>BOPP01000314.1:236350-287350 GCA_017312745.1 Gryllus bimaculatus
TGTGTGTGTGTGTGTGTGTGTGTGTGTGTGCGCGCGCGCGCGCTGAGGGGGGGGGAGGAGTGCCATAGAAATAAACGTGGGGACTTGGAGGGGAAGTGGTGGTGAAGTCTTTCAGAAAAGAAAGTGTGGGCAAAATACTGCTGGAAAGAATAAGTAGCTCAAGATGGGGCAGAAACAGAGTTTATGATCGTTATTCAATGTGATAATAGTTATTTATGCACCAAGGGGGGTTATAAGGGTTCTAATGATCGAGCGGCGACAAAATGTCCGAAATCATTAGAACAAGTTGACGCCCGTGGTACACACAAGATTTTATTTTTCTACCTAATTTTAATTATTCGGGTTTACTTATTTACTAATTCATTAGATGTTAACTTGACTCCGTTTGTCTTTTCATATTTCCCTCCCATAATTCCCTCCATAAGAGAGCATCATTCAACTGTTTTTATATTTCCCTCGTAACCACGGTCCTCTCAATGTAGTGTACATCGAGCTCCGTAGCAAAGCCAAAAACAAACTATAACATATCAGTAAAAAATAAAAAGTATTTCGATCCGGGACTGTAAAGTACAAGAGATCAAGGGAATGCCCAAAACCGACGTCAGGAGACGACGAGGGGAGCTAATTAATAAAATATTTGTACTCACCAATCCCGTAAATTATTAAACTTGAATTATTTCGAACGACAATAAGTAAATAAAATGCGCAAACACTCTGTGTACTTTCAAATACAGCACATCTTCCATTCCTTCAATTAGATTCTTGTGAAGGATAAATTCGCTATAAACGTGAGTACGCGAAGGCGGAAGCCAGTTAAACGCTCTAATTGCTAATGTGAGCTCTCATACGTCTCGATGTAATACTTCTTTTCACGACTAATTGGCGCTTATACAACCATAGTGAACTAAGCGCCATTTCAGAACATTTTTAATTTATCGTCGCAATGGGAGAGAACTTCCACTTCCACTTGTTTCAGATGATGGGGAACCTCTCACCACCTGCATCAAACATCAAGCAACACACATCGATGTGGCTGATATGTTTAACTAACACTAAATTATAATAATCAACAGTTCATTGTTCTTTCCTGGGAAAGTTAAAATTGTCACTTAGTTCACTCTGGTTGGACACGCAACAATGAAAGTGCTAAACGAAGTGTGTGTGAGCAGGAAGGAGTGCATGAAGATAGAAAACAAAATAACAAGAAGGTGAATAATATTTACATTACATTCAATGTATTGGCCCAAAAACATGAGATATGTGCAATATTAGAGTGGGTTTAAAAATCCTACGTTTAATTAAATGTTTCTTATTTCATAGTTATTTTCTTGGATATCCCGAATTTAAATGCAAATATAACATTCAATTTGCATACTACTTTCAGTTCTCGAGTTCCGTGAAATGAAAAGAGGTTCGAACGTTTAGAGTCATCGATGAAGTCGAGATATCTGAGTTTATTTGTCATGGACTCACAGTCTCTGTGACCACTGAAACGATGAGACATGAGAGAGTTTATTCATAGCGGAGCAAAAGGCAAACACATGATCAAGGGCGTGTGAAATCTAAAAAAAAAAAGTTTTGGCACGTTGGTCGACATTTGTTCGACGAGAGGTCAACCTCTTGTGTGCATATATAATAATATAATAATATAATAATTATATTATTACACAATTATATTATTAAAGGAAAATAACTAATATCATACATGAACATTGCCTTACACATTAAATAGCACTATGGGAATACACAGTAGTTCGCGTTCGAGTTTGGGGAAACTTTCGTAAGTTTTGGTTAAATTGGAGATTTCGGTCAATTTGAATTTTTTGGGGAATTGGAGATGGAGTTCTTTTTTTCGATTTCATGTTGTGTGATAGTGTGTGATATCGATAAAGACATGAATCTACCTTTTAAAGCTTGTTTAGAAACCTCTAATACTAAATTCGTACACGACAAAATATGTAAGAATATTCTACATTATTAATTTAAGATTAAGATCAAGATTATAAATGAAAACAGTCAAAAAGCGTCTTTCAACGTTGGAAATACCAGAGGGAAGGAAATACCAGAGCGTGTGGGTCATCTCTGACGAGAGATTAATGATGAAGGTTGTACAAACAGCGTTCGTTCGGATCAAACACAAACGGATAGCGATACATCAGTATTTATTTCGTATGTTAACTTTTTACCAAACTATAATGAAGGGAAATTTCATCCACGAACGAAATGTCGGAAATGAAAAAAAAAAGCATCGCGTACAAAAGAAATGGATGGAAAAAATAATCGACATTCTGCGCATGCGCAAATGCACGAAAGTGATGCGAGCCTTGAACTGCGCGTGCGCTGCAGATTGATAGTGCTTTAGCGTCCGACGGTGCACAAACTCTCTAATGTCGATGTTTGTAATATGGAGGGTTCCCCCAGAAACGTGGATGTTTTGAAAAGGTCTACCCCGAGGTGGGACGATCCCTGTTCTGGGGCGCGAGTGGGCGGCGAGGCGAGGCAACTGCTGGCGAGCGGCGGCGGAGAGGCAGAGGCGGAGGCGGCGGCGGTTGGCGCTGGCGCCAGGCGCTGTGAGTCATCCTCCCGCGTGTGACCGGCCCCCGCCCTCCCCCTCCCCCTCCAACGGAACGCACAGACCGCCCGCCCCTCCTGCCACCCATCGCTCCGGGCGCTGGAGAAAGCTCTGGCGACGGCCAGTGGCACCTGCCGCGGCGGGAGAGGCAGCCAGGCGCCGAGCCTTTATGCACGCCCACCCACAGCCCCAGGCGGAACAGATTCTCACGCCGGCAGGGATTGGTTGATTCCAGGACAAGGCCACTAGTCCCGTAAGTGTGGCGCATATTTTGTCCGGGACGGGGCGAAGTGTCTTCCCCCCGCTGTATGACTAGATCCGGCGCCGACTGTCGTTTAGCGGTGGCTTCCCTAACAAGGTATCTCGCACCAACGGGGCACCGCCACAGCCGGGACACGTTCTAAGCTCCCGACCTGTCTCTCATCATGTGTGGTAGTGCAGTAAATGTGAGAGTGTGTGTGTGTAAGTAAGGGGTGAGGATGGGTCAAAGAAAGGGAAGGAAAGATCGCGCTCGATCCGTGGCCCGTTTGGTTGGATACTGTTCCGGCATTCACGTGGTATTGCTGGGATAAACCGCTCCCGATCGGACCTCCGGCATGTGTCGTAGTGGAGTGCGTGCGTAAGGGGAGCGTATACTAGGAAGAGGAAGGAAACATCGCGCGCGGTCCCTGGCCCGTTTACTGCTCAGGCATTCGTCTGGCGGTGATAGGAGAAACCACGGAAAAGCACCGATCAGAGCAGCCGGCCGGTCAGTGGCGGATCAAGACGATGGTTTGGGAGAGGTCCATCGCAAATGTCTGTTTAATAATAACCATATTTGTTATTATATTTTTATTATTTATGTGCTATAGATATTACACTATACAATTTTATTGTTTATACATTACATAAATCGAACATACATAAATATTTAAATCAATTTTCCCAAGTAAAGGAAGGTATATGAAAACTGTTGGTCTTTTGGGAGTGGCCATGTGCCCCCGTGCCCCTCCCCCCCCCTTCGCCTTGGATGCGCCAGAGTACACCGGATGAATCAGCTCGCAGTCAGCATTGACGTTGCCGCTGCAACGAGACCTACGGATCGAGACCCGACAACGGCAGGATTTTCGCCACTAGTTGACCCATAGCTGGGTCGAATTTAGCCGCCCTCTGAAGGTGAATTCTAGCGACCGGCTGCTCTGATCGGTATTTTTCCTTGCTTTCTCCGATCAACATCAGGCAAATGCTGGAGCAGTTCCCTAACAAACGGGCGATGCACCGGGCGCGTATCTTTACTTTCTGTTCTTTCCTGCAATACCGGGCGAAATACCGAGATAAATCGTGACATTTTTAAACCTGTCATACAAAGTCAATGTGAAGATGCCAAAAGAAAGTGTCAGCGGACAAGCTTTGGCGATAAACCGATGACAATCGGCTATATCGGCGGCGTTTGCCGTCTGAAACTCGTTATCTTCATAGATTTGAAAGAAAAATAAATGATTTGCATTAATAATGTTTTTACGTGGCAATTGTTATTTTAGTGTTACTTTAGGCAAATAGTGGAAAAATATGCAAAAACTTTCATTTATGTGCCAAAAAACTCGATATATGCAAAACATATCTTACTTTATTTTCCGTATTTTGCTATCAAATATACACATTTGAAGTTTCAGGAAGATATGTCCTTACACAAAAAATGCGATTGCATGATTTTCTCAGCTCTAGTTCTAAGTTTCTGCTGCGTGGTTTCTTGTGCACGAAGTGTGCCTCCTCGGGCCACTGTGCAGCCCCTTGACAGCCGCTTCCTGCGGCCGCCTAACGGGTTCCAGCCGCCTCCGCCAACACCGCCACTACCGACGACGGTTCGTTCGCGGGCAAGGGAGTTTTTCCAGCGCTTCCGATCGGATTCAGAAGCGGGTTTTTGCATTATGAGAAGCGCGTACCGCTTTTCAGCCCATGCGCATGTGCCAACTCGAACGCGAACTCGGACGCGAACTCAAATTTTCCGACAACTCAAATTTTAACATAAAATCAAAATTCCCCATCAGCTCCAAATTTTAGAAAAAATGAAATTCCCCAATAAGTCTCAAATTCTAAAAAAAAGAATTAATAAATCTACATTCATAATAACTCGATATTCTGTTCACCACGACATTACCAGTGCCCAGAAGTTTCTATTAAATCGAAATTTATGATAATTTAAAAAAAGGACAATAACTCTTTAATACAAGTAAACTCGAGTTCCGCAAGAACAAATCCCTCACGAAAAAGAGAAATAGTTTCCTGACCACTCAGACTCAAAATTCTGCGCCCAGATATTTTTTACATTTCAAACTCTATTCAGATTTCACAGAACGAAATAGTTTCTCTACTTTCATTTACCTATACTTCGATTTTTTTTGAGAGTCCGTTGACTTTGATCCTCTGTTATGGTGACACCCAATCGGCAGCTTAAACGTCACTACTGTATAATGCGATTTTCACAACTCTGCACATGGCAGGTATCAGCTGTTTATAGTTTCATCCAATCGGGAACTTGAACGTCACCATAGATGACGTCACTATGGTTAGGTTCAAGCTCCCGATTGGATGAAATCGTCAAAATGTGATACCCGCCAGAGGCAGAATTGTATAAATCGCAGAATATGTGTCATCTCCCGATTGAATGATTTCCTAACAGCTTACGTCCGTTAACAGACCTCTTTCACGCGTATTCTGCCGAATCCTTCGCCCAGAAGCCGCAGGCGCCCGTCCCGGAATCGGGCGAAGCAGGGTGAATCGCGGCGTGCGGGGAGGGCCGTCCGCCGCGTGTGCTTTCTCTCCGCCGGCGCAGCGACCACGTTCCTCCTCCTTTCTGGCGACGGGGGGAGGTGAAGTGTCGCACGCGGCCGCGTGACTCACGCGTGCCCCGATCGCCCGCCGGCTCGCGCCTGCTCTATCGCGGGCGGCGGTCGCGTGCGTCATTCGCTCCGCCGCACGCGCCTCTCGAGAAAGCGATGGCCGAAGGGCGCAGGGCGCACATGCGTTCAAGTGTGTTTAGACACCGACTGCATCTCGCGGTCAACTTTCGTAAGCCGTTTACCCACCTCAAAAGGGTTTAGTCCGACTGCATCCTGCGGTCAATGTTCATAAGCCTTTTACCCACCTCTTCACAAAAGCTTAGCCCGACTGCATCCCGTTGTCAACTTTCATAAGCCGTTTGCCTACCTCTTCAAACGAGCTTAGTCCGGCTGCATCCCGCGATCAATTTTCAAACGTCGTTTACCCACCTCTTCAGAAGGATTTATCCCGACTGCATCCCGCGATAAACTTTCCTAAGCCGTTTACCCACCTCTTCACAAAGGCTTGGCCCGACTGCATCCCGCGGTTGCGGTTTTTTCTACTGAAAATTTTCCGTTTTCCGCCGCCCGAACTTTCATTCCTTACGAAGTACCTTCGAAAGGGCGGGAAAGTAAAAGAAAATTGATACACATACAGCGAAGAGGTGGCTCGTGCCATTTGTAACATGTTTTTGGGACCAAAAAATGCATTATAAAAAATATTTTTAGCTATCCTGTCAATCCTCGTTAACAGGAAATGCAAGGAACCGAAATACTCGGTAGGTGACAAAAAATAGTTTTATCCAATGATTATGTAATCTGTATTATTAAATGTCCTTGCCGGAACCAACATTTCACTGTAACGACGAAATTCGCGTTGAAATAATACGTACTTATGGAGATTCGCTGTAAGTAATACGCAGAATTGTTTCACTTGCTCTTAGCCAGTTAACGGCACCGCAATGTTCTGCCGTTAACTGGCTTATTAATGAAACTGAAAACGAAATGGTACATGGCGGAATTAGCGGCCCGTGTATACTATGGTCATGTTGGTTAACTCCGCACAGCTTCTTAGGCGACACATCGGGAGAGCACAGACGTTGACGAAAAGCACAACCTTTCAGCATGACATCGAAGGGCGACACAAAAACGTAGAGGGAGAAGCAGAGACATCATACGAAGGCAGACGGGAATTACTTTGAGATCCTTTCGCTCATTCGGACCCATGGCTCCTCAGATGCGACCGGGGTGTGAAAACTAAGCCATAAATCTGCGAATTCACGTCAGAACGTCCACAAAGGTGCTGACAGGTCTTCAACAAGAGCGCATGAACAAAACTATGCCCTACAGACTGCGGTGCAGCGGCAAACACGGAAGCCGAACCCCAACCTTCTGCCACTATAACCATAAATGTCGCTAAAAAGAGAAAGCTGGGGCAGCCACATACTCCCAGACGAAAGGAAACAAAGGCTAGGGTCCTCTGTAAAACTGTATACATCCATTGCTCATTGCCTTGTAAGCGACATATTCGTTTAAAGAAAGCAGTCAGGCCAATGAAATGAATATTTGGTGGCAACCAACGTGTGCGTTGAACAGAGAAATCTTCTCCCAGCGCCGGCGCTAGACATGGACAGGCGACCGAGGCCCCCGCAAGTCAAGGGGCCCGATCATGGGTCTGACGGGGAAACAATAGTACAACTTTGAAAAAGAAATTACATCTCGAGAAAATTGTACACGTAATATTATAAGTCGCGATACAGTAGTTGCATATTTCAGAAAATTTTCAATTAAATATTTACCTTAAATAGTTAATTATAGTCACTACTTATAAGGTAAGACTGTATGAAATGAATCAAATGACCATAACATTAAAATACGGTCTACTACAAAATTCATATTTATTATTTCATGTATTTAATAATAAGTGATTTTATTAAAAAATTAAACACATTTGTTTAGTGTTTTATGCTTATCTTGAAAATTGTATTATTTGATCTTTAATACTTTTAGTTAAAATTGTTATTTAAAATATATTCACAAAAACTTTTTATAGCTTACACGTTGAAATATGTGTCATTTGTTGAAAGAAATAAAATAACTCGCATAGTTTCTTGATACAACTTTCACATTTTTAATTTTCTTTCGGGGGCGGGGGGGGGCTACATTTCTGCATTGCCCGGGCCCAAAATTGTGGCACTGGTAGCAGCCAACGCATGAGTCGCATGGAGAAAGCTCTGCTTCAAGCCACACTGCAAATTTTAGATTTGCATTCGCATCGGATGACTTCTGTGCTTCTCCCATCACAGACTGAGTTAGCTCTACGCAACACCTGTTACCGCTGCAGTGTCTCTGACCGGAAGGTCATTCCATCATTTTCCATTCACTTTCATCATTCGATCGTACGCCACAACACACTAAATTAATTTTTGTGAAAGTGCAATGAAGCTGTAAAATTGTATAGAAATAAAAAAGATCAGCACTATTGCAAAATTAAAACGAGCGAAAGGTAATTCGTTCATAATTACAAAACTAATACGATAATGAATTTGTCATCCATTAGGCGTCATTATAATAAACATTCATAAAACTGTTTTAATCAATATAAATAATCGAACAGAAAATACGATTGATGCAAATCTTCAGAACCAAATTGAGAAAAGAACTTCGCAGATTATTTTAAAGACAAAATGAAAACAAACAAACGATGAGTATGAGTGAACAAAAAAGGCAGAAAAACAACATAAAATACAGGAAATTAAAATCACACGGAAGAATACATAAATTCACGATTTGCAACGATGGTAATGCTCTATTACCCAAAACATTCATTTCGAAATCAAAGGTCTACTAATGGAGGGGAAATTTTCAAAATTTGAATAATTCACGGTTAAGCCGTTTCTGCTTTCGGCAATTTTCTGAAATATACGAACCGAAAGCTCTCCTCTAGCTCTAAGATATGCGAAGGTTTCATTTCGGCTTCAAATTGCGTGGCGGACCAGGTATAATGTAATAAATTAACTTGGATTCCGAGTTCTCAGCGCGTAACTCCTTTTATGAGATATGATTGTAGATTCGCATACGAGACTGTGGTTCTCTTAGCCTTTGGTGTACAATTTCATCTCGTATTACACAATTGCTGAGGGGCATCTTAGATGCATGGCAATTTCAAACTTCACATTAGTATCATCATGTATGAACAACCTGCAACTGATTCGTATTTGAAAATTTCTTTTAAAATTGTTACTCTAATTCACTTACTCTTAAAAAGGCAATGAATCAATTAGGGCAAAAATAGTTAATAATAATAGCTCTTTATACCCCAGAAAAGATCTTTATAAATCTTGACACAATTTGATTTACAAAAGATGTGATGTTGGAATAATCATCATTTCAACATCATTGTAATAAATTTTATTTTGAATTAAGTTTGTATTAAGTTTTATTAATGTATCTTTAGAAAAAATAGCAAACAATGAAACGGCGTCTGCAGGTAAAGCATGTGAAGAGAATTTGAAAAAAGGGGAATTGGATAAAATAATATACGGCAGTCGAGAGAAAAAATATTTTATTCGCGGTTGAAAATTAGCTTTTTCGGCTCCTATAATTGCTTCGGGACCCAAAGTTTCCATTCGCGAATATAATCTTATTGTAGTCTCTCATACCATATACTGGATTTAATTTATTGCAGAATTATGCGAGAGCATTTATTTGTTGTTCTCAGGCGCCGGATAGCTACTTTTTTAAAAACTATTTTGTGAGGCATTTTCAGCATCTCGCTGCTGGAGACCAGCGAATTCAAATAAATTAATTTCAAAACATTGAAAACGACACATTTCATTGTTTTAGAACCCATTAATATCGCTATATAATATATAACATTCCAAATGCGCAGTCAACCCGAATAAACATGAACTGCATTTCAATGCAAAACGTATTTACTCAACGCACAACTGGAGAGCTAAGCTCGCAGAAAATGGCAGCAAATTTCAAAATTAATTACTGTTTGTCTTGCAACGGCCACACTGCTCATGAAAATGAAATATATTGTGGAGAGAGAGAGAGAGAGAGAGAGAGAGAGAGAGAGAGAGAGAGAGAGAGAGAGAGAGAGAGAGAAATGCAAACGAAAACGCAATTTGAGAGAAAGTGTTTATATGAATTCGGTTAAGCAGACTGCGGAGTGAGTTTGGCCAACGCGCAAGTCTGACTGAGAACTTTGTGGTCAGTGGCGTTAATAAACAGACCGTTCAAGGAAGGAAATTAACCGTAGAACCAGCAGTGCTAACGTAATAACAATTCGCTGAATGAAAGATATTACTAGAAACTTGTTGTAACGATAGAAAAAACTAGAAGTTATACGAATTTAATCAGTTCGTTTTTCTCTTTAAATAACAAAAATCTGGGTAAAGGACACTACTCCCTCCACACTCAAAATTATTATTATTATTATTATTATTATTATTATTATTATTATTATTATTGGAATAATGTGTTACATCAACGTAATTTAGTACAGTGTCAAAAAAAAAAACTAACTGGATGGAACGAGGGGCGAGGGGCCTTTGTACGGTTGATGCCGGAGCAGTTGCTCAAACAACGGGCCACGGACTCCTCATGAGGATCGGGCAGCGTGCACATGCTTTCTGAAGGTCACTACGTCAGGTACACGGATGTCAGGCCAATCGTGGAATGACAATCTAAGAGGGAAAGAAAGAAAGAGATAGAAAGAAAGAGACGGAAAGAAAGAGACGGAAAGAAAGAGACGGAAAGAAAGAGACGGAAAGAAAGAGAAAGAGAGAAAAATAAATAGAGAAAGAGAACGAGAGAAAAAGAAATAGAGAAAGGAAGAGAACTAGAAAAGACGAAGACAAAGAAAAAGAGAAAGCGGAAGAAAGAAGAAAATATTAAGATAAAAAGGAACACGGAAAAAGAAAGAAATAAAGAGAGAGACAAGTAGAAAGAAAAAAAGAGACCTGACGAAACCGAGACAAATGGAATGAAAGACGGAAATAAAGCCTTAAGCCCCATTTGAAGGAAAATGGACTCATGAATTTCTTTTAGCAGAACGCAGCCATCCCCCGACGTCAAACCCTCGGAACCCCGCGCAGCAGTAGCGTCCACCCACACGGCCGCCACCGAATGAAGTGCGGAGCCGCCGCGCGCCGTGTTTACTCCGTGGAGAGGTCGGCCCGCAAGAAAGTTTGGTTTGCGTTTTGAAACCAATCCAACGCTTGCCGCATAAACACGCACCGACTTCCGCAATATTCGTACACACGCATTCCTCACTTCGATCTGGTGGTTCGACTAAACAGAAATTTTACTGCAAACCTCTGCAGAATTCAAAGGTACAAATACTGAATAGCAAGGTGCGAGAGAGATAAACCCGGCTGTTTGAATCAACAGAGGTGTAATAATATTTTTCTTAGACAGCCACCAGAACAATTGATGGTTTTTGGGCACGAGCAACGTGCTGAAACATCATTTTTTTACGACAAATTTTGGAAGTACGACAATGTTCAAGTGATCAGATAAATCCGAATAAAACAAAGGAAATAAAATAATTTCGTCAGACGTTACACTTGTATTAAAATAAAATTAAAGTGAGTAAGGCTGTCTAAAAGAGCGTACCGCGCATGTTAATATGCGGTAAGTGATTTTATTTCGGTCGTAGGATTGCAACAACTTGGCCTCACGGCCTGGTGTCCAAACATTTCCTACGCACTAAATACAAGAACACGTTTACCACTTCTGTAATAAACAAGTATTTTATATTACAATATTTCTCTGTATCCCTAAATCCGCGATAAAGAACAGGTAAACTTAAAAGTTGGTTTGTGGGTGTGTGATTATAAAGTGATTATTTAGATGAGTAAGTAATCTACCGTTTCGACATCACGGCCAACTTGTCGCTACTCTTTTTCCTGTCCCCTCTCTACACAATCTTTATACTCCGATTAAAAAAAGGTAGTGGCACTTCAAGGTCACGAGCTGTAAGGAGAGCGGGATGTTGTCATACAACCAGGAGCTCCAATCCAAACATTTTTAAGTCGTAACGAAGGTTCCGATTGATGACTCTCTCAGTCTTCGACCAGCTAGTGATGTTGAAGTGCCCCTCTGTTTAAATCGGAGTATAGTGAGTGGGATTCACATGAAACAACGGGCGGGGTGATTTCCCGGAGTAGGATCTCCGGAACTAGTTGCGCTTTTCCGGAGATCATTAAAATATTTTAATATTATGTGGTTCTTCACAGAACCCCCCCCCCCACAACATTTTCACATTTTTCACGAAAACTGCATCAATTTTTGTTTTATTTCGCTGCAACAAAGAAAAAATGCATTCATAAAAATGATAGATTTTTGATTTTCATTAAATCCAATTACTTTGGAAAATTTCGAAGTTCAAATTTATTTTTAAAACTGATATACTCCAATATTACAGGCCAACTATTATTTTAATGCAATTTATCCCACAATTTTAGATCATTAAAAAATGGCTTGCTCTTTTTTTTAAGTAGTTGTTGGGCAATAACATGAAAAGTAAAGTTTACTTCTTACCAGACATTTCCACTAGTTTATGTATTGTTGTTGAAGCAGTAGTCCTAAAATGTACCACAGCGCTAAATTGTGTGACCACACCCAGTTGGGAGTTCCTGCGTAAAACACCGACAGTGGAGACGGGTCTCCTTGGCGGGGGAGCAGAGAGCGACAAGGCCTCCTGATACGCGATATCGCGTCGGTTGTGCTACAGGCGACACGGTTGGGGCGCAGAAGGCCTTGACAGGATCCCTTCTCTCTTTCTATCTCTCTTCCTGTGTGTTTCTCTCTCTCAGGGGCCTACATTAGGGATGCGACGTTGACGAGAATGATTTTAAAACATCGTTCTTTTTGTATAAGTATCAATATTTTAAACGTCGAAATATTAAAACCAATGTTTTTGAAAATATATGTTTTGACCTCGATGTTTTTATGCTTTCTATATTTTCTGTGTCTTAACGACTCTCAACCACGGACAGTCTTAAACATGGGGCCAGGGAGTGGTGATGTTTTAAGTGCTGTTGTCCTGGATACCACGCGGTGGTTCAATTGTTTGTACTGATCTTCAATAATCACAGTTAGCCCTGACGAAGGACAATACGTTGACAAACTAGGTCGTAATTAAGACCACAACACCCATAAACGACTTCTAGAATTAATAGTGCGGCCCTGAATTCAAGAACTATTATTTTTTATGCACGAATTGATAGAAATTAACACGTATGTATTCATGAGATATTTCTTGGTGTGGGAGGTGGCAGCCATGTTGACTCATGCCCCCCAGTGTTTTTGTTGTTTTTTTATTTGGTCTTTTTCCAGCTCCAGGAGAGGCCGATTTCGGTTATCCTCGCCGGGAACCCAGCATGTCTCTCATGGGGACACATTAACTTTTGCACTAGACACTGACACACTTGCAGGCTACTCGATCTGTGGTCAGCAAACATACAGAGCCTCCCTCGACAACACGCATACATGAAGGTCAAGGGACTAACAACAATGCCCACGGCGGGACCAGAACCCGCGATCCTTCGGACCGAGAATGTGAGTCGGAAGAGGATCTAACAACCACGCCAATTCAGGCCGTTAGTCTTTTGTTTAATGTATAGTACCCAATTGTTTTATACGGTCATGAATTATTTGCGGAATTTGTATGACAAAGTCTGTTTAGAAAAGTAACACTTTCTAATCAATAAACAGTCAATGAAAGCAATGAACAGTTAATTCACGTTCTAGTTTCCATGCGAGAGAACTGAAGACGTAATTACACAGGGGTCCACCCGGTCACCTCGTATTACAGCTCCGTTAAAAGCAGCCAGCTCTTTTACACGCACAAGTTACGCGCACGGCATCGTAAATGGTAATTAAATCAGGAAAGGGGAACGTTTTTTTTCGCTTTCGGATTCACTCGCATTCGCCGAGATATCTCGCTGTTTAGTCGCTGGTGTTTACTATCTGCATTCACGCTTCTAACCAGACCGAACGAAGAAAACTGACTATCGGAGGTCCCGGAAGCTACAGTTCTCCTCCAGACAGCGACCGAATTCCTCCTAACGATGTAGCTAGAGCCAAATACTCTGCCACCGTCGGAACTGGATTCCAAGGCCCTCCCGGTCAGATGTACTGCAGTGACATCAGCTGACGCCCTGCACCAACTAAGCCTGTGACTTCTGCGACATCACCGACGCCTTAATCCAACGTACAGAGAGAAGTGGAACAGCACATCAACTGGTGTAACAGTGCCTCTCACTGGGATATTCTAGGGTTCCGCTCCGGACGGTGCCAGGATTTTCGTTACTAGCTACATCATTAGGTCGAATTCCGTCGCTGACTGGAAATGAATTCTAGCGGCCGGCTGCTCTGATTGGTGATCTGGTTTCTCCGATCAACACCAGGCAAATGCCGGAGCAGTACCCTTGCAAACGGGCCACGAACTGAGCGGGGTCTTTCCTTTCTCATCCTTCCTTTCCGACCCCTTACTTAAACACCCACTTATTCCAACATACACTGCACTACCACACCTGCCGGGAGACCGATCGGGAGCTTAGAGCTTGTTCCGGCAGGGGGCGGTGCCTCATTGACAGACGGTAGGTCAGCGCCGGATCTCACTATTCAAGGCTCACCGCCACCTCACGAAGAAAGCACGCGCACTACACTTACGGGACTAAAGTTTTTTTTTTCAGCTGGCGCGCCTGGAACCACTAATCAGTCAATGTACTGGTCCAACGCAAGTCCTGCGAACGACTGGGCGCCGCCTTCGCGTGGAGTGGAGTGGAGTGGAGGGGGAAGGCGCGTGGGAGCGGGTTCGCGCCGGAAGTGGCTGGGAGCGCCAACCGGTACTGCTCGCCCGCCTGAGAAACAGCAGCGAAGCGCACTCCGCGGCGGCGGCGGGGCTCCTCGCTCGCAGAGCTGCTACGCCCAACACCACCACTAGCCGCGGGAGCACGCCCATACGATTTATTTAATTGAGCACTTGACGTAAATCAGCTGTTGCCGTTTCATCAACTCGGGAGCTTATATGACGCTACAGTGACGTCACCGCAGCTGCTACTCCTGCCCGATTTTTCTAACCGTTCTTCTAGCAGATATCAGCTGGCGACGGTTTCATGCAATCGGGAGCTTATTTGTTTCTACAGTGACGTCACTACGGGGACGTTCAAGCTCCCGAGTGGATGAAACCATCAACAGCTGATTTACGTGAAGTGCACATTTAAATAAATCCTAGTACAAGGCGAAGAAGACTAGAATATACAGTGGAGGGATGTCTTCATGCTGGCGACACGAACCCCTTATCCAATGGCCGAGAGGTTGGGTCGTCCAAGGCCCGTTGCGAGTCAAATACAGCCATTTTTCTTACCGTGCCTCTGGCAGGTATCGGCTGTTGTCGGTTTCATCCAATCGGGAGCTTAAACGTCACTATAGTGACGTCACTGTAGAAACAAATAAGCTCCCGATTGCATGAAACCGTCGCCAGCTGATACCTGCCAGAGGCACGGTAAGAAAAATCGCACTATAGGACAGGACTGGACAGGAGTAGCAACTGTGGCCTCGGCCCGATGTTAAACACCGCTCAACGCTCAACGTTAAAAATCGCCGATGTTAAACATCGCTCAACGTTAAAAATCGCCGTAGCACATCGCTCAACGATTGGTTATTACTTCCTGGAGCGGCAGCTACTACTGTTAACTGCGCCGTATGTGTAAGGCACGATATAGCCTAGGAGATTTTGGCGACACGGCCCCAACCTACACGTCGGCTTGCGCGAATGTGTCCACAGCCAGGTATCTCCAACGGGGCACCGCCTCAGTCAGGACAAGCTCTAAACTCCTGGCAGGTCTCCCGAAATGTGTGGTGTAGTGCATGTTAGTGTAAGGGGGACACGACACGACGAAGGGTAACGACACGACGAAGGGTAACGACAAGAAAAAGAAATGTGAGATCGCGTGTGGTCCGTGGCCCGTTTGTTAGGGGACTGTTCCGGTGTTCGCCTGGTGATGATCGGAGAAACCACGGAAAGGTACCGATCAGAGCAAACAGCAACTAGATTTGTCGAGCCAGGGACTGAATCGGACCTAGCTCTCTAGCTAGTATCGAAAATCAACTACCGTCGGCACTCGTACTCTACCTGTGAAAGTGACTGCCATATCAACTGATGGTCAATTCCACCGGTGGACCATCACACCTGCCCAGAAATTTCTTAATTATACTCGTTTCAGAAAAGTTTTGGCAAGGTTAAGTATTTAATCTGTTGCATCTTCCTTGATGTAATTTACTTCATAGATCCAAAATCAATTAAACTAAATTTAGAATGTGTGCTTTTCATACTTTTAATTTCCCTTATTCATAACGCAAATAGTAGACAACAATGTGGATTTTGAATGATTCAACTGCTCTTCTGAATGTTTTATCGAAAATATCAAACAATATCGAAACTCCCAGCGTGACCTTATGTTCCGTTTGTGTTGACAGTTCCTACTATTTTTTTTAAATGAATGTTTTGAAAAGAATTTCGCTTCTTTTTGTTTACGGACACTTTTTTTAACTTGCTCCAAATCACAGAAATTCATTGAAACTTCTCTCCATTCATATGCACCGAAGAGAAAAAAGGCAGAATCACGTAGTCAGGGAAATGCTTCCGATTTTTTAAAGTCGCGCGAACACAAAGGGAACCCTTTCGTCTTTTTCTATCTCGTTTTCTTTCCTCTTTTTTGCGGTAACGTCGCCTAAAGGAAAAGAAACCTACAGGGCCTTCGCGGAGATCTACCCTTCGACAGACTGATCACGTCCTATTGTGAGTCTTTTTTACCCCCAGCCGGCGGCCCTATCTCAGGGATGTCAAAATCATTTCACCGAACGACCCAACTTTTATAAATGCTGGCGAGTTGAAAATCTAAACCGGCTGCGTTAGCTCAAAGTCAGCATTGCCGCTGTCACTGCAGTGCCTCTGGCCGGGAGGTCCTTGGTTTGAGACCGGACAGTGACAAGATTTTCGACACTACCTTGTCAGCTACGTCCAATTCAGTGGCTACCTACAGGAGAGTTCTAGCGGCCGGCTGCTTTCATCGGTAGTTTTCCGTGATTTCTCTGATCAACGCCAGGCGAATGCTGGAGTGGTACGCTAACAAACGGGCTACGGACTGCACGCGATCTTTCCTTTCTCTTCCATGTTCTATCCTCATCCTTTACACACACACACTATCATGCACAACACTACTCAAGCACACATCCCGGGAGACCGGTCGAGAGCTTAGAGCTTGTCCCGGCTGCGGCAGTGCCCCGCTGGTGGGAGGGAAAGGGGTTGAGGGAAACCCCGCTAACCGACGATAGGTCAGCGCCCAATCTCGCCACCCAGCGGGATAAGATCACCACCACCCCCTCCGAAGGGACGACATGCGCTACATTTATGGGACTACTGACTCGGTAATTTACGCGCTCGGTAACAAGCAACCAACCCAGATGAATCCGATCAAGATCAAGCGAGATCCGTCTCCAACCTACAGGTTAGCATACGGGTTTCCCACATTCAGGTATCTCCCACAAAGGGGCACCGCCCCAGCCGGATTAAGTACTAAGCTCCAGTCCGATTTCCCGGCATGTGTGCGTAGTGTAGTGCATGTAAGTGCAACTGTGTGTCAAGAGTGAGTATAGGACAAGGAAGAGGAAGGAAAGATCGCGCGCAGCCCGTTTCCCATTTAGTAGGGTAGTTCTCCGGCATTCGCCTGGTGTTAGACGGCGAAAGCTTTGGAAACACCCATACAAAGCAGGCAGTCGCTACAATTTTCCTCCATACAACGGCTGAACTCGAACCAGGTACTGGTACTGTAACTAGTGTCGAAAATCCTGTCACCTCCAGGCCCTCGCGCAGCCAGAGGGTACAGTGACATCAGTTGATGCCCTGTGCCGGCGAGGCATGCGTGTCCCCTGCCGGGTGCCGCCAAGTCTCCGAGTCGCGGTCTCGCGCTGCTGCACTTTCGAACGGGACTGTACCACGGATTGGCACCGGACCTCGACGAGTGTCCCGCCGACTCGGGCCAACCACTCGCCGCTGCAGCGTCGCCGACCGCCAGGGCCTGCATTCCGACGGCGACGGACTTAGCGCACGAGCTGCCTGCATACGCCCAATTCAGGAGAATTCTAGCGGCCGGTTGCTCTGGTCCATAGTTTTCCGAGCTTTCTTCGATTAACACCAGGCCAATACCCGAGCCTGTTCCCTAACAAACGGGCCACGGACCGCGCGCGATATTTCATTCCTCTTCCTTGTCCTATCCTCACCCTCTTACACACTAACATACACCACACACGCCCGGAGCTTGGTTGGGTTTGTGCCCCACTGGGGAAGATGCCTGGAGAGCACAATTCCCACTAGCCGACGTATAAGTCGACGTCGGATTTCCCGTTCTAGGTATTTTAGTTTCCCTATTGCGAAGATCATTAGGATATTTTAATTTATGACAAGACATAGGTTATTTACACTTTTCAAATTTAATGAAAAATTTTCAATTTTTGAATTTCACGATTGACGATGTTTTTCTCGATAAGAAGTACGGTTCCAGAATTGCTGTATCTTCCTCCTTCATTAGTATTTGAGAATAAGAGCTGACTGACATAGTCCCGTCATAGTATTAATTGTTGAGTCATAACACTAAGGGTGAAAGTTTTGTTATGTCGCACATTCCCACAAGTTCTCACTGCGTCTACTGTCATCTTGACTGTGCTAGGACGTGGACGTCAGGCAGGCGTAAACTGAACTTAGCTTGAAATAGCTATTGCGAAGTAAGAAAAAGAAAATGAATCAATATCTCATTTCTAGTTGCTATCAGTGTTATCTGTTCCGAGTTCTTCACGCGCCCAGGCGAAAAACGAAGCATGGAAACTGAAACGTTGCCTTCCAGGAATTCCCTTCCTTTCCACCCCCTCCACCGACGGCGCGAAAGCAGAACGGACGCCCACTTCCGGCGCAACCGGAAGTGCCTGTAGATCGCCGGAATGTCATTCTCTAACGAGAGAATGCGTACGCAATCGGCAGGGCCGCACTTGCCTAAAGGTATTTTTAAACTGACCTATAAATCGGCGGCAAAAGTTAGATAATATGACCGCGTTTTTTTTTAAACAAAAGATTTTGACCCAATTATTTGGATAAGTTAATTTAAGCTTGCTAATCACTTGCTTGTCAATGCCATCCCGGAGAGTTAAACGACGTACCAAAGCAATTAAGGAAAATGCATTACATTTGTGAGTTGAAGTGCTTCAAATTACTTTCAATAAAGTGTTTTGAAAACTCAAAAGATTTCTGTGAAAAAGAGCATCAAATTTCGCATTTACATACAACGTTTAAGCGAAATTTTCTTAACAATCCAAATTTTTAAACGAAAAGTTCCGTATAGGGCGAGGTTTTACCCTCATACAATTATCTTATACCAATATTTCAGTGCTGCAATTCCAAAGCTGGAAAACTGATACTTTTTTTTAAAAAAAATGTACTTTTGGCGGCGATAGATATCAGTTGGTAAGTGGATGTGGCCAAACCGAAAAGCTAGGCCAGGCCAAATACATTAGAAAACTGGTACGAGAAAGTCTGTGCCATTCTGTAGCACCACTAGTTTTATTTTTCCCCGGGTTCCTGGCTAGATAATGACACCCCCAAACACCTACTTGACCCGAGACTGCATAGTTTACTTTCAATTTTCGCGCACATTGGGAATCTGTTATTTAGGTAAAGCGACTCTCTTTCGAAAGTAGTGATCCAATTCCCACAAACGCGGCCTTACCCTCCGAGCACATACCGACTCAAATAAAAAAAGTCACGTCATCGTGTCCTCTTTTTTTCTACAGAGCGAGTACTGCGATGTCACCGAGTCCGTTAACCACGCCACAGCCTCTGGTCTCTGTCTCTACACACACACACAGCTCGTCTCCATTCACAGTCGCACAGGTGACTGTTGTGGAGACTGTGAGAGGGCTGTTCAGAAACCTACTTAGACGAATTCGATGGGGGAAAGTGTTTCAAGCGCGCCTGGCCCGCGTTTATGAAGGTGAAAACCGTGGCTTTCGGTGCGTAAAAATAACGTAGACGCCCAGAAGGATGTGATTATTAACTAACCCTAGCACTATCAATCTAGATACGATCCTGTGCGTTATCAAAAAAGGGGTGTTGGCTGAGCTCATCGCTAAAATTTATATTTAAATTTCGAGTTTTTGTTTTGACGATTTTGATGAATTAACCAGTTGATTGAACCAATAATATATCAGTGCATACATTTATATATACATAAAACCATGCATATGTGGTCCTCTATATTTTAAGACAGTAACATTTTCGTAAGAAATTGAGAAAATCTTACAAAATATTTTCTTTATTACATTTCTTCTGTGTAATAAGTATAAAATATTTTTTGGGATTTTCTCAAATTCTTTTGAAACTTTGAGTGTCCAAAATTATATGGAGGGCCATATATGCCTAATTATATTGTTAATAATAAGACAGTCATAACATAAGAAATTTAAACGTGAACATTATTCAATTTCTAACTTTGTATTTTTTTTTTTTAATATATTACCTTTCTCCCATCAATCTTCACGTAATGACAAACTCTATTACGTTTTTGCGTCAAATAATGGCCGATGTATCGTCACAACACAATAACTTATTGAACTGTATTACACCAAGATTTAAAATACTTCAATTATTTGCTAAATGTATTATGAATGGTCTTTTTTTAAAAACAAAAGTTAATACAACATCATAACTCAAATTATAACAAACACTTGTGATAGATTGCATCATATCTTGAACAAAAGAGACACAATATCAACGATTTGAAGCTTTTTTATAGGTTTCAATTGTTTTAAAAACAAACAATGATCTGCGAACCGTTGAGTCCTCCACAGGGAATGCAAGGTTTAATGCCATGTTTTATTTTGCGTTTCACCGGCATTCAATTATGTATATGTCTGACACTCGTAAGGTGTAAAGGAATTTCCCTGGAAATCGACTATCGCATGGCTCAAATACGCACGAATATCTGCGTAATAGAAGAGTCGAACTGATACTTTAATAAGAAGGTATTTTGTTCTCAAATAACTACTACGGTAAAACTTTCTCTATGCAGAACGTTTAAAATGCGGAAATCTGTCTCATCTGAACATAAATCACGATCCTACCTAACACAAACAGTCGACAGTTTTACTTTGCATAATGCGGCATCTTGTGCAATACGGGAAAAAATGCTGGACCCTTGAGAGAGCACATTAAGCAAGTTTTACTGTATTATGGCCCCAAGATCGAGCTTGATTTTTATTAAGTCGTTTCTTTTTATTTAATAGCATTTTTTTTAATATATTTTATATCAACGTCTCTTCATTTTTGATGAATTTATCTTTGCTTTTTATCTTTGTAATTTTTCTAATACATTGTTTCTTGCTTTTGTACGATTTAAATTATGTCGTATGTTCTCGATTTGAAGCTTCGTAAAAATAAGTGGATTGGTGGCTAAAAGCGCATGTATGTCACGATTTGTGAGCAATGTATTCGAACATCTTTTATTTGTCATTCTTTACATTTCCGTTAAAACAGTTTTCTATTATTCCTAGAGCTTTTGCTGTAATTCCATTCCTAAATTTCAGAGTTTTTGGTCCTTACATTACACTTCATTACGAAACGGAATATATTAAGGTATAGCCGGTTAGTAGGCAAGTTATTTTCGATTTTTTTTCTCGGAAGGTCGCATCTCTCAGATGATTCGTAAGGAATACTAAAAATAAATACACGAGAATCATGTCTATTTCAGCTGTTTTAAACAGTGATTTTGTTTCATGACACACGCACGCTTTTGTGCACGATTAGGTTTGACGAATTGTCGGACGTAAATTGTTTTACGTAAGTTGCGAAACGAATTTACTACAATAGTTCTCCAATATTAGCCACGGCAAAGTTTCAAGGTTTCTTTGAAAACAAAGCCAATTTAAAATACTTGTGAAGAAAATAATCTCTCAAAAGTCATGAGTGGTATTATTTGAGAAGAAAAATCTGATAAACGAATGTTTTATGATGGGATTACTGATCTAATTAATGACATTAGGTTACTTTAAGAAATATCTAATATAGATTTATTGTTGAATTGTAAAACGTTTGGAAGAAAATATATTGAAATATTATGGTCACAGCTTTAATGGACAACTGTAACAATTCTTACCACATTCTAGCAACCGAATACTCAGGAGCGAAGAATTTTACAATGAACGTGTGTTCAAATATAAGTCATAGCAAATATTTCGTTTGAAAATAAATTATTTTTGCTGAGTTCACTGTTCAGTACTGCAATACCATAATTTTAATAAACATAATTTCCAATATTTCTATTAGTAGAGACCGGATTTTAAAGGGAATTTCATTTAATTTCAACTAACAATACGTGCAAAATTAATTACACATCGATCTATATTTCTTTTTCACGATCTAGCTGCTAAAGTACACAAACATAATTACTTTCTTTGTTCTATTAATAAAATTTTGCGTTTTCAAGTTAATTGATAATTCTAAAAAATGGGGCCAAGCATTACACGCAAATGTATTATTTTCTTAAAACCAGTTCCTCGAGTTAACTATGCAAATGAAACGTATGAAAATCACGCTCAGACTTTCAATCACCGTCGACGGTAATTGCCCCAACGTTAATTTTTTTTAAACGAAAGTATGTCTGATTCAAATAAAAAGATTGAGTACTCGAATAAAATATTCCTCCTTTTATTGTTTTGTTTATTTTTAAAAACCTTTTTCAGAACAACTGATCCTCATTTTTGTCTCCTTTAAATAAATTTGAGTTCGAGTATTCGCACAGCATGTTGATGAATTAAATTTCAAAATAACAGACCCATGTCGGCCATGTCAATATCAGTCCAGCTGATGATAGATGACACGATTCACAATGCAACGACCGTAAATGAGTCGGTACATAACTACACAAATTCTCTTGCACACGACGAATTCTTTTGTGTCGAAAATATAATTATTTCCCTTGAAAATCCGGCCTTTATTTATCAGTAACACATGATCTGGGGCCATTCACAAAATATGTTCACTTTTCTGGGGGAAAAGGAGTTATAAAATTTGTGGCAAGAGCGAACGAGAGAACAGGGTGTTGAAAAATGTACTTTCACGCGACAGTTTGCTATTATAATAATAGTGATAGTAATCATAGTCTTATCTACAATATCGAACAAGAAATGAATGTTAAAATAAATTTAAAAAATGGAATTTTTTTTCAATTTGAAAAGACAGAAACACCAAAATCCACGTGAAATTTTAACTAGTTTTTAATGAAGTCACAGTTATTCAACTACATAAGCGGGAACTGGTAATAAGTGATACAAATGACGGGTGGTTACATTTAAGACGAAAAAAAAATGCTAATTTCGGGAACGCATTTTCTGAATGGCTCCGTCTCATACCCAACAATTTCACCAGCCAACCCGCCCCGTCAGCACCGGCCGCGTTCACTTACCAGCACTCCCGACCGGCCGCCGGCAGACGGCCGACGTTGCACAAACATTCACGCATTCAGCGGCGCGGTGAAGCAACGTGCCAGCCCTGCAGAACGCACCTCGTCCCCAGCGAGGCGCCTGTAATGGGGCCGCACTCGGACAGAAGCCGGCCTTGCGCTCACAACGCTGCACTTGTTCGGAGGCGGACAGGCCTGGAGATAAAGCGCCGGATCGCGCCACTATCACTCGAACCGAGCTCGGTTTCTTTTGCTTCTTACACGCTCGCGGCAAATCTTCCAAGGGTTTTGCACTTTCCGGGAAGGATGGAAGCTGCCGATCACGGCGTCTGTACTTGTGTATTCGGGGTCTGTGAGGATTTTTTTGGATTCTCCAAATCTACGAACAGTTTCGGAAGAGAAGCGTATTTATATTAGGCTTCTTGAGTATTCTCACGGAAGATTACTGTTTTTTATTCTTGTTTCTTCTATACTGGTTTGGGCCTGGATGAATTGTTCAGGTTTTCCAAATCTTTCGAGACTGCGCAAAGATAGAAACGTAGCTAGATCAGAACTTCTGCACTTACGTATTCTGGTTTGGCACTTGTCATACGGATGAATTTGCCCGGGTGGTTCTCAATGTTAAACTCCGTGACGCTTTTTGTACGAACTACGAGGTTCAGGAATATTTGGATAAATGATTCCACGAGTCTCTTTATATAGCAATTCATAGCATTTACTGGAACCTATCCATTGTGTCACTCTGTGCTCATGCGTCGGATTTAGCAACTGATGCGCAAGTTCCTTTAGTTCGCAACGCCCGTGTTGTGGGTTTCTATATGGATGGCGAACTTGTGACGACAGATTCAATTCTATAAAAATGTCAAAGATGATCAGAGATATTTCTTTGATATCAAAGCTGAAGCACGCCGAACACTTTTTTTCTTAACTTGTTCTTGGTTATAAGTTCAGAAATACTCTTCGACACACGTAAAGCCGTTATTTTCTTCACGAATAGTGAGAGCAATAACTCGCTATATTTTGTAATTCGCCACTCAGAATCGAGACTTGATGCTTCTTGAGAAATGAAGTTACACTCGCACAACAATTTAGTTGCGACAGTCCTTTTCGTGAAGTCACTAATTCGTAAGAAGTATATTCCCTACTTCGATCTTACGGTTATAATCGTCTCGGAATCAAAACTAGACGACCTTCTAAATCAAATCGTAACGTACCCTTCAGTCACAAAACTTCAGAGTTGGTTTTTTTTCGCGTTTCATCACTCTTAAATAAACTGCTCTATCAACTATTTTATTCCTAACTTACAGTTGAGATTCGTCTACAGAAATAAACAGCGCTTCTTTCAACGACGATCAACCAGCGATTTTTTTTTCTGTTCTTCAGCGTCACGCAACGCGGAACAACCAACAACAAAAATGTTTATTTCTTGTTTTATCTCCACGCTTCTACGAGCAGAGAACTTGCTTTGAGACGACGCTAGGTGGCAGTGTTTTCTTCTTTCCGACAGTTCCTTTTTTTGTGTTTCCTCGGAAGCGAAATGTCCCGTGCGGCCGTGGTTCGTGGCGGGCGACTATCGACTTGTCCTCGCGCCTCGCACGGCTCGGCGTGCTGTGCGAGTATCGATCGTGTGGATTGCGAGGGCGTCACACGGCCCTCTGGGAACCGCGGCGCTGGATCGGCGCGTTGGAATGCGCCGGCCAGAACGTCGCTCAACAGTCGAAGCACGTGCCGAGAAGGGAGAGAGAGAGGGCGGGCGATCTTATCTTCCGCGGGCGAGAGAGACAGAACGATGAGTAGAGATATCGTTGGGTGCGGCGGGTGAATGAGTGGACAGGCCGACGGGTTGAGATAACTGGCTCGCTAGGTGGGCGACGGGAATTTCGTACAGAGCGGTGATTTGTCCGAGGAGACGCACGACGGAAGAAATACGACTCCGAATTCGGTGTTGTTTTTATCCACACTATGAATTCTGATGATTGAGAACGCACGGTATCTCTTACGTTATATGTTTACAGGGAGAATTACGGATCTCACTATACAGAAGTAAATGTTTTTGTTTGTTTTTTGTAGGAGTCCTCAGAGTTAATCAAGAAATACTTCCTTGCGGGGTTATCTCCTTCAGTTTTATTTTTCTCCTGACTAACACCTGATGACGAATTCTGTTGTTTATTGGTCGTGAAACAAAGTTCGTTTGAATCGTAGATTCACAGTTTATTTGTGTCAGATAGTTAAGAGTATAGATATTTCTGAGAAGTAACTTTTTTTCTTGAAAGATTCTTTAGGTCTGATCTATTACAAAGGTGTTCTGTTCCGGAGTTACGGCATTCAGTTGCCCGTGACACAGAACAGACGCTAAATACTTCTCTTCTTTTTCGATTATTAAAGAAAACTTGTAGCTGTCGAAATTTCAATATCTTTTTCTCTTACCGGTCAAAGAACAATTCTGATACTACGCCTCGAAAACGTCCAGGAATGTCCAGAGACTTCTTATACAGCACTTCACAAAATGCCACTCAATTCACGGTTCGGGTGCGCGAAAAAAAATGTTGCGAGTCCAGTGGTTCTTTCCTCTTCCTTGGCCGAGCTTCCACTCGCAAGCACAGGAGCGGAACGATTCGACCGCCTCGCTTCCCAGTGGACTATCCCATTCAGTAGCTCAGGGAACCGGAAGTTCAATGGCACGAAATGCTCAATCCAAGTATCTCGCGATTTCTTTTCTTTTTCTTCTTTAGGTCTTGACTTCATACGGCGCTCCCAATGACAGTTACAAATCTGCACGTCACTCGCCGGAGCTGCACAGGGAAGCTAGAACCGCTTTTATTGGTAGTTGTCGATATTCCGCCGAGTTGTCACGTTTCCGAGTTGTTTGTTTTTTATGATGATACCGAAGTAGGTTAAGCACTCCGTTAACGTCACCGGACCTTCGTAAGGTAGCTAGATGAACGTGCTTCAACTGCGGATGTCTGACTTGGCCTCAGGACACGACGCAGATGCGACAAATCTTGGTTGGACTAGGTCGTCGAACTACTTTAAACAGACAACACGTAGACAGCTTTTAAAGTACTCTTTCTAAAAAAATTGTTATGTTTTTATAGAAACTTCTTTGGTGTTATTCTTGAAATAAATATGCGAAATGGCACAAATACACTCTACACATATAATTTTATTTTAAAAATTTAACTGACTAGAGAACGCCAGACTAGAAAGACATTTGGTAATTTTTTTAAATATTGCTAATTTATTGTTGGTTACAACTAATTGCTACGATATTTGAAACTTTTTCGTAATTATCTTCTTTTAAAGCGACAATGTATCCCAGGAAGGGACTCTTGAAGCAGGTGAGCTTGAAACGCGACAACCCAGATACGAAATTGCCGCAGCTGCTGGGTTGAATGTACGATACAGTAATTTGTTTTACGGAGAGCAAACACGAAGTGAAGCTGTGTACAAAAAAACGCTTCCGTAATCCTGCCGTGTCCTCTTTAAACTTTATCGAAATTTCAGATCGGAGTTTACACACATACACGAAGCGTCGAAAGAGTATATTTACACAAAAACGCCCTCGACAAGACGGCACATTAAATCGAGAATAATTATTCAGGACTGGCTCCTTACTAAGTTTGGAATCAACTCGTGCGTTAAAATTTCAATAAGGTTCGTTTGGCTTTAAAGCCTTCATTAACCACACGAACTCTCATCACTACACACGCACTTGAATTTCCTCGTTAGGAGTTGCTCGCACTTGAATTCTCTGCACTCGAGTTGTACCGCTCATGAGCTGGCTCTTGGGTTAATCGGACGCACTCTCGAGACGTTAAGAATTCTATTTCTGAGCCCTGATATAACGTGACTGGCACTTCCTGCGTAGTCAGACGTGGGTTCAGTCGAACGCTTGGCTCGGTCTGCTACGTGCTTTACAGCTGCAACTACGACGCGCGTACCGTTCGTTGCACAAGGGGCTGCAACGTGGACCTCGTTGCGAACGAGTCTAAAAGCAGAATCGGCGCAGATGATGTGAAATTGCGAAAATATTCTTTACTGTTCCGGAAAACACTTGCGCAGATGCTGCTACTGTTCTCTCTCTACGCCCCAGTCACCATCCGCTGTGAGTCATGCGTGGGACAGAAAGTTTCGTTTTTACGGCGATACGATGTTTCGTACACTTTGTGGTCCAGATATTTGTACAGCGGTGTTCTGTACTGTAAATATATCTTTCTCTGTGAGATGGAAAGGTCAGTTCGACGTGCTCGAAAGTAAAGAGAGCGAATGCACAATTACGAAATGTTATCTCGAAAGTAATACTCTCGCTGTCACGTCTATTATTGAAATACAGAGTCCAGTTTTGGGAAAAACTATCAGGTATATTCAGAAGGGACTAAAACTTCTCGGCAGTACAGATGTTCATTTAGATGACAGGACTAGATTTTCGTATACACAACACACTAGCAGTTACTCTTCTTGGATGTATTACTCGCCGGTCGATGTTTTTTGTCACGGTTCGGTCCACTACGATGAATCGACGCTAAACGGGGGAATGTGTGAATGGTTAGTACCACAACATCAGGTGGGAATAAGACAACGTATATGTTATCTCGTGCGATTATTTTATCCTGCTGCTACTGGAAACACGTATGTCCACAAACAACAATTGTTGGGAGAGCAGAATCACATTGAGAGAGCGTGCTTTCCACGCGGAGACTGCAACAAGAGGCGAACGTTGAACAAATGTAGCTTAAATTGTAAAAGGTACAATTACTGGTCACACTTGTTTTCAAAACAGTGCAGATTATAGAGCTGAAGAGCAATGGAAGAGCTGAATGAAGAATTATACCCTTTCTTCTTCAAATTCGCAAGCAAGACTTTCAGGAATGTATCACACCAGGGAGACCACGACACGATCAAACGCACACTACCGTTTCCGAAGGTAGATCGCGAACGAATTCAAACATCGGGCGACAGAATAACCGAAACACGACGAGACAAATCTTTCATCTACACACGCGCTTTGCAGCAGATGGTTGCAGGTGCACACAGAAAGACGGCAGAAGTCCAACACTTACGCCGAACACTTGTTCTACACGCAGGCAAAGATTTGAATCACGGCCACCGGTCCGTGTATAAATAGATAGTCCTTGTTAACACTTGCCTCTCCAAACGAATTCAACACGTTGAGCGAACTCACGTGGGGAATTGTCCATCCAAACAAGTGCTTGAACAGGAATGTGAGATTGTTCGAAGAGTCGGCAGAAGTGGAATAAACATGCCCGACACTTTCTCCCGCACGCAGACCAAATTCGAATGACACCCAGCGGTCCACATCAACACGGTCTTTACGAACACTTTCCGCGAGCTGAAGTTGGACGAAGCGAATTGTTCATTCAAACACATGCAGGGGCGAGAGTGTTCGGAAGAATGCAAGCAACTCCTTCACGTATACACACGTGCGTACGTCTCTTCCAACTCGGCACCCGGAGCTTGGTGCTTAAACAGGTGCGAATGTTGGCGGGTGCGATGTGACGAATTCACGGCGAACAGAGGTGAACGGTTCACCCAAACACGTGCAAGCGTGGGAGTGTTGTCAGAGCAGACAGACCGAGGTCCACACACAGCCACGCGTACGTTTCTCCCATTCCGCACGGCACTTGCACAGATGCGCGATGTGTCCGATTCCTCCACATACATATACACACACACGTTCCTTCTACGCGAACTCACAGCTAGGCTGGTTCACGCTAACACGTGCAGGCGTGAGAGAGTTGTCAGAACCAGGAGAACACACGATGCTTGTACGTGACCAAATTGTTGCTTGGAAATGCGCACGGCGCTCGAGCAGGTGCGTGTGTGCGAAGTGAGCAATTGCCCCACACTCGCACTTCCTTAGGCGGACGGGTGCGATCCGTCGGTGGGCGAGGTCGCTGCCCCGGTGCGTCGGGCCGGGGGGCCGGCGGGCGCGGCGCGGCGGGTCGCGTCGCGTGGAGTCGAGTGGAGCCTGAACTTGTGGCTCGTGGCCGTCGGAGGCCGACTGGCGGCGGCGCAGCGGCTCGGCGCCGAGCGGCGGGGAGGAGTGGAGGGGGAGGCGGTGCTGGTGGTGGGGGGTGGAGGCGCGTCGGCGCGCCGCGGGCCGCGCGCGGACGCAGTGGGGGGGCTCGCGAGAAACGCCGGGCGCAACGGCAGACACACTGCTCGGGGCGTCGACTGCACGTCATCAGGGCCGTGCTACTCTCCATTAAAACCGGGGACAGAGCTACAGGGTGCTACTATAGGAGCCGCTAGTGTCGCCGGGTGCAGATGCAGGTTAGGTTCGCCAACTTTCTCACATACAAATTGAGAGAAATACGAAACGTGGCTAATAAAAGTTCAATTTCCCCTAATATACCCATATAAGAAACACGTGAAGAAAGCGCGAACATCGGCGCTATCTTTAATAACATTAAGGGCCTGCTTGTGACCCGCGAACTCACGCAGCAGCCACGCACGATTTAAGTATCGTTGTTGTTTTAGTTCCTGTAAGAAGGTGCTGCAGCAGAGCGCGCCACCGTAATGGTTTCCACCATGTTATATGGGAGGATGTCATTGCAGTGCTTTGACCGGGAGGTCCTAGGGTTACTCTCCCGACAATGGCAAGATTTTCGACTCTAGCTTGTCAGCTAGGTCGAAAGTCGCTCTCTGGAGGAGACGTCTAGCGGCATGCTGCTCTCGCCGGGAGTTTGTCGTGGTTTGTCCAATCGATACCAGGTTAATGCCGGAGCAGTTCCCTAACAAACGGGCCACAGACTTCGGCGATCTTTGCTTCCTCTTCCTTGTGTTTTCTCCACCTCTTACCTACACACACTTACTGACTTGCACTGCACTACCACACATGTCACGAAACCAGTCGCGAGCTTAGAGCTTCTCGAGGTTGATTGATTAGTGATTCCGATCGCGTCAACTGCAAAGTTCATTAGTCCCGTAAGTGTAGTGCATTTCCCACCTGAGAAAACGGTGGGAAGTTCCCACACTATAAAAATTCCGGTTTTTCATCTCTGCCTCTGGCAGGAATCAGCTGTTGACGGTTTCATTCAATCGGGAGCTTGAACGTCACCATAGCGTCGTCACTATGTCGTCGTGACGTTCAAGCTCCCGATTGGATAAAACCGTCAATAGCAGATACCTGCCAGGGGAGGAGTTGGAAAAATCGCATTAGAGATCTGACGTCCACCTACCTTCGGCTAGCGGGGTTTTCCCCAATTAGGTATTTCCCACCAGCGGAGCATCGGTTCAGCAGGGACAAGCTGTAAACTCCCGACTAGTCTCCCGGCATGTGTGGTGGTGTAGTGCATGTCAGTGTGACTTTAAGTACGGGCTGAAGATGAATGAGGAAAATGAATAGGAAGGAAAGATAGTGCGCGCTCCGTGGCCTGTTTGTTACGGAACTACTCTGGCATTCTTCCTGTGTTGATCGGAGACATCACGGAAAACTACCGATCAAAGCAGACAGCCGCTAGAATTCTCCACCAGACAGCAACTTAATTGCGCATAGCTATTCAGCTGGCCACTGCCGGGACCCGAACCGCAGCACCTGTCGGTCAGAGGCACTGCAGTGACATCACCTCTTCACCTTAGCCAACTCACACGGAAACTAAATGCTTTTGCGATTTTCATGGTTCGTTTTTATCATGATGGTATGTAATATATTTAAAGCGTAACTTATAGTGCGGTCGTAAATCATAGTAGTAACTTTTCAAAATAAAAAAATAAATAAATAAAAAAAATCGCGAATCAGCCATCATGGGACCCCGCTGTACGTGCATCACAGCGGGGTTCAGACTATTATCGTAGTAGGTGCACGTAACTTTTTCCATAGATGTGAATCGGCATTTTAATGCTAATTCATTTAATTTTTTTTGTAATTTTGGCCCGTGTGCTGTGGCGTTGGGCGCAGTGCGCGGCGAGAACGCAACCGCCGGGCAGCGCGAGCCGGAGCCACACGGAGGCAGAGCGGCGGCGGCAGGCGGCGCGGGCGGCGACGCCGATAAGAACACGCGCCTAATGGGCGATTCAGCGCGACGCGACTCGACGCGACTCGACGCGACTCGACGCGACTCGACGCGACTCGACGCGACTCGACGCGACTCGACTCGACTCGACTCGACTCGACTCGACTCGACTCGACTCGACTCGACTCGACTCGACTCGACTCTACGCGACTCGACTCGACTCTACGCGACTCGACGCGACGCGACTCGACGCGACTCGACGCGACTCGACGCGACGCAACGCGACGCGAAGCCTAGAAGGAATAATGCGCGAATCCACGGGAGGGAAATGAGGGAACCCCCCCCCCTCACCAAAAAAAAATTCAGTAACTATTAATGTCACGGAACTTTCAAACAAAAATATTTTCGGACGATCATGAATACGAACAAAATCGTATAGCAGAATGAGCTGCGTGTAGCCTGCGACATTTTACTAAATCTGTATAATGGCACATTGGACAAAAACATTTTGATTTCCCCTCCTCAAATGTGTCTCTGGATCCGCCCCTGCAGGAAGACACACACGCTAATACGGTACTCACGAAGTAAAAAGCGGAAGAGAGTTTATTACAATGCAAGATTGTAGGGTTAATCAATCAGTCCTCAAAAGGAAAACTTCACGTTTGAGGATGGAAAAAAAGAGGGAGAGATTGGGAGGGAGAGAGAAAGAGGGAGACAGAGAGAGGAAGAGAAAGAGGGAGAGAGAGGGGGAAGAGTCAGAGAGTGAGAGGGACACAGAGATGAGAGGAGAGACAATGGGGAGAGATATTGAGAGAGAGGAGGGGAGAGAGAATGGGGAGAGATATTGAGAGAGGAGGGGAGAGAGAATGAGAGAAAGAGACACGAGAGGAAAGATAGATAATGAGAGAGAGAGAGGATAAAGATCTTAAAATATTTAAGCTTATTATGTATGTGTTTACACAAAAGTATGTATCTGTAATGTTATTAATACATTTAATTATAGCAGGATTTACTCAACGGACGCTCAATGTCCGAAATGGGCTAAGAGACGAGTTGCGAGAACATGTCCGAACCATTAGAGTGTTTGTATTTATTTATTTAACGTCAAAAACAGTTTAAAACTCCGGAGATAAGTATAATCTACGTATTTGTATTAAATGAGCTACCCACAAGTCGCTTTAAATAAGACGCACTTGAGATTAATTCGAAAATTTCATTATCACTACCTAATTTTCAGTTGTTATGCTGTAAAAAATTAAATGACATTCCGACTTAACGCAAGCTGTCCAATTTCTAAACTTGGCCACAGTCATTTCAAAAGAAGATTAAAAAATAATAATTTTGCATTCATTTTAAACATCACAAAATGGTGAGGATCAAGCTATTGCAAAACAGCACCGGCAAACATATTCGTCAAATAGAAAGAGCACTATGTACGTAAGTAGGACAATTTACAAAATAAATATCATCTGTAATATACACATTAGTTGTGGTGACTATCACTGAATATTGAAACGCCAATAACTCAGGACTGTCCATAACCATTAGCAAGGTAAAGATTTGTTTATTAACACACACAAACCTCAATGTGTAAATGCGAAAAACAATTCCCAGATTAGAAACACGGATCAAACAATTAGCAGATCAACGTTTCCAGATTTCAATTAACGCAAGCTGAAACATCCCTTTACACATACGCCAGCCATTACAGATTAAAACAAATCTCACCTGTAACCTTTGTGCTGGAGATTATACGCAGCTTTCGTTGCCCGAGGAGAAACAAAAGACTGGCTATAAAAAACACAATGTCTGGACTCTCAAAAATCCCAGATTACCAAAACAAGAGAACAAAAGAGAATTCGCACCGAACGACCATTTACAATAGCAAAACAAAGGGTTGGATTTACGAGTAAGAGGATATTGATCAGAGGGATTTTTTTTCTGAAGGATGATTGCTCACCAGCAGACAAATGCCGATCGTGCACGGTCATATTTTGTGTAATTAAAAAAAACGTTATATAAAACGTGAATTTTTTAAAAAATCTAGCTTTTATGTGGGAAAATTAAAGGAGTTTCATAAAAATATTATAAAATAAAACTTGACCTTCTTTCATCTAACAATTTTACACCCACAAATATATAGAACGAGATTGGCAAAGGTGCTCGTTCAATTGATGCATAATAGGAGAAGGTAAGACGGCGGGCAGAACACTTAACTTCACTTATACGGATAGCACGAAGTCTACAATAGTTTCCTGTAGGCTTCGTCCTGTAGACTATATTATCAACGCCAATGAAGTCTTACAGTACTAAAAGCTGTTTATTTTTCTTTATTTGCTCCATCTTCATTTGTTTGCCAACCCCAATCCTTTTATACAACAAAGTGAAAAAAACAATAAATTATTATTTACTACTGCAAATTTATCTTTATCAGCTAGAAAATAAGGATCTACGTTTTCATGTAATACCCAACCATTAGTTTTTACTTCTTTTTTTTTTTATTCAGCGCACAGAGATGAGAAAGTGAAATTTCAATGCCACTTATTTGTCAAACTTATTCTAAAGAATTTGCCCGCACGCCATTTTCAAAGGTAAATCAGCACTGGATTTGGGCTCTTATCACTCATCAAGTCCTTCGTGAGGAAATAATTCTTCCTGCAGCGACAGCCTGGGGAACGATAATTTGAATAACAATATTTCCCACTGAACTCTAGAAGACGTGCACAGATAATGAAGTTACATTAATGTCGAGAAGCAAAGCAAGGGGGCCATCTCAGCATTTGCTCGAAGGGTCAGGGAAGTTGAACAAAAACCTGATCGAGATGAGGGAGTCATTGATCCAGAAGCTGTGGTACAATACTTCTTACAGGTGGTTTAGAATTACACAGTCCAAATGCTAATGAATGTATTAAATGTCCGCTAAATTAAAACTAATTAATTAAAGATTATTACTACTAAAAAAAATTAAAACTACTTTAATTTTTTATCCTCGGAAAATCTCTAATCGTATGGAAACAGTTATGCGGCAGGAAATATTTTACATGGAACATAAACGTTTCATCGAATATCAGATACCTGCCCGTGTGGAACAGGCGCAAAGGAAGGCGCAAGCAGCGCCGACGGAGCGTTGACAGGAACTTACCTGAAACAAAAGACAAAGAAACATAAGAATCGTTTCCAACGAGAAATTTGACTTCAGAATGCGAGAGAAGTGTGAAACTGGTTCTAACCCCTCCGCGCTGCCTCAATGCATCTAATTTCCTCTAATGAATTCAGGTGTAAAGTAGTGCTTCCTCTGATTTGACAATGGATCAGATAACTCGCTGCTTAAAAGTATGTAAATGTAAGCAGTCTCCGAACAGACAGTATGGAAATGCTTAGATCTGAAACCCCGCAGCAGAGGATATCGGGCTTCCAAAGACAGAGTAATTGTACCTTTTAGAATATATGTGAACTCATTGTGAATTAGTGAACTGGTAACTCGTTAGCCCTCTACATCCTTTTAGTACTTTTGTGATTATTATTTAATTATTCTTCCGTTTTTATATTCTCGCTACGAAGTAGAGAGAAAGTTATGTAATGCTGCACGAAGATATGACGAAAACATCAGAAGATCTTTTATTACAGGGCCCCATGGATTTTGATTAAATTTTGCTGTTTGGTAGTGTGAAGGAACTTTAAGATAATGGTTCAAGTCCATTAAAAACCCTGATTTTTCAAAAATTTCAACCTTTTTTCAGCGTTCTTTCTACAAGACTACGACTAATATTTTTTAACTGAAAATACTTTTTCGATAAGCTGTTATTTCATTAAAGTCACATTCGGAATTAGACAAAAGAAACTCCAGAAGCACACATAAAAAAATAATATTATAGCAAATGATCATACTGTTACCGAGGTCATTTATTTCAGTCCAAATTTTGAGATATAAAAATAACAGTTTAATGAAATTCTGGATTTGTTTATGTCAGTAAAACGTTCATTTGAGTAATGATACCATTACAGAACAAAATTACAGTAATTATTGACAAAAACACGACGAATTTTTCCCCATATTTAGCAGAGTTCGATCAATGTTGGCAGCACTCCAACCCTGGCGTAGATAAGTGCTTGTAATTGCTGCGAAAAATTAATTATCAACTTGCATTTCAATCAGGAAACATGGCTAAATTAATATAGTACATACTCCAGTACTCAAAAAGTTGTGTAGCTTTTTCTGTTGAATGGCATCGCCAGATGGCTACAAATCAAAACGAATGTCGGGCCATACGCGTTGCATATGTCGCTAACATCCCAGCAATATATTTAAAAGGGAAAATAATTGAAAAGAAGGACATCAACCCTGGAACTCTGAATGTATTTCGCAAAAGCATGAATACAATGTAAAGGAAATACTTTTCTCATTTGCAAGATTGTCATTGCAATGTATTATATTGCGACAGATCACAATGTGACAGTAAAGACAAGAGAATTATTCGACAAGCAGGTTTGGAACCATGAAGACACTGTGTTTGTACGTGATGGTGGCATTGGTTGCGGGTGACAAATGAAGACTTGGCCGGGACATCACAGGAGGCGGACGGTTTTCTTGGTATTAAAATACAGTCGACTGATTATGCTTATTGGGCGGATTTTTATGGCTTAAAACATCGCCAAAAATGATCAATAAAATGCTCATAAAATACTTTTAAAATGCCCTAAAAGCAAAGAGAAATTACGTAAAATATTTGATCAAAACCACTTCAGATGAACTACTCGAGCTGTTGGGTATGTTGTTGATGTAATCGAGCCTTCTTCCTTTTGTTTAAGTGAACCCAGCTTGCATTTTTGGGTTTGGACTGCTCTTTAAAATAAAATCTCTGCCTTTATTTATCGCGAAATCGGCCGAACTGTCGACGGCACCGATAGGCGTCCAGGGACCTTAGATTACATACTTGTAGTACTGCAAAGGCTGACATTACAATATATGAGCGAAGAAATTGAATAAGTTATTCAGGAATTCTGTGGTGAACATGTGTTACATCTCGTAAATATTATTTGAAGGAAGTATCTTATAAATGCTATTAAAATCGATGAAATCAGCGAAAAATGCAGTAAAAATGATGTGAAAACATTAAAAAATGACACTTCAGTCAAAATCGACGAAATATGATAAAAAACAACAAAAACAAAGACGTATAAGAATGGGTCATTACGTTTTGTCTTAACATAAAATGAATTTCTTCACTAAAAGGCAATGTTCCAAAGTGAAAAGGAAAAAATGACACTTCATTAAAATCCGCCCCCAACTTATGTCTATAGTGCGACTTTTAAAACTGTGCACCTGAGCCCTGTCTTCACATTGGCATTACCACTGCAGTTTGTGTCTTTCTAGGTCGCGCCGCTAGATGTCGCATGGTCGCGATTTTATCAACCTTTGCTTGATACGGTCGCAACATTAGCGACACAACCGAGAAAGACATGAAATGAGCAGAGGTATAGGGAGTTTATGTCACCATGAACGTTAACGCACTTTCGGACTTTGCGCGTGCGCAGAAGATCGATGAGACGTATTGTCAGATTACTTCGAACAATGTAGTAACATAAAATAATACAATAAATATCAATAAACAAAATAGTTTTGCAAATGATTTAATTAAGGGGGGAGGATAAGACAAGGAAGAGGAAGGTGAGATCGCGAACGGACCGTGGCCCGTTTGTTAGGATACTGCTCCGGCATTCACCTGGTGTTGATCGGAGAAACCACGGAAAACTACCAATCGGAGAAGCCAGGCTTTTGAATTCGACCTACCTGACAAGCTAGTGTCAAAAATCCTGCCATCGTGGGGGTGGAGCCCTAAGGGCCTCCCGGTCAAAGGGACTGCCGTGACATAAGTTGATGCCCTGAGCCACCTCTCCCGGTGAAAATATTTGGAAAATGTTCAAAAAATTGTCTTCGAACTTCACCACAACGTGGGTTGTGACGTTCCATAAATCACTCGAGTGTTTCACCCCACGTCAATAACGTCACGGCCTCCTGTAACACGGCTTCTATCTCGACTTTGCAACTACACGTCCTCCACCCTTGTATGCGGCTTCATATCAAAGTCTCTCCCCTTCCTCTACACCACAGACAGCTTCTGCCTCCCCAGCGCCGCCGGTGGTCGCGGGGCGAACTGAAATGGATGACAAGCGAATGCAACTCCGAGTCAAGTCCGTCTTCGCAGAGACAAGAGAATAGCGGGCGAAACTTTGACGGCGTGCAATGTGAAACAATGGGTATGTAAAACTTGGTCGTAACCACAGCAAAGACGGGACTTTTTCTGCCTTCACCAAAGGTGGGCAAATATTGGGCACGTCAAAAAATATTAAAATACCACTATTTGTTTCACAAATTACATTTTAGTGACAGAATACTACTTTTATAATGTTATTAATGTTTGGATTTCAAATTTAAAAAAATTGCTAACCTAGAATTTTGACCTCATTTCCAACTTCCTAGAAACTACGCAGAAACCACACCCCAAATAACTAAAAAAGATTAGAGTGACTTTGGAGTAGTTCAAAATGCGTTGTACACCCAACAGAATTATTACAATGAGAAAAGGAAGTGAAATCTCGGGTGATTTACTGCCATAGTGTCACGGTATAGAGAGGATAGGAAACATCTGCCCACCAGCAGAAAAATTGTATTAAAAGTGTATAAAAAATCACAACGTTGCGGAATATTACTACTGGTACCTTATCATATTAGTATTAAACAATAAAATGTAATAACCAAAATTCTTTATTTCATAGACAGAACTGCGAAAATAAAAAAATCCCCTCCTGGGGGCTTCTAGGAGAAAACATTGTCGCGTCTAAATCTTCTATATGAGCATAGTGGGTGGTATGATTATGAATTTCGATTGGGCAAGACCTTTACATTTACGAAACAGAAGGATGAATTTGAGAAGAAGCTTCATTGCACGAGTACATGTTTTGAAATCGAGGAACGTTATGAGCCGAGTTTTCACATTTGTACGAATGCAATAAAGCAATGCAACGAACGAATACAATAAATCATAAACGAGTTGCATATGCCATTTTTGTATATCAGCATTATATATTTATAAGAGAATCAATTTCGCGAAACAACTTTGTAATGTGTCGGTTATTTGAGATCTGGGCTAGAAAACTGTGGTCGGCTGATCCGTTTACCGCAACCTTCCTACGATTCTCTGGCTGCGATTGGCTGAATGTGTTTGGCTGAACGCAATTATTCTTACCATAAACAGAAAATATGTCACAATCTGTGTCGAAAGTTGTCCTGAAAGTTGTTATGAACGATTTTTTGTAACGAAAAGGGCGTTTCTAATGCTGGAATATATAAAAAATTATGCAACTCGTACGAAAGTCGACCGATTTCAAAATGCCGCTCTGAATTGCTTTTGACGACTCGTCTATCAAAATTTCATTCGCACGTCAAAGACTTTCTGGATTAAACTTGGATTAAAACATTTAGTCCGTTGACACTTGGTCAGCTGTGATGCTGTCATCCAATCGGGAGCTTAAACGTCATTATAATGATGTCACTACAGTGACGCCCAAGTTCTCGACTGGGTGACAGCATTACAGCTGACCCAGTGTCAACGGACGTAATGTTTTAATCGAAATATAGTCACGTACACACAGAGAGAAGTTACTCCAAGAAGGGATCTTTTTGACAGGTCGGGAAAAGAAAGACCGTCATTCAGGGTGACATCATTGCACGAGATAGTGGCAAGCCATTTGCAAATGAGCCAACTAAACAAACACCCTGACAAAACGAGTGCATGGACGTAACTTGCAGTTATATTGCCAGGAATGGCAAATCAGGAGCAGTCAAAGCACTCCCTTCTTACAGTAATATCTCTACGACTATTTCTGTCGTTTGAGAACACAACTTATAGAGCCATGCTAGAACCTCCTTTTCTCTAGTCCTCACATGCCCCTCAGTAAGCGTCTTGCCATGCAACGTTCACCCGACACCTCCGCCACTGTCGCCAGCCCTCACAAACGTCCCTTCGCCACTTCAGCGCCCGCGGCGGGCGGCGGCGGCGGCGCGAACTAAAACGGATGACAAACGAATGGAACTCCCGGGCGAAGTCATCTCTCCCGCGCCTCTCTTGTCTCAAAGCCTCCTCCCCCTCCTGCCCCAACACAAGGCCCCCCCTTCCCCCTTCCCCCGCGACGAAAGCCGAGAGTCGCTGTCAGCAACCGCATCGCCACCCAAGCACACGACACAGCGACGCGCACTGTCGCCAAGTTGGCAAGACTGCGGTGGGGGTTTGGGGAGAAGAGCAGGGTAGTCGACAGAGCGGTTGAGGCAGTAGTGAAGGGCAGAGGGATGAAGTTGCTGAAGCGTGGGTGACAACCGTTGTGGAAAGACTGCGAGGGATGTGTGTGTGTGTGTGTGTGTGTGTGTGTGTTTAGGAATAGAATTCGAAAGAAGCAGGTTGAGAACATTTTGAGAGGAAATGAGAGCGACCGGATGAAAACGTGGGCTGAATCATAAATCTGTAGACGCGGTGAGTAAGTGGTGAAGTCAAATTTCCCTACCTTTGGTGACAAGTCTTAATTCCCCTCATTACTGAAAGGAATAGTCCTGGATTAGGTGCGTCTGATGTCATTGCTGTACCTCTGACCGGAAGGCTCTAGGGTACCAATCCAGACAGTGGCAGTATTTTTTTTATTTTGTCTCTATTTTATTTTTACTTGACGCCCCATTTCTCCTCCATTAAGAACTAATTTTCTACCATTCTATGGGATATGTTTTTCTGTATTTCTTGTCGACAATTGCCATTCCATATAAAACAGTGGTGAGCTTTTGTTGCTTTCTTTCACATAATTATTCTGGAGTTAAAATCTTCATCACAGATCCAAACACATAATAATGATTTACAAAAAAACAACATGGCAATGTTGGAAATGCTGAAAAACGAAATGATAACGTCATGGACATTTTGGAAAATTAAGTCTCACGTTTACCAAAAGGGAGCATATTAATTCTGATTTAATCATCATTCTCTTGCATGTTTGCAGACAACATGAAGCGTGATTCCTTTATTCGAATCGTACTTTGTACAACTTGCCGAGAGGATGCCTGTCAAGTTCGTTTTATTGAACGGTTTTCAACGGCGAGAGTTTCGGAAGAAATACATTTTTAAGCGAAAAGACAGTGGAGTCAAGAAGGGAAAGGAGAAGTACGTCACCGCTTCGTCAGACATGCATCCAAACGCTTACTACAACGCGAATGTCCACATCAAAAATTGTCCCTCCCGTCGTCGAATCCTCGTGTGGTTTCCATTTGCGGAATAATCATCTTCGATCTCATCCCGCCCCCACCCCCCGTGCACGTGGCTCCAGAGGGGTGAAGGGTGGCCGGTGTGTTGGATCAAATGAGGTGGGGACCGCCAGAGCAGGGACGAAGAGAGAGAGAGAAAGAGAGAGAGGGAGAGAGAGGGGAGAGAGAGAGGGGGAGAGAGAGAGAGAGAGAGGGAGAGAGAGAACAAAACACAAAATAACGATTGACACACGGCGAGTATGGAAATGCTGGCAAAGGAAATGATAATGTGTAGGGAATTTTGGAGTCTTAGTTTTCGATAGGCAAACCAATTCTCATTCAATCCTACCTCTTTCAAGGCATAATGTCTGGCGTTACGCACGTTTCAGTATTTCCAAGGAGGAGAGGTAACTCAGTAATATCCTAATTGTGCGTTCTAGAGTTTGTGAATAACGCAAAAGCCCGGATGAAAAGTTTCCTTTGCATTTTCTATTTGTGGAATTATCACTTTTTCCCCTGTGCATGTGGTTCGATCGAGGAAGTAGGCGAGCAGTATGTTGGAGCAAGTGAGGTTGCTTGCGCTGAGAGACAGAGAGGGACAGACAGAGACAAAGATGACAGAGAGAGACATAGTGAGAGACAGAGAGACATAGTGTGTGTGTGTGTGTGTGTGAATGATTGATTGATTGGGTGAGTGAGTGAGAGAAATAAAATTATAATACCCGATAAAGGAAGAATCAGGGGATGGATGAGAATGCTAACAAATGAAATGTTAAAGACTAGAAAAACATGGAATATGTTCATTTTACTTTATGATAAACTATATGATTTCTCATTGAACTATCCTCACAATCATTCACATGGTTTGCTTCCTAAGAACAGTATGTCTGTAATCGGTATTACGATCCCTTTGTACGTGTGGTGATTTGTCTACAAGTGTCCGTTAAGTCCGTACAAGAATTTTGAAGGTTGACAGAAAACTAACTTGCACAGAGCCATCACGTCCGATGCTCTGCGTGCAAGAGCTTGCCACATCGCAAGCGTCGGTATCAAAATCTCGCAATGCTCCGCGCGGGTTCTATTTCTGGAACTATGCTCCCCTCCCTGTGCACATGGATCCATCGGGGGAGATGGCGATAAGCGTTGTGAAGCAAATGAGGTTGCTCGCGCTGAGAGAGAGATAGAGGCAGACAGAGACAGAGAGACATTGAGAGGCATAGAGATAGATAGGAAAAGCGAGAGAGAGACACAAAGAGGCAGACAGAGAAAGATTGAAAGACATAGAGACAGATAGATATATAGATAGATAGATAGAAAGTGAAAATTAAAACCTTAATAACGTCCGATAAAAAAAGAACCAGAACGAGGATGAAAACGCTGACAAACTAAATGTTAAGGTCTGTAAAAATTTGGAAGATGTTAATCTTGCTTTGTGATAAACCATAATAATTTTCATTTAATTATCTGTCTTTCACATGGTTTGCTTGCTGAGAACGTGATGTCTCCGTAATCGGAATTACGATTCCTTCGTACGAGCATTGATTTGTCATAGAGAGAAAATTAATTTCGAATGGAGAGGAAAGAGATTGCAAGAACGAGAAAAGACCCATCGCGTCTGATGTACTGCATCGGTACAATGCAAATATTGGAATGAAAAACCCGGAATACGACAGAGTATCAATTACATTCGTTCAGGAGGTTAGAATGTGGAGAGATAATTTGCAAAGGAGAGGAGAGAGAATTCAAGAACGGGACAGAGCGTTAACTCACGATTCCATTTCATATACTGTATTCAACACCTTGCTACAACGCGAACGCAAGCATCGGAATACGAGCGGCGATTGCTCGACAGGGTGTCCATTAAATTCGTCCAGTGGTGCGAAGGCAGATAGAAAGGAAGAGGAGAGAGAATTCAAGAATGAGACAAAAAAACCCATTGCGTCTGATATTGTATCCAAGAGCTCGCTACCACGCGAACGTTAGCATTAAAAATACCGAACACAAGAGTTGATTTTTGGACAGTGTGTCCATAAAATTAGTCCAATGGTTGGGAGGCAGAGAGAAGGGAAGACGAGAGGGAGTGCAAGAGCGAGAAAAGAGCCATGGCGTCCGATGCACTGCATGCAAGAGCTCTCCCCACCGCGAGCGCCGCCATCAAAAACTCGCAATGTTCCGCGCGGTTTCTATTTCGGGAATTATCCCGCCCCTCGGCGCGCACGTGGGTCGATCCGGGGGCGGGGGCGGGCAGCCGGTGTGTCGGAGCAAATGAGGTGGCGAGCGCCGAGGGAGAGGGCGTGGAGAAGGGGAGGGAGGGAGGGAGGGGGGAGGGGTCGCGCCGCAGCTGGCGTCGTGGACGGGCAATGCGCGCCGACGCGTGTGTGTGTGTCGCCCCCGCCATCTGGAGGGGGGGGGGGCGCGAAGCGCCGCGCCGCGAGGGTGTGCCGGCTGCTGTTCGCTGCGTGTGGCGGATCCGAGAGGCGCGAGTGTGGCCAGAGGAATTAACGGATTGCAGGAGGCCAGGCACTGTGGGGTTCTTTTGCCGGCGTGGCGGTCACGTGGAATCGGTTTCCAGATCTTTCCATCCATGGTGAAGCGGAGTGGAGACAGGCATGGGATCGAGGCTAGGCGTCGGACTCGACACAGTGATTAGAGACGTCGGGTTCCAATTGACTTCGTTGGCTGTCGTTTCGGGCTGCACACGAATCGAGCTCCCTTTGTGTCTAGATCGGGTTCCCGTCGGGTCTGCGTCGGGTAACGTCGGAGCTACGGCTACGGTCGTGCTCGGGTCTAGTTGGGTTCGAGTAGGACAGGTATTAGGACGGGGTCCAGGGAGATATTTTATTCAAAACGTTAGAATTTTGCAATGGAAAGTGGGATCCGGGACCGCCCTATATGTCCATTTGCTGGGAATATCACACATTCATTAGACTCCCACCACCGGGCACCGCACCAGCCGGGACAAGCTCTAAGCTCCCGCCCGTCTCCTAACAAGTGTATATAGTGCATGACCGTGTAAGTGTTTAAGTAAGGTATGACGATAGGGCAAAAAGAGGAAGGACAATCGTCCGGCGTTGATTAGAGAAACCAAGGGAAAGTATTGACCGGAGCAGCCGGCCGATAGCATTCTCCCCCAGTCTGCGCCTGAACTCGTCCTAGCTGACAAGCTAGTGTAGAAAATCGTGCCACGGTCGGGGCTTGAACCTAGAACCTCCCGCCAGAGGCACTGCAGTAAAATCAGCTGACACCCTGAGTCACCTCTTCCGCTCTAAGTGTCGTATGTCTGATTCATGATTCAACTTCTATCTTAAATAGCGAGTGTTGAAAATCCTGCCCCCACCGGGAGTCGAACCGAAGGATACCCCAGTCAGAGGCTCTGCAGTGATTCCCTGAGTTGTCATGGTGTGGGCGTGGGCGTCCGCTTGTGAACTCGCCCTATCTGGGTAGCGAGAGCTGAAAACGCTGCGCCCGTCGGGAGTTGAACCTGGGACCTGCCGGTGGGAGGCTGTGCAGTGAGCACCGCGAGCGCTCCCCCCAGGGAGGCGCGTGATGGAGCGAGGGGGCGTCCGCCCCTCGCGAGGAAGCGATGCCATTTCGTTCTCCATCTTGTTTTATGCGCTCCCCTTAGGGCGCGGGAGGCGGCCATCGCCGTCCAGCCGGGGGAAGGGGGGGGGGCAATCGAAGGCCCATCGCGCGGACAGATTGCTCGGCCGTGCCGGCGACAAATGGCGCGGAGACCACCGCCCACGCACCTGCCCCTCCCCCACCTCTACCGCCCCTCCTCGTCCCACCGGCGTCCAGGTTGTGCGTCAACAGCCCCGCTCCACTCTCCGGCCGTCTTTCCTCGCCCCGCCCGCCTCTGCCCGCCCCTCCTCGCCCCACCTCGATTCTCCACCCAGCTACTCCACGCCCGCACCCACCCATCGTCACTCGCCACGTCGCCGCCACGCCTGCCCCGCCTCGCCTTCACCTTGATCCTCCACTCCGTCCCGTCCACGCCCACACACACATCCTATCCTCGCCCGCCCCTCCTCTCCTCTTCCTCGTCGCCTCTACTCGCCTCGCCCCTCTGCCCAGCCACGCCCCCCCCCCCGCCTGGAGATACAGCTCGTGGTGGTGCGCCGATCGCACTGCGCTTGCGGACACTGCAACACCTCCAACGCCTTTCCCTACAACACACAGAGGATGTACTCAAAGAAGGGACCACTTTGACAGATCGGGAAACAAATGAAACGTCGTGCAGAACGAGACATTGCAAGAGATACTGACGAAGCCCTTCGTAAATGAGCTAACTGTAAACGAACGCACTGACAAAAATAAATGCATTGTCATAACCGCATTAGGTTGGCAGCAGTGCAAGCAGTGACTCTCATAGTGGTCCCTTCTAAAGTAACCTTGCGTACCTCTATATCTCCATCTTTGTAACCAACTGCCTTGCACAGATCTATGAATTGGCCAAAGACTTGTTTGATTGATTGTTAATGTTTTCTGGAAGCGTACTCTGCTAAGATCATTAGTCCCTATGTCGGGAGTGCATGTTTTTTTCCATAAGGGAAATCACGGTGGTCTTGCGTGCTGAACGGCGAGATTGCGGCCGACTACTATCGGCAAGGATTTTTTCCTGACCAGGAATACTGCCCCAGCCGGGCAACGCTCTAAGGTTCACATGGTCTCCCAGCATGTGTGGTAGTGGATTACATGATAGTATAAGTGTTTGTTAAAGGGGTGAGGATGGACAGAAGAGACAAGAAAGTGGCCCGATTGTTAGGGTACTGCTCCGGCATTCGCCTGGCGTTGATCGCAGACACCACGTAAAACTACCGATCAGAGCATCCGGCCGCCCGAATTCTCGCAGACAGCGACTGAAGTGACTGCTGACAAGCAAGGAAGAAGAAAGAGAGCCTAGTGCAAGTGAAACGGCGGGGGGGGGGTTGCGGCAGAAGAGAAGAGCGCGGAGGCATCAGGAGGGGGCGGGGGCGGGGGCGGAGGGGACAATCGCAGGCCCATCAGGGGGACAGATTGCCCCCGCTCCCCTCCTCCCCCACGACAAATGGGGCGCCGCCCGGCCACCTGCACTCGCGAGGGGCTGCTCCGGGGAACACGCGTGGACGCCAACGCTCGCGCTGCGCCGGCATCTAAATGGGTGGAGACCACAACGGTGTAGGTCACATTTCATTTCATACATTCTGACAAATCTATTTATTTAAGGCAACAGATGTAAAGTCGTGCTGCTTTGTTATATCGTTAAAACTAAGGTATTTCAATTGTTCATTAATACCACGAAAGTACATTGACACTGAAGTTTAGTCTAAACGTTTTCTCAGAATGTATAACACGTAATATCTACCGTTCTGGTTTTCACCCATTCATTTGTTCGTCCTTTGGTTTACAGAAAATACACAGTGATAGTGAAAATAGACAAACCATAACGGTGTAAGTAACATTTCATACATCTGACAAATATATTTATTTTAGGCAATAGCGCAGTTGCAACTGCAGCAAGTCATGCTGCTTTGTTTCATCATTTAAACTACGGTATTTCACTTGTTCATGAAAGCCACAAAAATGCATTGCCACTGACATATAACCTACACATTTTGCTCAGAATTTATAAAATGTAGCTTATATCGTTCTGGTTTTAACCAATTCATTTGTTCGTTCTTTTCTCTACAGAAAATAATATAAAAACTGCCGATCTGGTGGCCGAGGTCGCTGAGACAGTAGTCAGTGCACTAACATTTGAGTGGGTGAAAACCAGAATGGTATAAGTGACATTTCATAAGTTCTGAGATATCTCTTTATTTAAGGCAACAGCGATGTAAAGTCGTGGTGCTTTGTTGCATCATTAAAACTATGGCACTTCAATTGTTCATTAATACTACGAAAGTACATTGGAACTGAAATTTAGCCTAAACGTTTTCTCAGAATTTATAAAAAGTAACATCTACCGTTCTAGTTTTTTTTGTTTTTGTTTTTGTTTGTCCTTTTGTTTACAGAAAATAGACAAACCATAACGGTGTAAGTGATATTTCATACATTCTAACAAATCTATTTATTTAAGGCAATAGCGCTGTAAAGTCGTGCTGCTTTTGCTTCATCGATAAAACTAAGGTATTTCAATTGTTCATGAAAACCACGAAAATACATTGCCACTGACATATAGTCGACACGTTTTGCTCAGAATTTATAAAATGTAGCTTATATCGTTCAGCTTTTAACCAATTCATTTGTTCCTCCTTTTCTGTACAGAAAGTAATATAAAAAGCAGCCGATGTGGTGGCCGCGATCACTGAGGCAGTATTCAGGTCTGAAATGTCCTCCCTACTTCACGGTTCTTTTTCCGAGCGACTTCAATCGCTGACGATACTTAAAGGTGGAGAGATTTCAATCTCATTTCAGAATTGAAGGAGCCATTGCGGTGAATAGTTTTCGGACACGCGAGAACATTCACACAATCAACGGAGAGATCAGATGATTCTCTGACTGGGAGGTTGAAGATATCTCATTCGTATCACTTCATTGGCAGTGGGTGATGAATTGTTTGAGCCGCTATTTGGAACTACATGGACTAAAAATGACTATTACTCCCTAACATGAAATTGAGAGTGAACTGTGACAAATACATAGTGGTTAGAAATTGTTTGCATTTTTTCAATCACTTTGCCAGGGTAAGGGTTGGAGTGAAACAGATGTAAACAGGCTAGTTTTTTTGTTCCAATGAGGTACCCACGGGTCATTTTGCTCTGTGAAATACCATCTTTTCAACTTCAACACGGAGAAAAAGTTTTAGTTGCATATGTGGTATTCAAAGTTATATTGTTCCTAAATAACCAGCTTATATTTTGTGTCCACTTGGAATTTGTGATTCAAACTTTATCAGTAAAGATAAAATTTGATATTGGAAACTTATATAAAACAAACTGAAGATTTTGTTCATTTTCTATGAGTATCATAGAACTGAAATAAAATACGAACGTTCGGAGGACGTAATAATTCCATAAGAATGAGCATGCAAATGGTAAGTGGGAATCATGAATTTTGTTGTATTTAAAACGAACGAAACTGTATTTGAAACTATAGAATGATTCGTTTCTCTATCCTGATACAGACATCTGCGTTGCTACAAAAGCATACATCTAACTTTAGTCCTATTACGATGTATATTAAAACTTCCTGATTTACATGCATTATCGTGAATAAAAAAAAACTGATAAATCTTTCGTGGGATGGAGCATTCGGATCATTCAAGAAATGGACCTAATCGGAAGCAGAGGACTAGTCACTTCGCTGCGGAATTTTACGGTGAGGGACGAGTTTGACCGATAAGTGAGTTTACATAAAAAAGTCGCATTTGAAGACATTTTGAAAGAATAGACACAAATGTTTTCGCAAAACCACGATGTTTGGAGTAAAAGATGAAAATTGTAGTACCGTGAATGCAAAATGTAACGTCTGTACATGCAATGTCCATAATAACAATGAGTAAATACATTGGTTAATGATTTAATCCATTTTTTAGATTAATAATTGTATTTTCTCAATATATATTTTAATTTTTGATAGGGATATTACATTTTTTTAAATTCTTTCAACTGTAAAACGTTCATTGCATGTATGAACGTTTGAAGCTTTTTATTACGACATTGCACTAAGGAGGGAGGGCAAAACATTGAATTTTTGGGAACGTATTTGTTCAACGACCCCTTATCAGGATAGGGAGGGGTGCAGTGCATCGACCTGATCGAGTGCGGTCCACACGGAGAGAGAAAAAAAAGATGAACACAATATTTAATAAAAAAAAGTACACACAATGAATTCTGGATACGGTCATTGCGTCGTACATTCATAATACAAATAATCACATAAATGCATACATTCAAAAAGCCCCCCCCCCCAAATTGATTTATCGAGAGGACATAAAAACCATCACTCCCCGTCCCGAAGTCGAACCATATCGACGCAGCGAACGCACATAAACATACACACGTGACTGAACTTGTCTCTCTGGACACAGCGGGGGCGCGGGCGATATCCACGCATGGCTGGGCATAAAGGGGGCGCGTTCAAAATTCGAACCCTTGCCACATCCCCCCCCCCCGCGCCCCGTGGGAGTGGACTGGGTGCATTCTGCAACGCGACTTCGTTGACAGTTTTAAAACGAATTGCCCTTATCTACGCGTGTAATTAAACATGCGCCGAGCGGGGAGATTTATTTGTAGAATTTTTAACTTCGCATTATTTATGACGCCGGGCCCGGCAGATCGACGAGGCGTGGCTGGTAACGAAGAGTTGTTGAAAGGCTACAGCGTATTAGGGGCCGCAATGAATTAGCACTTGTAATTGCAGGAAAGTGAAAAAAAATACACCCGTTTGAATAGAGTTGGCAAATCTGTGATATGTAGATAGTATCTCGAAACTGAAGGATAAAACAATTTCAATTATCGACATTGTTCGCTCATTCTGGTTCGAGTTATAAAGTGTTTGTAGGGAAACTTAAGGGGAGTGAAAATGTCCAAACCGGAACCCGTGTTATCGACCCGGAACCCGTGTTATCGAGGTTGGCAATTGGAAACTAGATATCTCCGTAACTGTTACGAAAGAATTAGAGACTATATCAATCATTAAAAAGAAACATATTATTTAATTCAACAATTATGTGTAATACAATAGTTAACAGTTGCAGCTGTAAAATATTTAAGACAGTCCTAATATATCTGTATCAAGTACCGTATTTCAGCTCTTTGGACACTAGCTACATAGCTTAGTCGAATTCAGCCGCTGCCTGGAGGAGAATCCTAGCTGCCGACTGCTCTGATCGGTAGTCTCCCGACAGTGGCAGGTTTTTCGATGCTAGCTACTTAGCTAGGTCGAATTCAGCCACTGTAAGGAGGAGATTTCTAGCGGTCGGCTGCTCTAATCGGTATTTCGCCGTGGTTTCTCCGATCTACACCAGACGAACGCCGAAGCTGTACCCTAACAGACCGCGCGCAATGTATTCCTCCTCTTCCTTGTCATATCCTCACCCTTTACGTGAATACTACATTAGCACACCCGGGAGACCGGCAGGAGCTTAAAGCTTGTCCCGGCCAGAGCGGGGTCCTGCTGGTGGAATTTCTGGTGTGGGAATATACACTCCACTTCTTAGCAGCTGACGCATCCGGAATCACTAAATCAATCAATCAACCAATCGTGTGCGAACAGGACCACAAATAGAGAAAAATGTTCAAAATATATCCCTGAAAAAACACCAAAACAAATTCAACACAATCTCACAGAAAATTATGGAAATGTATTCCCAAATACTTGCATCATGTTTTCTTTCTTAAATGCATGAAATGTTTCTGTTAACATCTTGCAAATTATTTTCGGGCCCGCAGTTCACCGCCGTTTTGGACGTGTCCATGCACCTGAAAGGCGTGATTCGATTGATAGTCGCGAGTTAAACCATTTTTCGCAGGCCTGTCGCCTTCACTGAGTGGAGATGACGGGGGGAGGGGGAGGGGGTTCGCCAGCAAAGAGGTGATTGGGCGAGGCCGCGCGCGTTATCGCCGATGGCCCGCAAACCGGCACCCGATCACTCAGCGCGCGGGCGCAGCCTCCGCCATGATAAGAAATATTTATTAGAAAAAATAAAATTGTAATAAGGAGTGAGAAACTAAACAAAAATTATAAAAGACAGTATGAATCCGGTATAACGTAAATAAATTGGTCAATTCTACTCAAGATTTCAATCAAAACGCCACCACATTACACCACCACCACCACCACCATGCACCACCACCACCCACCACCACCACACCACACCACCACCACCACCACCACCACTGCTACCCCCTGTCCTTAACCACCCACCCTTTCGTCTCCTTCTCCACCCCTTCTACCTCAATCTCCTCTCCCCTTCTCTTCTTCTCCTCCACATTCGAACATTCTCGCCTGCGCGATTCCCAGCTCCGTCACACCAACACACCGAGTTCCTCTGCGCATTTAAGATCAGCACTCGTCACTGCCGTTCCTACCCCACCATTCTAAACGCGCTCTCGCCTTCTCCACTGTTTCCACCGGCCGCCATATCTCCTTTCCTTTTATCGTCTCAAAAGCGGTCTCCTCCTCCGTCGCTTCCTCCTTCGTCCACCACGCCTCCTTGTCCTCTTCTTCCTCCTCTATCCTTGTCCTCCTCCACCTTCTGCTCTCCTCCTCCACCACCACCACCACAACCACCACAACCACCACAACCACCACAAACCACCACAACCACCACAAACCACCACAACCACCACAAACCACCACAACCACCAAACCACCACAACCACCACAACCACCACAACCACCACAACCACCACAACCACCACAACCACCCAACCACCACAACCACCACAACACCACAACCACAACCACACTAACCACCACAACCACCACAACCACCACTATCACCACTATCACCACTATCACCACTATCACTACTATCACCACTACCACCACTACCACCACTACCACCACTACCACCACTACCACCACTACCACCACTACCACCACTACCAGCACTACCACCACTACCAGCACCACCACCTCTTCCTCTCCTCCTCCACCTTCTGCTCCTCATCCACCCCCGCCATTGCAGCCCTTCCCAATGCCACCCTCCTCCCTGCCCCTCCTTCGGCAGCCCTCCCGCCCCGCCCACCCGGCGTGCGCCGCCATTATAGTTGGCCGCCCTCCCGCGCGCGCCGCCTAAGTAAATTAGCCTGCGCGAGCGCCCTCTTGCAGCAGTAACCGCGCTAATGAACGCGTCCTCCGGAGCCCATCAACCCCCTTCCCCCCCTCTGCCCCTCTCCCTCTCCTTCGCACCGCAACT
>BOPP01000314.1:309516-329751 GCA_017312745.1 Gryllus bimaculatus
ACACAAACAGCACGGCGACACGACTACGGCGCGGCCAAAGCACAGCTACTGCACAGCATAATTACTCATGTCGCGAGTCTCAAAGACTAATAGAGGACGATTTACGTATATACAATGTTGTTTTGTTATTTCTAGTTTATCGCTTATTCCAAATGTAATTTCGTCATTTTCAAGAGTTAAGAATTGCCATTACTCTCGATTTTCTGTAGCAGGGTTGGTGGTACTGTGCTATGCTTTGTAGAATGCTCTTTCTGCTAATGCAAGCTAAGAAAAAATGTCAAGTACCAAAAGATATTTTTGTGCCAGATGATATCCTGGAGGTAACAGAAGCTGCAAGCTCTAGTTCCATGCCGTCCAAATCTATAACCACGTATGAGAAATCTTACGATTTATTTTGTGATTGGCGAACGAAAAGGAATTTTCGCAGCATTAACGAAGAGATTATGTGCTAGTGATCTGACTACTTGTACCAAAATAATTGTAATAATTTTGTTTATGTTTATTCCCAAAAATTGTGTTTTGTTTCGACGTCATCTTTATCCCAAGATTTATCAGCCCTGGTATAATCTATGATAAAATCAAAAAAGTTATGCTATAATTCATAGACCGTTCATTGGACATCGACTGCCGCCTAAAACAGATGAGTCACGGTTTATGATTGGTCACAAGGGAGAAGTGATAAGAAAAATCGGATAGAAAAAGCGATAAACTTTTTTAAATACACTGCCTTGATTCGGGCTTTTTTCGGTATGGTTTAACAGTATTGGTTTTAATTTCATGAGTGGAATAGCGAACGTATTTTAAAAAAATTAAATACACACATTTCTCACATTTTGCAAAATAATTATTTAAATGTAAACGAAAAGTATAGATCACTGGAATTTTTACAAAGTGGAACGACATTTGAACAGTAGCATTCAATTAAAATTCTCTGTTTCCACACAAACTCGGTCAAATGCCCTCGTTCGATAATCCTCCATTCTCTCATTGCAAACATTGGTTGATTAGTGATTCCGGGAGCGTCAACTGCTAAAGTCATTACTCTTGTGCGTGCAGCGCGTGCATTGTATCAAGGGAGGTGGCAGGGATCTTCTCTCGTTGGATGGCGAGATCCGGCGCTGACCTATCGTCGGTTTTCCCTTTCCAGGTATCTCCCACCAGCGAGGCACTATCTTAGCCGGGACAAGGAAGAGGAAGGAAAGATCGTGCACTGTCTGTGGCCCGTTTGTTAGTGTACTGCTCTGGTATTCACCTGGTGCTGATCGAAAAAAAAAACGCAGTAAACTACCGACCCGAGCAGTCGTCTGCTACAATTCGCCCCCACGCTGTGGGTGAATTCTACCTAGCTATGTAGCTAGAGTGGAAAATCCTGCCCCTGTGCTGAGTGTAAACCTAGGTCCTCCCGGTCAGAAGCACTGGACCTAAATCAACTGGTGCTCCGAGTTACCTAAGCCGTTTTATTGGAAGATATCTTACGACATGTCTTTCGGAAATGACATTTCTAAATATATTTCACCTCAACTCAAACGTTACTGGAAATCAATATTTATAAACATGCGTCCCTTGTTCTTCCATCACAGGTGTACAAAATTCTTCGTACGCATTCCTCGGGAGAAGTAAAGCTGACTGCTCCATGTTGTAGATTTACTGCATGTAAAAGTTCTTGAAGTTTCAAAAAATTCCTCTGAGACAAACGTAAATCGCATGTTTCGTCGCCTGAGTTATACTTTTTTCCTCCCCTAGATAGTGAAAGGATCTTGGCGACATTTGCATGCTGAGACGAAAGATCAGCCGTGATAGCCTAAGTTGTCACGTACATCGTCCGCTTCAAATAAGGCACCTGATTTGATTTAAACAGAATTGCACTCATCTCGTAAATGACTATTCGTAGACACATTTCACCTCAACTCAGCAACGACGCGACGCCCCCACGCGCGTCGTCAACCGGCCAGCCGCCGCGCCGCCCGCGCAGGTGAACGGTGTGGCAACGACACCCTCTCCTGCCCTGAGCCGCACAATCCCTCACAGGGCCACTCACGCCGCGCCCTGAGCCCTTCGATTGTCGTCGCGCTGAGTTATGGAGCGCGCGCCGGTGCCACCAAATACACCTGTCCGAACGCGAATCTATACGCGCGCGTTCATCATGTGTTCGCGTAGCGCCCCGATGGCTTTTGTGGCGCGCGGAAGCCTTACATTGTATTGCTGACGGCGGGAGGTTGAGGGGGCGCTGTGCAAAAATTCACGTGTCTTCCAGGTGGGGATTGAGGATCAAGGAGGTAGCAACCATACAGTTTACTTAGAAATGTATTTAATACTAAAATTAGTTAACTATACCCATGCTTTGGGAATGGTTTTTGGTGGCTCAATGATCTTTGGTAACTCTAAAGAGAATAAAATAGTTATCAAATTCAATTCACATACGAAATGAAATTATGGGATTCCGATACGCGTCAGCTGATAAAGTCGTTAGTCCCAAGAGTGTAGTGCATGTTTTCATCCCAGGAGATGGAGCTCATTTTCCTTCACCGGATGGCGCGATCCGCCGCCGACCTACTTCAGCTAGTACAGTTTTGCCCGGGGTAATACGAGGCGGGGAGGAGCAGGCGGGGAGAAGTGGGCGGAAAGGGAGCGGAGCGGAGAGGAGTGGGACAGACGGAGCGGGGAGTGGCGGCACAGACGGGGCGGGGAGGGGTGAACGGAGCGGGGAGGGGCGGGACGGGAAGGGACGGACCGGGACGGGTTAGGGAGGTTTCGCGGCGAGGGCGGGGCCGCTGCGGAGCGGGGCGAGGCGAGGCGGAGCGTGACGGCGGAGTGTTGGCGGGGCCGGAGCCGTGCCGGTGCGGGCGTGGCGAAGGGAGCGGAGTTGGGCGGGGCGAGCCGTGCCGTGGCGGGGCGGGGCGGGGCGAGGCGAGCGGAGGCGGAGTGTGGCGGGAACGGGACGGGCACGAGTGGCAGAGAGGGCCGAAGTGTGCAGAAAGCGGCGTCGGGTCGGAGCGTGGCGGGATGAGGGGGGGCCCCCCCCCCCCCCCCCCCCCCCCCCCTTTTTTTTTTGGGCCGGGGGGGGGGAGGGCGGAGTGTGGTGTGAGTGAGCAGGGGGGGGTCATAGGGAGGTCGGAACGGTCTAGGAGGGATGTGGCGGAGTGGCGTGAAGGACGGTGTGCGGACGGGGTAGGCGGGATGGGGCGGGGGACGGGCAGGGCGGGGTGGAGCAAGGTCCGACGAGCAAGGAAGAGGTCAGAGGGCGGCGAGGGGGCGGGGCGAGCGGTGAGGGCACACGCGCGTGCTCTCGGGCGTCGTCCGCTGCGCGGGAAGGGGGGAAGGGGGGGCTGCGGTGGGCGGCGTCCTCCGTATCGCCGCCGCGCTTCTCCCCCCTCCCTGCCTCCTCCCACCCCTCCTCCTCCCTCCGCTCCGCAGAGCGGCGCTGGCCGCCAAGCAGGAATCCCCGCGCGCGCCTCAGGGCTGTCCAGCCCGCCTGCCTCGCGCCACGCGCGGCCCCACCGCGCCATCCACACTGATGGCAAGTTCTACCAAAACATCCATACATCGATACACCACCAAAACGTGTTCGATATAGACGAAAACATCGATGTGAAAAATGTCAATAGGGAGTTTGCGCAACCTCCAATGTTAAAGCGCTACCGACCTTCTGCTCATGCGCAGTTCAAGTTTCGCACCACCTCAGTGCGTCTGCGCTTGCGCAGAAGATCGATAATGCTTTCGATGGCTTTAACGTTCGAGGGTGCAAAAACACCGTAATGTTTTTAAAACGATGAAACATATCCAAGTAAAATGTCTGGTTACAATGTGATTCAACACGTCAATATTAGTTTAAATTATATTCTGCCTTAAATTTAACTGTCATCTTAATTTTCTAATCAATGTTATATACGGTCACGGTTTAAATTGCAGTTTAACGATACTACCACGTAAAAAAATGATGAAAAAACTCATCAACACTAGAGAAGGTTTGATGCCATTTGACGATCCATAGCAGCTTCTGTTGTTAATGACTTAATTGCGAGCAATTCACAACAAAAAAAAAAAGATATCAAGAAGCCGAAAAAGTCAATACGTTCTAAAAGAGTATAACAATTCAGTCCTTTTGGCAAAAACAGAGAAATACCTGGCGGGACTGCGCGACATATGTCAGTATTCAGGACATAACCCGGGTTTTCGCCAGGAGCGCGGTAGTCAAACTGGATGAAAACTGTACCGAAAAATTAAGCATGCGTCATTTTTTCGTTCAAATTACATCCAGTCTGGCCTGTATCTTTTCCGTACCGGCGAAAAATGACGAAAAAACGATCGGGTGAAACAGGCCTGCAGGTACTGCAGGCAGCACGAGTTGCGCACCCCTGCCGCCGCCATTCCCCAGCCGTCGGCGCGTCGCGAGCGCCATGGCAAGTATTTCCTCCCGGCCGTCGCCCGCGACGCGAACCTCCGTCAGCGCCGTCAGCGTCAACGCTCGCCATCTCATGGCGGAGGAGGGCCTTGGATTGATTGCTGATTCTGTCTTCACGGCTCGGCTTCTGATGACACGCCATCTCTTCAGTGGTGCATTTTAGACGCAGCTAAATTTGAAATGATTTTTTTTATGACGACATTTAGATGATAGAAATGTATGGAATATTTTTTGTCATTTTTTGCTCTTTTTTAAAATTTTAGGTCATTTTGCTAGACTTTCATTTCTGCCGTTTTTACGCATTTTGTTTTCTTTTCCTGTGTTTTGTTAATGATTGTTTAATGAATTTACAATAACACAAAAACAAAGATTTTATTGTATCATTAGTTCATGACGAAATTCACCACTGTGGTGGAGTTTGTTTTTCCAACTCTCGAAATTACTCCGATCTTTTGTAACTTTCTCCACCTTTCGAAACTGACGGTTGGGAGATCAGAGCTACGGATTAGATTTCCTGATAAAATAAAAACTTAGTATATTTTTTATAATACATTTTAAAATTCATGAAATAAACAACCTATACAATATTTTGAGTTTTTTAAAGGGTAATTTCCCCTTATTTAGTTATTCTATAGTTCATTATCCTCTTGTCTTAAGTGATTTTATAGGTCATTTTCAAAAACTATTTAGATCATTAGAATCCGAGTCTGGTGATTAACGCATTGGGATTTTGATTGATGGAGTGATTCCGGACTGCAACGCTAATGCAGTATTCGTGAACACTATTTTTATTAGAATATCTAATTGTTTGAATAGCCATACGAGACTTTTATTTGTTGTTCTTCTGCAGTGTGCACGCTACGTTTGAGGAAACAATTTTTGTGGTTTTTGATATTCAGCATTTCTGATTCCGTAGGCCACAAATAATGAAATACTTGCAGACATCTACTATTTCATAGTGTAACCCTAATATGTAGACCTTTTTGAAGACGTCTTCATGTTAAAAAATATCAGCTACCCTCCAACAGCTACTCAATTTTCTCTTTCCATAACAATTTTTTTTATAACCTCATTCACCGTTGACGATAAAACATAAGAACGACGAGGATATTGCCTTTCATATTTATTATCTCCACACGGAAATTGCATCAATTATTAGCCTCTGAATAAAAGCCGTATTTTTGCACTTTTGTCCTATATCTGTCAGTCGTAAAAAGCGAAAACAGCCAAAAATCGATTTCCAAGAAGGAAATTGGGAATCCGGTCGGAATGTGCGTCGCGTGTGGGTGACGTGGTGTTTCCACGCACGCGTCACCAGGGAGCGGGCGCTGACAGGCACTTGTCAAAAAAACAAAAACGCCGCCAAATGGGAAAGAACGAGGTTACCTTTTGTTGCAACACCCGCTAATGACGATCCTGTCAATACAGCGCGGGACAATAGGATGATCGACAGAGGATCTGCGTAGAATACGTAATCGAAAAGATATGATGAACCTGCGTGTGTGGTGCATATCGATGATTCAGCAATATATAATAGGGATTGCAACATTGGGTATGCGATGTAAATGACAGTCGGAAACAGTACATCATCCCTGGCAGCCTCCCGTAGTTATGCGAGAGCAGCGACAGCTCGCCGTTTAAGTCGCTGCCTCAGTCATCTTTCCCACAATAACAAACATCACTTGCTAATGGCCCGTGGTAGTACAAATGCTGCTCAACAAATAACAGGAAATGGTTTCCCAAAACGTAGTACTTAAGTATTGCTTAAGAACAAGAAATAAAATACTTATGTACAGCACTGCAATAAATAATTTTTTTTTAACAAAAACAGTCTTAACGAATTCTTCAGGAACAATGTATAGGATTCACAGAACAACGGTTGTTTACCTGCCGATAATATCGAAAATGTTTGGTGTTCGTCCGCGCAACGCATGAGTAGGAAGTCAGGATGGGGGGATGGATTGTGGAACTTAAGAAGAGTTACAGTGGCAGGTTATACTCATCCCCGACACGTAACACAGGGTTTTTACTGTTCTTTGGTGGTAAATATATATATATATATCACCTTGCAAATTTGACTCAGGCGGTAGTATTGCGCGTGTAACTTTCCGAATCTTTTGCACTCGTGAATCGAAGACAAACGACCACATCCGTGGTGCGGAACGCGAGTGGGTGGCAGGAATGACAGTGGAAATAAGAGTGACGGAGATGTGATGGAATGATTCTTTGATTGGTAAATTAATTAATGTATCCGGACACGTCAACTACTAAGGGCATACCGTGTAAGTGTAGTGCTTGTTTTTCAAGATATGGTGGTGATTTTCCCCAATTGGATGGTGAGATCCAGTGCCGATATACACATCGGCTTGCGGGTTTTCCCTATCCAGATATCTCCCTCCAGTGGGGCACCGCTTCATTGGGAATAAACTCTAAGCTCCCGACAGCTCTCCCGAGAAGTGTGGTAGTTTAGTTCACGTACGTGTGTGTTTAAGTACGGGGTTGGTTATAAGACAAAGAAGAGGAAGGAAAGATAACGCGTTGTCCGTGGCCCGTTTGTTAGGGTACTGCCCATGTATTCGCCTATTGAAAGCACGGTAAACTACCGATCAGAGCAGCCGGTCGCTAGAATTCTCCTCAGACAGCGGCTAACTTCGACCTAGCTATTTAGTTACTGTTGCCAATTCTGCCCCCGCCTGGGGTGGAACCTTAGGACCTTCCATTCAGACTCACTGCACTCACATCTCTGCAGACACACAATCGATGCCCTGAGGTACACCTAAGCCGATGCGACGGAATGAGTGGCACAGGAAATGGGAGAAGCGAAAGGAGACTAATTAGTTCCTCCATAAATTATCCAAGAATTGGCCAGAGCCCAAGAGTCCCTGTGAGGCGTTGGAAAGCGTGACAACGGGAAATTCGGATTGATAATTGAAAGGGTAAAGGCGGGTAGGAGTAATAGAGCTCTTGATTGTTGGTCAAGTAGGTGCAAGTGATAATTCGCTGTTATTTACTTAGCAAAGTGAAACAGGTAAAAGGGAAAGCATGGTGATACAAGGTTGGCGAGACAAATATAGAAATAGAGAAAGGTATCTTTATTCCTTACTTTTTCTCCTTATCTGTATGGCATTGGTCTTTAAGAAAGCGATAAATAGAATTGTAAACTGAACATTGATTGTAATTCCGGCCACGTTAACAACTAATGTAATTAGTCTCGTAAGTATAGTGCATGTTTTTGCCCGGTCGGCGGCGGGAATTACCCCGCTGGATGGTGAGATCCGGCGCCGACCTACCGTCGTCTGTCGGTGAGGCGGGACGGGACGTAGCAATGCGGGACGTGGAGTGTGGGGACGGGGCGCGGTGGAGCGGGGCGATGAGAGGCTACGCGGGGCAAGGCAGGGGCCTGGCGGGGCGAGACGTGGCGAGGTGGGACGTGGTGAGTGGACGCGAGGGGAGGCGAGCGGAGCGTGTGGAGGGAGTCGCAGCGGGGCCGGGCGGGGCGCGTTCCGGAGCGCTGCGAGTGGGCGCGTGGCGGGCGGCGCCGGCGGCGGCCGCGCGTGGGCCGCGCGAGGACAGGCCGCGCTTGTTGCGGGCACAACGCCCTCTTGTGCCGCCTCCTCCTCCTCCGCTGGCGCGGCGGGATGCCTTGCCCAAATGCGGCGCCTCACCCCCCCACACGCACACTCCCTTTAACAAACTCGCATCGGAGCGCGTGCGAACACGAGGGCGCTTGTAATCGGCTCACATTCAACAACAATCACCGGAGAGATGGCTCTGGACATCAACTGGTGTCACAGCAGTGCCTCTGACCCGGAGGTCCTAGGGTTACACTCCCCACGGTGGCAGCATTTTCCACACTATCTATAAAACCATTTAATCACCAGTGTCTCTGTAACGTGCATTCTCATTCAGTCGGTCGGTGACCTCATTCCAATCAGATCGCAGCGCTCGCCTGCAAATCTTGTAACGACGGGTAATAGTGTGTTTCAATCGAGCTTGTTTGCCGTTCGTTCCTGTTAGCGAAAGGACGAGCGGCTCTTGTTTCAACATTTCGCCTTCTCTGCTTTCTCCGTTCCGATCCCCCGTCCTCGATCGATTGCGTTTGTGGCCCTCCGCCTCGCGTCGTTTGGCGCGTCTCCGGAAGCAGCTGTTCGCCCGCGTCCGCCTGGACGCGTCTCCAGTGTCAGCACGCGACGTCTACGCACTTCCAGGGACGTGGTTTCACGCGCGTGTGTAATGACCGGCTTAAGAGGCCGTTCACAGTGCACAAAACTGTACTCATAAGCTCGGCGCATAAAACGTCAACATTAAGTAGCGGGGCCGTAGGCTTCGCGACGGAGTCGATGCTGTCTTGGCTATCGGGATGACGCCGCGTCTCGGTCAGTTGTGACGTTTCGGCATTCTTGCTGTGGGCCTTCCCTTCAGACCTATACTGTGACCGCGTCTCGGTCAGTTTATACTGACGTTTCGGCCATACTTGCGTGGCCTCTAAGAAGCGTAGAACCTGCAGCAGTATACTTCTGAAGAAGGCCAATGCAGATGGGCCGAAACGTCAGCAGCAATTTTCGAGACGAGGCTCATCCGGATAGCCAAAATGCATTAACATAAGTGGTAAATGCAACAAAGTTCTGCGGTATTCCGACGGCTCTGTTCTTAAACAAGAACACTTCGGAATACCGCAGAACTTTGTTTCGGCCGGAAGCTGCAAGGTATGTCACGAACGATTGGCTTACGCATCTACCGCAATGTGAAGTATTTTGTATTTAATATTTGTATTAACTTACCCTAATCTGTTTATAATTCATGTATTAACTCATAAATTTATTTCAATAATCTAATTATAGCTTGAGTATGATCGCTAGCGATCGAACGATCATTAGCGGCAATAATGGTTGATACAAGGTATACTTTTTATTTTATATATCTTCAATACTACAAGGTATTCTACTCACAGCGATCTAATTAACATGAAGTAATTCAAATACTCTAACATAACGTGCAGCAAATGAAGAGTTTCTGTTGTTCTGACACACTCTGGTTTACTATTGGTTGGATGTGAAGAGTCGATTTTCGGCATTCGATCTGGGGATCATGGCCCATTGGCGTTTTCTGTCGACTTGGCTCAACTTCTTCGATTCTCGATTTTGAGTTACGGTTCTGTGATTGGATCATTTCTCTATGTCTCGCTTTAAGCATAAAGCCAGAAAGCTGAAAGTTGCAAGCATTTGTAGTTAACGTCTTACGTGTTATGGCCATATGCGAACGCATTGTGATCAGTCGCTGATGACTAGTCCTAACTTTTATGCTTTGCGCCATATTTGCATTGTGAAACAGGCCTTTATACCTCATCCGGTTATAGTGAAACTCGGATATAGTGAATCTCTAACTCACTGTATAGTTTCCAACTCACATAAACAGTCACAACTTCAACTTAACAAGATTCGGTTGTAGTGAACCTGATCCCTCGTCAGTAGTGAACGTAGGATGTAAGACTGGAAATTAATTGAATCTCGTATGTTGTTAGGGTATTAAAGGGGTCTTCGAAGAGTGGACTTGTTCTCATATTGCACAGAGTCACTGAAAGGTGTGAAGCTCTGCATTACGATTCATAGAGACAGATTATGCGAGACTCAAGTATGCTAAGAGCGCGAAACTGTGGAGAAGAATGCTGATGAATTACTAATGAAAATTACGGAGCAACAATTGAAAATTATTGATTTTTCTAAAATAAAATAAATATATTGAAATTCCAGTCGTGCTTTTATGAATGTTTGGTATGCTATGTTAATAAAATGAAATAATTTGGTGAATTCCATTTCATTTTTTCACATCATCGGATTAGTGAACCAAGAAGTTAGTCCTACTATAATCTGAGTCGACTGGTAGTGACATCAAGCTGGTTTGTCCATGACCGCGCACTATACTCGATTTTCTGATATGCCAATACGGATATTTTTAATGAATTCGCGAACGTCTTCTCGACGGGATCGTTGACGCTATTTTGTTTTGGCCGACGTATCTTTAGGATGATGTTTTTGAATTTGAATGTCGATGATTGTCACCATCGACGTTTCTCTCGTGGATGTCGCCACTCACTAGTCGCAATACGAAGCCAACTGTGGGCGAGAAGGCGGTTCGCTGGGCGTGAGTCGTGGCTTGCGTGGGGCGCCGCGCAGTTCCGCCGGGCTGCTAATTGGAGGAGGGGCTCCGTTAGGATCGTCGCGACGGAGGCGTCGCCCAAAGCGTCCGCAAAGGCGTTCGGGACGTGTGCCGCCGGCGTCGTATATGGCGCGCCGCCGCCGAGCGGGGTGACACTCGCGCCGGTGAAACGGTAACTCGTTCCGGTGGCGCGTCACCCTTTCCGACCGGCGCCCCTCCCTGTGAAGTTTCAGTGTGAAACGCGCAGCAAGTTTGGAGGGTGTTTGTTCAACTTGGGTCGGCTGAGGTGGTCAGGGCATCAGTTTGAGAGCATTGCCCGATAAGCGCTACGTCTCTCGTCTCGGGTGGCAGGATTTTCGAACACTGACGTACGGTTAGAGTATCCGTACTTAGCGAGGCGAATTCGGCCATTCTAGCAGCCGGCTGCTCTGATCGTTTTCCACGGTTCTCCTATCAGCAACAGCGCAAAATCTGGAATGTGCCTTAAACAGATGGCTCACGGACCGCGCGGTTTTTTCTTCCTTTTGCATGCTTACATCCTCTCCCACACACACACTAACATGCAACTTGGCAACACTACCTGCGAGCTTAAGCTGTCTCGACTGGTACAAAATGTCACCTACACTTATGGACTAATTGACATAGCCGTTGAGACGGAAATATTGAAATAATCAATCGTTTAAGCTCATAAATTAACGGAAGTCATGATGGTCTCAAAGACGATATGTTACGTTGTACTGTCTTAATGGGTCAAAATTAAGCCTAAAAATACTGAATAGGAAGACCTGTTACTCGAGAAAATCGTGAATGACTTTATTAATACACCCGAATTGTGGCTATTACTCTATTGCTCCTCTCTCTCTATGATTCTTCCTCTCTCTCGTATCTCTCCTCTCTAATCTACTCTCTTGTCTCTCTCTATCTTGTCACTTTCTCTGTCTCTTTCTCACTCTCTTGCTATCCATCTCTTCGCTCGCGCTGCACTTTAAGATCTCTCTCTTTCCACTTGTCCCTTGAACTTTGCTCATGCACTAATCTCTTGCTGGCTATAGCACCGTCAGCTCATCATTGAATACTGAGGTACAACCTTTTGACCGATAGTCCATCGTAAATAAGTGCGAAACATGGATATCGGGAGAACGGGAAGAGATGAACTAATTATAGAGATCTCCCATCCCTATAAACTATACAACAGAATGCGATGAGAGATACAAGAGTCTGTGGGCGTGGAAAGCGTGAACAAAATTCTGAGTAACTAAACATGAAGTCTAGGTTTGGCTATGAATAGGGTAAAGGCGGGTCTAGGAGAGATGGGTAATCAGAGAGGTCTTCGATTGTGGTCGGATTTCATAACAGAAGCATAGGGGTTTGCCAGAAATACTGTGTCAATTATATCAATAGTTGATATATAGCTTAAGATCACATCGCATTGAAGTAGTAAAAAGGGATAAATGAGCAATGGAGGTGATGACAATTAGAGAGCGTTGGGCCTCGAGACTCATTCTACGAAACTCGAACGCCGAACAACTTCGTGTCTTAATTTTTCCCTCTGACGTTTAAGTGCAGCTGATATGGAGCGGTGCGTGAGTGCTTCTGGTAGGGACACGGCGTAATAAAATAGAAATGTAAAGCCACACAACTGAGATTCCGCGCTTGCCAATTCGCTGTGCGCCAACACGGTACGTTTTAACAAAATTGTAATTACTCTCGAGTATATTCCGATCGCCCCAGTACTCTTCCGTGGCGCAACACGGGTCGGCGGAGGAAAAGTGTATCCACACGAACCTGCGAAGGCCTCGCGATGGTCGTAGAATTCGTTGCCTGTGTCTTCTAGAAGACACCAGCGCAAGATGTCGTGTACTCGTGAGAAGGCGGACGCAACGCCCTTCACTACCGTACCGAAGTATGATAAGCATTGGCGGAGAGAGTGGTAAGAGGCCGGCGCGCAAGCGATAGGACGAAGGTTGGGTGAGAGAGGTTGTAGAGGCTGAACTATGACGAGCGGGTTTAGTGACCATGAGGCCTGCTGGTGGCTTAGGGTCGAGTTAACGTGGCGGCAGTGAACGTGGTGGAGCATGTTCAAGGCGAAGGGGAGCGAGCGGCAGGCTCGTGGAGAGAGTATTCGCACAGGATCGGGTGTGGCGCCGTTCGGGTGTGCTCGCGCGATTTCTAGAGGAGGACGGCCAATAAGATCGCGAATCTTGAGACAGCGCTTAGCGCGGGCCAGGGCACCGGCCGCGCGAGTCTTTCCTATTCCTCTCGCGTTGGCGACAGCACATAGCCGCTGGCAGGTCTCCTACTGAAGTGTATGTTGAGAGCCAACGGCCTCTTTCTGCTGTCGAAACTCGCTAATCATCTTCTAGACCTAAACGATATGAGTCAGCAGCGTGTGTATTGGATTTCATTTAATAACACAATTAGCGTGCCGCATGCACGGAAACCATCTTAGAATCTTTTTTCTACGTCTTTACGAGCAACACGGCTCTACATCTCATTTTTTAAGCGAATCACGGCAGTAGACGGAGCGGTTGCTAACTTACGTAGGGTTTGCATATACTTAATCTCGGCCGGCATATCACATAGTCTCATACAAAATCAATCTGACAGTGGAGTAAGATTGTGCTTCTCGTATTATCTCGACTGTGTGTGCATACTGTGCCATGGCACCACGGAAACTAGGGTAATGCAGACACTCCTCACACGGTCGCAGACTATTTTCACAACATAGGACTAATGCTAGCTGGGATTTACGAGGCGAAGTACTGGGAGAAGGATAGGGTATCTAGAATGGGTTCATTACATACTGGATATTTGTTCATGTTTTCAAAGATGCATCCGACTTGGTCGGGTAGTGCTAACGCACTATGTGGTTTAAAACTGTTCGATCGTGACGCACGAGAAGGCTTTTACCACACTTTCTCCATAATCGAATAAATATCTTTATGCTGAGAATTACGATGAAAGTAATATTGGGAGAGGTGGCTCACGCGCAATCACTAGATATGTTTACAAATATGAAATAAATACGGCAGTGCGCCGTATCTTCATGAACACGTGGGTTCTATTCGGATATGTAAAACTGAAATCGGGGCGCTGCTTGATTACTAGTCAGCATATATTCTCACCTACAAATCCTTTTGCCTATCATAGAGTGATGGATTAGCGAGATGCTCTCTGGAGAGATGGTAGTCAGGTGACTTATCACTGGACTTTGTTACTTCGTGTGAGTTGCTCTAAGGTGCGGAGAGGATGCAACATAGTGTTTACTACTACTCCTGCTCGTTTGACAGTCATGTTTTTACCACACTATCAATTTATCACAGAATATTGAATTTACGAATAGAGGCGGAGTGCTAACTGAAATGGTAGTTGGTGGCGCGGGCAGTGACATTTGAAAGTTCAGCTAGCAGAAAGTGCCTACTGTGGCTCGTGTGATGAGTGGTTTTTGGTCGATTACCTTATAGGGTTTCAATCACACTACAACACGGTAGGACATGCATTTTTCCTCACAATCAATTCACTGACAACTGTCGCATACACAAGCAAGAGATATATGCGCGAGCTTATGGAGTATAAGGGATACAGCAGGTCATTACACGATTAGAATTGATCTAGTCTGCAGAGCCTCGTAGACCCGGAAGCACTACTAGGCATATACACTCGCACGCGAAGTCGCGCTAGCATGTGTCGAACTCTCGAGTACGCTCGTATCGTGTAGCCAGCTTAGGGTGAGCGAGCGAGTGTGTGGCGTAGAAGTGGCGGCACGGGATTCGAGCGTGATGTCATCGCGCAGGTAGCCTTGCTCGGGAGAGTGCATAGGGTCAATACTCCCCAGTGGCAGCATTTTCCAGCACTACCGCGGTGTCTGTATGCCGAGGCTCAGAGTCTCGCCACGACGCGCAAGCTTATTCATGAGGAGATCGCCGATAGGGCTCGTGGGCATGTACGTCGTAGAGTCAGCTCGCGGGTGCTGCTCGGTCGGGCAGGTACTGTATTCGTAAGGGGTTAGAACCGTACTTCGCGTGTGCGGGGCGTGTGATAAAAAGAGGATACGGTCGGTCTTATGCAATCTCTATCGAATCTCTTCTATCCTTGTACTATTGCTCATTTCTTTCGCTTCTGGTTTTGTCATAGTCATAGGTTATTGGCCGAGTCGTATAGTTCCAGGCCGAGGTTCAGATGGTGGTCAGTGGGCTACTACCTGGAGTCGATTCTTCCATTATGTTTCAGAGCTTCTGATCTTCGGAATCTGAAGTCTCAATGCGGTCAATCAAAGTTAATCTACTCCTACGCGCTTGGCAGATCTTCTCTACAATTACGCTTACAGCTTACGGTTACGGATAATTACGAAGTTGATCAGGTGGTGTGATGTAGAATCACTCGTAGTTTGGTCTATTCTCTATATCGCTTCTCGTATTGCTCACGTTTCTTTGTGTGCTACCTTGGGTCCGGTGAGGATCCTGGGTTACATCTCTCTCTTCTATTCTACTGGGTAGTGCTTATGCTCACTTGTTCTTTTTCAAATGATCCCTCACTTCTGATTTGATCTTTTGCTTTACATCTCTTGTATTAAATAATTATCTAGCTCAGGTATCGAGCCGTAATTTTTAATGACTTCTCAGTGGAGAGGTGTGTTGATAGCGGCATCACTGATGTCCCATAAAACGAGTGAGTCTATGTGATAAATCAGGGCATAGAGATATATATTATTTAGTAGATATATTAATAACTCACATCGGTCGTGATATTCGCTCTTATGTTCTAATCTGGTTCCCTGCGGGTGTACAGCAGTCTAGGTTTCGAGGAGTACTGGGAGTAGGTGCGCCACTTAAGAATTCGCGTACTTAGAGTAGATTGTTCTGTGCTGAGTAGCCATCGGGCTGCTCTTGCACATGTGCATATGACTCGGCGTCGCTAGGCGTTACACGTACAGCATGAAAGGTGCGCAATTTGAATTCTCGCACATCAGTAGCCTATCTAGCTTAGTTGACGCTTAGAGGACGATGAGGTTATACTTGGGTGAGAAGGCTCGAGCATGCAGGTACAATTCTAAACTCGATCGTCCACTGCAGTGCTGTGGTTCTGGAAGAGCTGCTAACGGGATCTACACGTCTTTCCACGGTGGCAGTGTCATTTCAACACTACAGTAACAAGCGCTAATATTTACACAGACTAGGATATCCGTAAGCGAAGTTACAATTGCGCAAATTTGTGTTTCTAGAATATATCTGTTTTTAATCACATGGTCTAAGGAGCATACCTGAAGGCTAGAGGATCACTAGGGTTAAAGTCTGCCTCGAACCATTAGTGGTGCGGTAATGAGAGGTTATTACTACGCATCATCTCTAATAGCGAGCTAGGATTGTTACCGTAGCGTAGATGTTAACGTGGGTATGATGTGTATAGTCTTCATAGGGGCAGTTATTCTCTATATAGTTGGTTTGTCGAGCTGGTGAGCCTGAGGGAGTGGGCAGTATGTTACATTCTCACATCTCCTGGCAAAAAGTGACGGCGATGCAGTGTTTATCCGCGCGACCCCTGGTCACGAGTAAAACCAGTAGATTAGAGTTTTTTACGTACGCAGGAGTTCTAAATCTGGGAGGAGCGAGATTGGTTAAAGAACGGCCACTAAAATAGTTCTGCATGTCACAGCAGTGGCCTCTGCGAGGTCACATTCAAGATGCGCGCTCTTAAGACTCCCCTGAATTGACAGGATTGTCGTCGAGATTTAATTACTCAACATCAAACAAGACTTCTAGAGACACAACAGACAGAGTTATGAGTGTTGCTGAAGGGAGGTAGAGTGGATACAGGGCTCAGTCTTATTGTCAGGAGATGGCGTCTGGACCATCGAGCGGAATCTAGATGTTACACACTCCACGGGATATGGAAGCATTGCGCAACTCATAAGCGTCTCACGACTCAGCTTAGGTGGATTGAAACGATACGCTGTACTCTGGGTATAAGGTAGGCGTCAGAGAGTCCATCCAAACTTGAATGGCGGACTCTCTGACTTGAGAGAGTACTGTTAATAGCTTACACGTCGCTCCTACGGCGTGGCATCTATAGTATTTCACAATCAAAAACAGCTCTAATAATTAGCATGGAATTATGCACACAGCCGAAGTGGGTAAGGCAATGGGCGAACGACGGTCTGGCTAGGTTATAGGGCATCAGCCTGATGTCAGTACGGTCTAGTTCGCCTACACTGAGAACAATGGAGCTTCCACGAGAGGTCCTAGCTGCAGTAAGTATCATCCACGGTGGCGACAGATAAGGCATTTTTCGCCATCCTCACATACAATCAGATCAGGGATAACGCACGAAGTATTATCTGGGGGTAATTTGAATGTGGCTACTGTGTATAAAGGTCGTGATATGCATTAGCAATGCAGGCTTTCTGTTGGGAGAGTACCTAGAGCGTCAGATAATTCAAATAACGAGTCCGCTCTGTCCAACGATGCTCGTGCGAGGGCATCTTTGTTCACATATGCCTACTCAGAGCTAGTGTTACGATAGCGAGTTCTTAACCTGTCTCGACGGCGAGAGGTGCGCGCTCACTAGCTGGCCGGGTCATGGCAGCTGATTGGTCTATTATGGCCTAGTAGCCTCGTGACTTGATTGAGGTCATGTGGGAGGTTACGGACTCGCCCACGGCGTGGCCATAGCGTGAGGCTGTACTGCGCGCGCCTTCCAACTGCTGCTCGCGCGCTCATTTTCCACACATACACAGCTAGGTTCTTGTGCGAGTGACAGTTTGTGACATCGGGAGCAGGTGGCGTCGGTCTACGAGGTGCGGTGGGACTGAATATAGTGATGGGGGGGCGTTGAGGAGGGCTCGATCTTTGACTAGGGGAAGGCTCCGTCATATTACTAGACCAGGCAAGTCTGCCGCACGCGTCTACTGATAAGCGGCCGTTGGACGACGGCTTCGGGTACAGTCACACTGGCCATCACATCACAGTGGCAGCATTTTCCACACTCTACACAGCTAGGTACGAGCGAAGTTGCTGGAGAGTGGCTCAGGGCATCAGCTGATGTCACAGCAGTGGCTCTGACCGTGAGGTTCCTAGGGTTACATTCCACTACGGTGGCAGCCATACTGTCCACACCACTACGCCCTGTCAGCACCACGCCCGCCTCAGGTGTTTAGCGAAGCTCGCAAGTCTCAGACGCTGGCCCGCGCGAGAGGTCTGGCGTTCGCCGGCCAGCTCAGCTGCATGTACAGCCTGCAGCGTTGCTCTCGGACGGCCACGCTCCGGTACGGGCTCACGTCCCTCCTGCGCTCGCGCTCTGAGCATTGTTTCTTCATGTACCTTACAGTGCTCAGGTGATTGAGAGTAACGCAGAGGCGATAGATATAACTTGGGAGGGAAGGAATAGGAATCACAATGTTAGGAAGACAGCCTGACTAATATAGACATTTGACATATGTTTTCTCTATAGTAAGTGATGCTCTTATGTACCGGCTAGAGTCTAGGTACTGCTCGGCTGCCGACGCTGTGGTTGTAATGCCATGATAGGCACGACACATTGCGCCTCCTCAATGTCCAGGATTTTATCTTATAATCAGCGCTTAAGAGCGAAGTTTTATGAGAGAGTAGGACCTCGAGGCCAGTGATGGAAATTAGTAGTAAGCCTTTCCGACCTGGATCGAGATCAAGGCGCTAATTCATCGGACAGAGCTCGATGGAAACAGGTTGTCCTGGCACTCTTTCAATATCCTAACTGGATCCATGCGCGTAGTCCCACAGATCACTTTGGTTGAAATTTCTTTTTGTGTGTCCTGTGCTTATCCGCTGATTCAGTGTTCGAATTATACAATCATACTTAAGGATTACTGAGCGAAGTTACTCCGAGATGGAGGAGTGCTCAGGGCATCTGAGTTTAGATTGTTCAAGGAACGAGGTGCCCTATGTCATCCGCGTAGATGGTCTCTTAGAGTGTATCATATCCTCGGGAATCGTGCTTGCGTTGTCTGTTTTGCCTCACTTGCTAGCGGCTGTGTGCTTACCACAGGAGGGTTACACCACGCGAGGTTTCTACAGGCGCTCTGATGTGAGTTGGGAGGAATGGCTGTGGTGTAAGTTGCTCGGTTGAATGGGCGGAAAAGGGCTACTAGGTAGTTTACTCCGCTCTCTCGGCTTGGCGTACAATGTGATTATTCCGTATAACGACTAGCTAATTATTTTCGTGAATTGCTAACGTGGAAATTTGGTCACTGTCCTTGAATGCATAAGAGCTCTGATGTGGTGATCTGAGATGCTGCGCTGTATTTTGTGATTAACCCGGAGAAGTCAACTGCGGTGCAGTGTGTGGGCTGGCGATGGTGATATAGTTAAAAGAACAGGAGATCTCATCCGTTCCGCATAAAGAGCTGATCATTGTTCTTGATATCTTTACCTTCTTTCGATCTTGTTCTCGTTAGTTCCGGGTCTATCACAAACACATCAATCACTACATACTCAAGCACGCTCGCATTACATCCACCCATTTCTTTACTCGGCCACGAGCTATGTCGGAGCTCGGAGCTTGTCACGGCTGGGGTGTGCTCCGCTGTGGGAGATTACCTGGTTGAGGAAAACCCCCAAGTTGATGTTCGGTAAGCATCGATTGTTCGCCATGCAGCGGGGAAGGATCTCCGCCACATCCCGTCGTAAGAAATGGGACTACGCCCTGATAGTTGAAGTGCCCGGAGAAACACGAACAATGCAGTCAAATCTAACACAATGATCAGTTTTGGAACGGAAATACTCTTTAACTAACGCCATCGCCGGCTAACTAAGCACAGATCTCCGGATAATGCAATCGGATCGCTCAGTCAATGAAACAACACCGGACAATTGGGATAAATCACGAAAAAATGGTAATTTCCACATTGCGAACAGAAAACGAAATTTCAGCTTTTTCGCGCCCATCCACCCAAGGAGATAAAGCCATCCTTTAACCAACTCAAATCAGAGCGCCTGTGAACAGGTGCTCTGTAATCAAGCCCGCAAGATCACATGAGTAGCATTCCGAATTGATACTTTAAATTAGCCATGGCCTCCTGTAACTAAAGCAGATCTTCGATTAATTTGTAATCGAAAACTCGATCAGGATAGGCACAGACACACAAAGAAGTTGTCAAACCAAAGTTGTCTGTGTGACTACGCGCTGGATCCGAATGTGAAGGCAGAATTGTTTGCCATCACTCTCAGATTGCTTTTATATTGGAAAAATTTACAATTTCACGGTGGTTTTTTGCGATTAAAAAACTGGACATTGGAGGAGCATTCTGGTTGGTACGGTCCAGCGGCACCGACATAGATACTATATAAGAAGAAACATTGTCAAGTCTTTGGGTCTGCAAATTTTTTTTTCCATTTTGTATGCCTGTGTCATCAAACACATCAAAACACGAGAGGGGAGAGGGGGCGGAGCGGGGCGGGCGGGGCGGAGCGGAGCGGGGGGGCGGGCGGGGCGGGCGGGGCGGAGCGGGGCGGGCGGGGGCGGAGAGGGGCGGAGCGGGGGCGGGAGGAGCGGAGCGGGCGGAGCAGGGCGGGTGGGGGCGGGTGGGGTGCGGGTGTGAGTGATGGGCAGTGTGACTGTTACCGACGCGTCGTCCAACGGCCGCTGATAACGCGTGCGCAGCTGCGCAGTAAACGTTGCTCGTAAATCACCAACGCCCCCCCCGT
>BOPP01000314.1:329776-348877 GCA_017312745.1 Gryllus bimaculatus
CCTCTAATACCTACAAACACAGCTAGGTTACGGAGCGAGTTGCTGGAGAAGGTGGCTGAGAGCACAACTGATGTACTCTGCAGTGGCCTCTGACCGTGAGGTCCTGGGTACACTCCCCACGGTGGCAGCATTCCACACTACCTACACAGCTAGGTACGAGCGAAGTTACTGGAGAGGTGGCAGGGCATCAGCTGATGCACTGCAGTGCCTGACCCGAGGTCCTAGGGTTAACTCCCCACGGTGGCATTATTTTCGACACTAGCTATATAGCTACGTGGAAATTCAGCACCTGCTGGAGGAGAGCTCTGATTTGGTACTTAACAGTGGTTTTTTTTTCCGATCAACACAAGGCAGGTGCCGGAGTTACCCTAACAAACGAAGCCACGAACTGAGCACGATTCTTTAATACCTCCTTATTTTCTTGTCCTTCCTCACCCCCTCACCATTTCTGCCCGGCACCGCTGACGTCACAGGCACCGCTGGCCACGAGGCCCAGCAGCAGTTGGGAAGGCGTCAGCTCACCAGCCACTGCCTGTCGCCTCCACTAATAACGTCATTAGGTCCATAAACACCAACCAGCAGGCGCCGTTGAAGATAGTAAACTGAGATGGCAGCCCAGGATTGTAACAACGACCTTTATTTGTAATATCGGCGTTGTGTCGTTTAAAAATTATTCATGAAACCACTTTAATGAAAAAATATAAATAAATAAGTTTTCGTGGAGTAGAACGACTCATCTGCTATCTTTAGCTATAACTCCATTTCTTGTGATACTTATCCTGACTATACCTAGGATAGTGTGCCATTGCTTTCCCTAGGGGTGCTAATGCGTCAATTTTGACGTTTGATTTGAATACTAAAGAGCGCAGGACACATACAGTATCCTCAATCTAGTCCATTAATTTGATTGTCCTTAACGGCCAGCGGACTGTTAAATCCTAAACGGACGCCTAGACGGCTTTTTCTTCGTTTGGTTGCGTCGTGATCCAATCGTTTCCCGAAAATTATATTAACTTTCCACCGTCAATCGTTCTTGTCCAGAGAGTCTTTTGTTTTTGATATTAACAGAATCTTGCAAGTCAGGTCTTAGGGGCGATCTTGATGCCACGAGAACATTTTGGGTTCTAATTCCTACCATCAGAATGTGGAAAAATCACTTACTGTTTACCACAGTTTTCCGCGCTAACCTGCACGCCGGTCCTTTTTGCCAGAGTGATGCAACTCGCAATTCTTTACTCACCTGCAACAAAAAGAAACAAAATATATAAAGAACAGAATGTCATATTCCTTAAACTTTACCTCATTACGGACTATGTGCATGCACGTTATTGGCTGGTATTCTAACAGCGTATTTGCTTGTTAAACAGTTATATTTAAAAACAAAATGAGTATTTTATGACTGTTAATATTAGCGTTTGTTACTGTTATACCACAGTACGTGCGTTTAAAACCGGTGTTATTTATCATGTTGTAGTTTAGCAGTATCTACAAGATCCTCAAGCCTAAAAGAAGGCTCTGAGCAAAATTCAAATTGCAAATTTCATCTTTCGAGTGACATAGCAGACTTTGCATGGTCTGGCGGAAGAGCAGGCCCGATGGCTTGAGCCTCAGCACAGACAATAAGGCATGAATCGAATTGAATTGAATTGAATTTCACAAGATTCTTCACCGCAGGGAACCAAAAACTGAGAAATCAGAATGTGTATTAAATTTTATAAATAATATATTTACTATTTATCATTAACTAGTGTTTTGGTAACAAACCACTATAGACTTAAAAAACAGAAATAATTATTTTAATACAAGAGATGTAAAGCAAAAGGGATCAAATCAGGAAGTGGGAAACTTTAAAAGCAGAAAAAATGAAGAGAATAAAAAAAAAGTGTCAACAGTAAACAAAGACGTGAAAATGGAAGCATACAAGAAAAAAATAAAATTTTCAGAACAACTACGAATAGATCAGATGAAGCAGAATGAAGGAGGTGAAGGTGAGGATATATACGTTGATGGAGATGAAAGATAAGATTGCGAAGATGAAGATGAAAGACAAATTAATGGAAATGCCGGAGAACCAGATGAAGATGGCTGAAAACCAAATGACGATGACAAAACGAGAAGCGAAGAAATGAGCAAAACAAAAAGAAGAAGCGAACATCGCAAAGGCGAGGTTCCTCTTTTATTTCACACGAAATGCTGCACCGATTACGCTCCTCATCAGCAATGGCCGCCACGGCCTCCAGCGACGCCCGAGCCCTGGCGGAAATTAATGCAGAGGGCGTGGGGGCTGCCTCCCGGGCATACAAACACCGAGATGCTCTGTCGGCCAGCCATGCGCGAGGCGTCGCTTCGATGTCCTTGAACGCACCCCCGCCCCTCCCCCAGGCACACAGCGAGCTCCAATCCACGCAAAGAGAGATGCGCGGTTGGCAGTAGTGGTTGCAGCAGTAATCGATATATTGATGATTGCGAAACATTGTGATTGCGACATGTCAGTATTATTTATAAATTTTTTTTAATGATAATATATCGACCAAAAACCATATAAAGCAGTTTTAGTAACCTCTAACATTAAATTCCCGGGCAACAAAATTTAATTTGGCAGTACCCATGAATATTAATTTATAATTAAGATTTAACAGAAAACACAGTTAAAAAATTTCTCTCCTTGTACAAAACACGAGGAAAGACGAATTAAATACGAGGACATTAACATCATTATGGGCGAGAAATATGGAGGCACGATGATAGTAATATAAACCCCGTTCATTTCATCGGAACACGTATAATAGATACCGTACGTATTTATTTCATATTTTAAATTGTGTATAATAAATGTGGCTATATGGTTTATATAAAATTGTGATTATGAGAAGTTTCCTTCCGTCAACAAAACGTAAAAATATCTAGGACAAAACATCGATGTTCAAAAACCATCACATTCAATACATGTTTAAAACATCTATATTTTTATAGCAGCATCCATGTTTTGAAAACATCTGCGTTGATGTCGCATCCCCAGTTTGCTGGAGCGATGCCAACATGCGAGGGCGAAAAATGAAAATACCAGAATGTCAGATTCGTCACTTATGCCGGAGTAGTTGAAAAAAAAACCTCTCCGTACCAAATAATTAACCTTCCTAAAACTAAAAAAAGATCTAGATGGTTTCCGCTTACTATTTTTATTAAATAGAATCAGAAAATATTATTTTTGTGTATCTAATGCTTAATTTGGCAGAGATATATCTATCACTTCAGTAAGAAAGTGTATGTGTGTAAGAGGAGAGGAAGGAAAGATCGCGCGCGGTCCGTGGCTAGTTTGTTAAGGTTCTATTCTGGCATCCGCCTGGTGTTGATCGCAGAAACCAAGGAAAACCACCGATCGATGTAATTCTCCTCGAGACAGCGGCTGAATTTGCCCTAACTGTACAGCTAGGGTCAAAAATCTGTCTCAGTAGTCACTTGAGCCCTAGAAACTTCCGCCATTTCAGTTTCAGGCGGTTCATTTCGCGATTTTAACTTCGGTACGGTAGGTGGAAGGTGGACGTACTGACTACACTTCGCTTGTGTCTTCGGAACAAAGCAAAGTCGGGTGCCTTCGCAGGTGTGGGTTGGTCACTGTGTGTGCGTGGCTGTGTGTTCGAGGTGACGTGCACGGCGCTTGCTAGCGTGTCGCCACGGCCTGTCAAAGCCCCCTCACTTCCTCTTTGCCTTATCGTCAGGGGGCATTGGCCGAAGTGGGCGTCGAGGCTTCGGATAATTCTGCCTAGACAACGCTCCTAATTGTCCATCGGCTAGTCCTTTCATTAGTTTACATTGTCAGATATTCGCTATCAATTTATTAAATGCAGTATTTTCTGAAAACCTATGCTTCTGTTATGAAATCCGGAAATGTAACTTTCTGATTCCACAGCATTCAGTCCAAGCCAACATGCTTATTTTAGAATGAGAATTATCCTCAACAATTGTGTGTTAGGATGGTCTCTAATATTTTATTGGCCGTATTATGTTAGTATCTTTATTTCAAAGATTTCAACATTATATTCAATATATTTGAGCCGTTAACTAAACTATTGGTACAATTAAGGGTCAGGGAGAGAGAGAGAGAAAGGGAGAGAGAGATAGAGAGAGGGAGAAAGAGACAGAGAAAGTGACAGAGATAGAGAGAGACAGAGAGATAGAGAGAGAGGGAGAGATAGAGAGAGAGGGAGAGATAGAGAGAGAGGGAGAGATAGAGTAATTAGCCACAATTCGGGTGTATTAATAACATCATTCCACGATTTTCTCTGAGTAACAGTCTTCCTATTCAGTATTTTAGGCTTTAATTTTGACCCATAAGACAGTACAACGTAACATATCGTCTTAGACCATCATTGACTTCCTTATTTTAGTGGAGCTTAAACGATTGATTATTTCATATTTCCGTCTCAACGGCTATGGTCATTAGTCCCATAAGTGTAGTGACCATTTTGTACCAGTCGAGACAAGCTTTAAGCTCCGGCAGGTGTGGTTGCCAAGTGCATGTTAGTGTGTGTGTGGGAGAGGATAAGGCATGCAAAAGGAAGAAAAAAACCGCGCGGTCCGTGGCCTATCTGTTAGGGCACTGCTCCAGATTTTGCCTTGTGCTGATAGGAGAAACCGTGGAAAACGATCAGAGCAGCCGGCTGCTAGAATGCTCGAATTCGGCCTCGTAATGTACGGATCTCTAATCCGGGTACGTAGTGTCGAAAATCCTGCCACCGAGACGAGAGGAACCGTAGGACTTATCGGCAATGCTCTCAACTGATGCCCTGAGCCACCTCAGCCGACCCAAGTTTAAACAACACCTCCAAACTTGCTGCGCCTTCACACCTCGAAACTTCACAGGGAGGGGCGCCGTCGGAAGGTGACGCGCCACCGGAAACGGTTACCGGTTCACCGGCGCGGGTTCACCCCGCTCGGGGCGGGCGGCGGCGCCATATACGACGCCGGCGGGCACACGTCCCGACGCCTTTGCGACGCTTGGGCGACGCCTCCGTCGCGACGCCTAACGGAGCCCCTTCCTGCCAATTAGCAGCCCGGCGGAACTGCGCGCGCCCACGCAAGCCACGACTCACGCCCAATCCGAACCGCCCTTCTCGCCCACAGTTGGCTTCTATGCCGACTAGTGGTGCGACATCCACGAGGAAACGTCGATGGTGACAATCATCGACATTCAAAATCAAAACATCATTCCTAAAGATACGTCGGCCAAAACAAAATAGGTCAACGATCCCCGTCGAGAAGGACGTTCGCGAATTCATTAAAAATATTCCGTCATTGGCCACTATCAAAAAATCGGAGTATAGGCGGGTCAGGACAACCACTGATGTCACTACAGTCGACTCAGATTATAGTAGGGACTAACTTCTTTGGTTCACTACATCCGATGATGTGAAAATGAAATGGAATTTCACCAAATTATTTCATTTTATTAACATAGCGATACAGCAACATTCATTAAAAGCACGAACTGGAAATTTCAATATATTTATTTTATTTTAAAAAAAATCAATAATTTTTCAATTGTTTGCTCCGTATATTTTCATTAGTAATTCATCAGCATTCTTCTCCACAGTTCGCGCTCTTTACATACTTGATCTCGCATAATCTGTCTCTATGAATCGTAATGCAGACTTCACACCTTTCAGTGACTCTTGCAATATTAGAACAACGTCCCACTCTTCGAAGACCCTTTTAATACCCTAACAACATACGAGATTCAATTAATTTCCAGGTCTTACTTCCTACGTTCACTACTGCCGAGGATCAGGTTCACTACAACCGAATCTTGTAATGTTTGAAGTGTGACTGTTTATGTGAGTGAAACGATACCAGTGAGTTAGGTTCACTATATCCGAGTTCACTATAACCGGAGTCGAGTGTATAAAGGCCTGTTCACAATGCAAATATGGCGCTAACATAAAAGTTAGGACTATGTCCATCAGCGGACTGATTCACAATGCGTTCGCATATGCATAACACGTAAGACGTTAACTTAAATGCTTGCAAGCTTCAGGCTTCTGTGCTTATGCTTAAGCGAGACATAAGAAATGATCCAATCACAGAACCGTAACTCAAAATCGAGAATCGAAATTGGAGCCAAGTCGACAGAAGAACGCCAATGGGCCATGATCCCAGTCGATGCCTGAAAATCGACTCTCACATCCAACCAATAGTAAACCAGAGTGTGTCAGAACCAACAGAAACTCTCATTTTGCTCACGTTTATGTTAGATATTCTGAATACTTCAGTTAATTAGATCGCTGGTGAGGTAGATACCTTGTAGTATTGAAGTATAGTAAATAAAATATACCTGGTATCAACCATTTATTGCGCTAATGATCGTTTCGATCGCGTAGCGATCATACTCAGAGCTAAAATTAGAATTATTGAAATAAATTATATTAATACATGAATTATAAACAATTAGGGGTAAGTTAATACAAATATTAAATACAAAATATTCACATTGCGGGTTAGATGCGTAAGCAAACTCGGTCGTACATACCTTGCAGCTTCGGGGCCGAAAACAAAGTTCTGCGGTAGTTCGAGAGTGTGTCTTGTTTAAGAACAGAGCCGATCGAAATACCGCAGAACTTTGTTGTCAGTTTACCACTTATGTTAATGCATTCTTGGCTATCCGGGATGAGCCTCGTCTCGGAAAATTGTGCTGACGTTTCGGCCATCTTGCAGTGGCCTTCTTCAGAGCTATACTGCTGCAGTTCTACGCTCTGTAGAAGGCCACAGCAAGATGGCCGAAACGTCAGTATAACTGACCGAGACGCGGCTCAGCAGTATAGGTCTGAAGAAGGCCACAGCAAGATGGCCGAAACGTCAGTACAACTGACCGAGACGCGGCTCATCCCGGATAGCCAAGACAGCATCGACTCCGGTCGCGGAAGCCTACGGCCCCGCTTACGTTAATGTTTACGTTTATGCGCCGAGCTTATGAGTACGTTTTTGCACTGTGAACGGGCCTTCTTAAGCCGGTCCATTCACACGGCGCGTGAACCACTCCCGTGGCAAGTGCGTAGACGTCGCGTGCTGACACGGAGACGCGTCCAGGCGGACGGGCGAACAGCTGCTTCCGGCGGACGGCGCCAAGGACGACGGCGAGGGCGGAGGCCGACAAACGCATCGATCGAGGACGGGGGGGGAGTCGGAACGGAGAAAGCAGGGAGAAGGCAATGTGAAGACAAGAGCCGGCTCGCGTCCTTTCCCTAACAGGACGAACGGCAAACAAGTCGATTGAAACACACTATTACCCGTTCGTTACAGATTTGCAGGCGGAGCGCTGCGATCTGTTTGAATGAGGTCACCGCCGACTGAATGAGAATCGCACGTCTACAGTAGACACTGGTTGATTAAATGTTTTATAGATAGCAGTTTGCGGAATACAGTGAATGTTTTTTCCTCGTAAGATGGCGGTCATTTTCCCCCACTAAATGGTGAGATCCGGAAGCGAACCATACGTTCGCTTGCAGGGTTCTAACCAACCAGGTATCTCCCACCAGCGGGGCATCGCCCAAGCCGAGACACGCTCTAAGCTCCTGACTGGTCTCCCTGCATATGTAGTAGTGTAGAGCATGTTAGTGTAAGTGTATGTGGAGGTGAGGATAGGACAATGAAGATGAAGGAATTATTGCGCGCGGTTCGTGGCCCGTTTGTGAGACTCTGCACCGGCATTCGCCTGGTGTTGATCGGAGAAACCACGGAAAGCTACCGATCAGAGCAGCCGGCCGCTACAATTCTCCTCCAGGCAGCGCCTGAATTCGACCTTGCTGTGAAGCTAGTAGCTAAGTAGCTAAAATCCAGCTAGCGCGGGGAGTGGAACCGTCCTCCTGGTCAAATGCATAGTAATGCCATCACGTGATGCCCTGAGCCACCTCGGCCGGAGCGCCGAGTGGCGAGGTGGGGATTGAGGAAGAGGGGGGAGGAATGGGAGGGGGGGTGGAAAGGGGAGGGACGGGAGGTCGTCACGCACGAAGCCCTAGCGGGAGTGCCTCGCGCCCACCTCCCACGCACACGTCCCTGGCACAGGTGGGCATTTTGTACAGCCGCAGTTTGGTTCTCATTCAATAATATTGTGAGCGCAGGCGACGATTAGGCATTGGCATCGTTCATTCCAGCTTTATATTATTATTATTATTATTATTATTATTATTATTATTATATATTATTATATTTATTATTATATTATTGTTATTTTATTATTATTGTTATTATCATTATATTGTTATTATCATTTATATTGTTATTATCATTATTATTGTTCATTATCATTATTATTATGATTATTTTATTATTATTATTATTATTATTATGGCGTTCGGCATATATGATCACGCTTACACGTGATCTTCCCCGAGGCTAAGTCCATATCCCGGAGAGCAGATTAGATGTCGTGTCATAATGTGGATCAGCTTTTTACGGCGCATCCCTTGTAAGACTATTTTGGTTGTTTACGTCTTGATTTTGAATTATGAGGTGATAGAATGATGGATGAGTGGTGATCGCGGCCGAAGTAAAGCACCCCCCAGCGTTCGCCTGTACAACCCAGAGAAACCACGAAAAAATCCCGGTTCAGAATACCGGCCAGAGAATCGAACCCCCCCCCCCCCCCGATGTCAGACGGCTCCGCATTGCAGTACTTTGCTCGGTTCGTAGTTTTGCAGCAGATGCACTCGTTGTTCCACGGAAAAACTGCTGCTTTTGTTTGTGCATGAACGGTCTTCAAAGAAAACAGTTACATCTCGAGTTAGAACAGAAACAAACAAACAAAACAAAAGCATTTAATCCGTTTGTCGCATCGGAAGTTAAAAAATAAGATACACAATTTGGTCAAGATTTTTAATTGCCAAAACACTTCTGCCCCTACTAACAGTAGTAATCCAAAGAGTATTAAGAACAAAAAATCTTTATCGTGAAATTCTCTGTGCCCGAGAAAGGATGAGGCCAGCGGTCGTAATACCAGATTTTAAAATTGCTTATTTCTTATATTACATGCGTTCCTTACCCCCAAACCAACATTTTCCAACGTGAAGGCACTCGCCTGAGGCGTGTGGCTAAGCAAGTTGTTAATAAGTCCGATTCGTAAAGAGAAGAAGGTGGGATTTCGAGGCCTTCGCGAACGAGACCTGAAATGCGAAAACCGTCGATCCAGAACCCTTTCCCTTGCCATCGGACGCTGGGCGTGGAAGGGAAGAGGGACTGGGACAGTCAACCCCATCGCTCCCTCAGGCAGAAAGGTTGTTGCGCGCCTCCGCTCCCTTCGGCCGACGGGGAGGAGAAGCCTTCAGGGGAAATCAATGTATCGCCCGTTTAAGCCCCGCCGCCGCTTCGCCCCCCCCCTTCGCTCTGTCCCCGCTCCCACCTCCGCCCCGCCACTGCTCAAACCCCCCCCGATTCACTGCTACTGCCTCTGCCCGCCACCGCCCCGTCTCCACCCCGATTACTTCTCTGCCCCGCCCCTGCCCCGCCACTGCCTCAACCCCGCCCCGTCACTGCCATCACCCTCGACTCGAACACTGTCTCCACTCCCGCCACCGCCCGTGGCCAGCCCCTACACCGCCCTGTCACGACCCCATCACGATCTCACTCAGCCTCCATCCTTGCCTCTGGCAGACAGACTGGTACAGTCGCACTCCTGTCCACGGGAGTGCAGAAAGCACGCGTTTTTTCTAGTTACAAATGTGATCCGTTCAGGGTAGTAGACGAGTTTACTGAACCAGTTGAACATCGCCGAAGACCGTATTTCTTTACGAAATGTATTCCTCCACCAGCAATATGGGCTGGAGAGTCAGCTGGTAATGCATCATTGCAGGGATTAATTCTCTACGTGCAGTTGGAAGTTAGGGATAATTTTCTGAAGTATTTTACATTGTTCCCAAATCGTGAGTAAACATAATGTTGTAGCAATAGATATAAATCATGGCGATAAGCATACGAGAATATGTATGTGCGAATGAAAACATCACATGAATGTAAACGGAGAGGCCTTAATTCATGAACTTCAAAAAGCCCGCATTGTTTACTTTCACCATACTTTTAATTAAAGCAGCAATGGACTAAATTTAACCACAAAATTACGCACAGCAATGTTTCTCAAATAAGTGTTTAGAAGTGTACTTTTCTTGTAAGATAGTTACACAAAAACATTATTACGCAAACATCCTCCACTTAGCGCAACGACAAAAAGAAATAAAAAAGGCTCAAGTACCAGTTAGCCGGTTTGTACAACACATGTGAATCATTTCAACGTCTTACTTACGGTCCACGTCCTCTAATTTGGTTCGGCATGGATGAGAATTTTAAAAAAATCTCCCTCACGTGTAAGAATGGCCAAAAAAATCGATGTTTTCAAAACGTCGATATTTTTCAGCAGAAAATATTATAAAATAGATGGTTTGCTCTCGCAGTTTTTTTCAGACCGATATATTTGTTCAGAAACATCGATGTTTTTAAAGAAGATTTCTGATGATATAAAACAAATTTCCCCAATTGTTTTGTGGATTGCTCGCAATCAACAGCCAATCACAAATGTGACTGCTGTCTACACTCATATGGCATGAAACCGTTTGCTATTGGCAACCTTTCCCAGTGTAATTACCTTTCTTTGATTATTTTGTTCGTGGTTTGTTAAACAGCAATTTGAACCTTGACTACACAGAATATGGATTAGAAAATTATGATTGTTAAATTTAAGACAGAATATACTCCAAACTAACATTGACGTGTTATGTATCACATTAGAACCACGAAATTTCGCTTCGAAATGTTTCATCACATTTAAAACATCAATGTTTTCGTCGACATCGAAAACCTTTCGTTGATGTATCGAAGTATCGATGTTTTGCTAAAAGATGCCATGACTACTCACGTGACAGAACAGACAACAGAAAGCGAGAAGCCGGGCTGCCTCGGAGTCAAGTGTCGGGAATAAAACCCTCTCGCAGGAAATTCTCGGGAGGTCGCGTCGCCAGGCCCTTCCTCGAGGTGCGTGGTGGAAGCCCTTGGCGCCTCCGGCAACCTGCCCTGCCCTTTCCCTTGCCCCGCCCCCCCCCCTCGCCTGCCGCCTGCTCTCATAATGGGCGCTCGTGTCTGGAGGGGGGCTGCCTTTAATAAACAAATAAATCAAATTAGGCGCCCTTCCACGACACCGGAGCCGCCCTCCCCTCCCCTCCTCCTCCACCTTCGGCAACAAAAGAGCGGCGACGGGCGAAGTCTCCTCCCCCCCCCACCCGAGGCCCATTGCCTGCGCCACGCGCCGTCTTCCTTCGCGGGGCCACAGTGGCAGCGATCCCAACACGACGAAGAAACTAGTGGCGCTAAAACTGCACGTCCTTTCTCGTCCGTATGAAGCAAAATTACGCGTTAAATACTCAAATTTTCGAAAAACTGTAGTGACCTTATTTCAAAATCTATCTTTAAGGAACAGATTTCTTTGACGGAAAAAATCTCTATCTTTCATATTTTAGTTGTAGGACGACTCCGAAAAAATTTTGAACTTTCGCAATTTTTGAAAAATCAGTTTTCAACGAAAATGAGACCTGTACCTTTCTCTTAACCGTCCTTCACACTCACTATCCAACAAGAAAGTTTAATAAATAACGATGGAGTCATTTTTTTGAAAATTTGGAAAATGTCTCGGGGGCTTCATGTAAAATACCCCCCAAAATTAAAATACCGGTTTCAAACTCAACAAGCCGGAAATTAGTAAAACAAAGAGAAAAAAAAATTAAGAAAATTTTATTATCTATGACCATCAAATACTGTGCCATTATAGGTTACTTATTTTTAAAAATTATGTCTCAGAAATTGTGTTCTCCATACGCTGGCGCGTAGACGAAGTCTGTCCCTAATTCTTGTCGTGACGAGGACAGATCTTCTTATAAATTCTTAGGTAAGTAGAAATTTCGTTCCAATCTAAAGGTGGCTCCATACATGCGGCATTCGCCGAATTCCGAGTAGTGTGGACGCGTTGCTTGCGATTCGCCGAGCGCCGAACATTCAGTATTCGCCCAACCCACCGCGTGTCGCCCTTTAGGAGGGACCGAACATACGCTGTACACGTCAGCTGATCGGGATTAGGCAAGCTGCTTGGCGAACGCTGAATGTGTGGAGCCGTTTTAACGGAGACACAGCTTACACTTCACGGCTAACTCTAGAAATTTCGAGACAGTTGTTTCCTCGGCGCTTTCTCCCTCTCTGCGAGAAGACACCACCTGACCTCAAGATCGCCTGATTTATTACCTTGCGATGCCTTTCTTTGAAGTCCCATAAAGACGCAAGTGAACAAACATCGCCCCGTAACCTTTCTAGCTCTCAAGGAAGCAATTACGCAGGTAGTGGCAGGCGCCCCTTTGGAAATGACACGAAGATCTATGGCCAACTCCCGGAAAGGATTCGACTGAGTGTCACCAGAGTAGGACGCCATTTACCAGATATTATGTTTAAAACCAAGTAATGTAAAATGGTATAGTCTCTGTTCTTAACACAAAACTTTTTTTTTTTTTCAGTAACTATCTTGGGTGTTTTTTTTTCATCTGCCTTTTGCAATACAGGAGAACTTTTTGCCGGATGTTGAATAATAGTTTATTGTAGTATGCATCTAGTGTTGGAAAAAGTACGTTAAAAAAAGGAATTGGGCTCGATTGCAGTAGCTTGTCAAATATTGTACTCAGTTCCAATTACAAATTACATTTGCAGCATGTCATTAGTAAAATTACAATTACAAATACAGTTAGAGATGTATCGTTCATGAATGAACTAGTTGAAACCAACTAATCTTCGTTCCGTGTTCTGGGCTGCCGCCATGATGTGGATGGTTCCACGGTAATTCTCCCTAAAATATCGTGAACGGGAGCCACTCGTTCAGCCTAGTTGGTGGACTAAATGATCTTACCCACTCATTTAGTTGGCGTCGAGCAAGGTAGAAAAGAATTAAACAGGCAAACCATAAAATATATTCCTGATTACATTAACGTTTACAATTTTATATCAAGTGGTACATTATCAGTAAAAAGAACAGTCTGGTAAAAGTAACGATAACATGCTAAAATTACTAATAAAGTAATCTTCACAAGTAATTGAATTACTTTCACTCAATTACTCCCCGATACGGTATGTATCTAACAAAAGAGTGACCGTGGCTGCATTTTGGCACGAGTAACTAACGCTTAATTCGCCAAACCAAATTAACCACTCGTTTTAAACCGCAACTTCAAGGCATTTCACCGCAAGACGAAAATACGCCCCCGGGCGCCCCAAATAAATAGGAGACCGCGTGTGAAACGCTGAGGCGCGGTGACAAGTGAGGAGCGCACACGAGCGCAAACGACCTTGGTGGGGGAGGGAGCAATTTTGAGCGGCGCGGACCTCGTAAACAGGCCTCTCGCCAAGGCAACGCCACGGGGCGCGCAAGCACACAAGAGAGACTTCAGACAAACAGAAGAGTGGGACATTTCTTTACGGTACACGTAACCGCTTTTAATCAGGTTGACACATGCCTTTTTTGAATTGAATTGAATTGAATTGAATTGAATTACTGCCTTATTTTATGTGGGGAGATTCGGCCCAGCAGGCCCGCTCTTCCGTCTGACCACGCAAATTTCGCTACGCTCCTTTCACCAACTAGCAGAGAAAGGAGGTTTTTCTTGGGCGAGAAACCGGCGATTTGAATTTAGCTCAGAGGCGTCATTTAGGCTTGAGGATCTTTTACATGCAAGTAAATCTACTAACATGGAACAGCCGGCTTTACTTCCCCTCCGAAGGAAGGCGTACGAAGGTGTTTTTGCATTTTCTTGGTGTGTGTGTGTGTGTAAGGGCAATTTGTAACAACTTGCTCATATAGCGACCACTGAGATTGCTTATCTGCACGGGGTACTGTAGACAGAACACATAGGGACAACACGAACATCAACGCCCGAGGCGGGCTTCGAACCCGCGACCCTCCGAGGCAAGGCAGCTACGGTTCTTCATCTTAGCGCCCTCGGCCATCTGGACCGGCTGTAATAACTCTGACACTGTATTTGGTCTTTATTTTATAGAAAAAAATCCGGTATTTTGGATAACAGAAGAATTACATTCTTCTGTTTTAATTCTGTGCATGGTTTAAAATATTTGTATTTATTCGTTTTTGACATTTTAACTCCATCCTGAACACGGAAATAATCATTTGCCAAATTTACGCTATTTATGAATTTAAAAAAAAAATATTTTACTGCAAACTGCACTGTATTTTATTATTTCGATGTAAAACTGCTATCCAAAATACTAATTGATATGATAATTGACTTGATACTATCCAGGCCGGCGATGCTTATATTTCTATGCAACTACAGTACTGATTTCAAATTCGCGCAGCTATTGACAGAAAACTATGCAGCGCCGAGGGTCTGCAAAGTGATTTCGCTAGACATTCAGGAACTTACAGAAAAATCGAAAAACAATACAAGTTTCCGATTTAACTGAAAAAGTATTTTATTTTCTTTATAGATGTCGACTGATGATGGCAGCAAAGACGACGAAAGACGGCTCTCAAAATAAATATATTAAGTTGACGGAGATAACTTTCATTATTTCTTCATGTAATTGAATCTACACTATCGCATCAGTATTCCAACAAAACGGAAGAGTACCGAAAAAACAGAAGAATTGATTTATTTATGGTACATGTAATTGCTAGTAATCAGGTACAGTCTAATCTACTACAGTACTAATTTCTAATGCACACAGACATTCAAAGTAAAACAATGCAGCCACAGGCCTTGTGAAAGATACCTATGATTTTGCTAGATACCCAGGAAGAAGTGGAAAATCGAAAACAAGAGAACAGTTTCGATTTTGACGGAAAATTGCAAACATTCAAAAAAGTTTCGGCATCTTCCTACAAGTACAATTATGTAGACATTTCAATTATTTTTCCTTAATGAAATATGTTCCTTAAAGACATTTTCAAAAAAGATAGTTTACAATTTTTGGAAAATTTGAGTACTTTTCGTGTAATTTTGCAAGAAAGTACGGGCGAGAAAGTATGTGCTGTTTTTTCTTTTCTTTTTTATTGGCACACAATTCACTCCCAACCTACCTTAACCTCTTTTAACCTTAATGTAAAAATAGGTTATACTTAGATTTAAACATTTTTTTGGCGCCCTTGAGGCTTTTCAAGTTGGACACCTCCGGTGTAGCTAGAGTAGGAAATCCACCGCAGTTGGTCCTCGAGGCGCAGGCGCTACCAGTGAGCGACGCTGCAGAGGCGGCGGCCCTGCTGCCCCCGAGCCATCCCAGCTGGCGCGGGCGTTTGCGCGGGCGGGGCGCCGTTCGGGCCCTCTGTGTGCGCGAGTGCCCCCAGCGCCCCGTTACCTCTGCGGGGGCGGCGGCTTTTGAATGACGCCCCCGGCCGAGGGGTGGGGTGGGGTGGGGGTGACTTCGGCTGGCGGCAGAAGCGACTCGCCCCCCCCCCGCCAAAAGCCCTCCTATCCATCCTTCCTCCCTCGCTTTCAAAAGGGCGCGGGGCGGGGCGGGGGAGGAGGAGAGGACAGGACAGGACAAGACAGGACAGGCAGAACGTTCCCTAAACAAAGGAGCCACGCACCTCGCGATCTTTCCTTCCTCTTCTTTCGCTATTCCTCTCCCCTTATACTAACATGCGCTACACTACACATTACGATGTGAGCGTATGGGGGAGAAGTACTTTCTGCACACGTTCTTTAAAGGTTTGGTCTCTCCTCTCCACCGTTGAATCCTAAATAGTTGAATATTAAATAACAATAGTCACAAAAGAAGGTTAAAAGCATTTGAAAGTAGACATGTCCGCTCCCGAATTATAGAACATCAATACGCATCAGCAAAAAAAGGACTGCTTTGAGTTTACAGTATAGATAACGAAATAATAACCCACACATCCGCCTCTACTTCTATCATGACAAATGAAAGGAATACTCAGCAATACGTGCGCATAAGAAATCAACATTTATGTCTAGAAGCAAAACAAGAGGCCATCAAACATTTGCTCAATGGATCAGGGAAACGATGAAAACTGATCGGAGACACATCGAGATGAGGGGCATTGACTCAAAAGGTGCAGGTCGCTAGTTGTTTACAGGCATATTTAGTACTTTTTTTTCCACTTATTTTATGATTTTGTCATTTGATGGCTGCAACTAGTTACATAACGATACTCATTATAATACAAATTCTACTATGATCGTTTCTTGAGCAATCACACAGATGTTAACAAACCCAATGTAGACATTTAATTAATCATTTAGTATTCATTTAGTAATCATAGTCATTTAATTAATCGTTCTAGTAAATGTATCGTGCGACTATACACATTAAAATTGCATTTAATAGTATTTTATGCTTGACAATTTTAATTTCTTTTATTATTACTAATATTATGCTGAATCATGCACGTCAACTGCCACGAAACGATTCAATATAAAATTTTAACTTACAAAAGTTATGACAAGTCGTAGCAAAAGTAGCGTTTGAAACTCGATATAATGTGTATAATGGGTATAATAGTGTGTGTGTAATGGGTATTAAATCATTACATCATAGTCTCATCATGTACCATTAAAGTTATACAGAACAAATGCTAACTAAATATCGTTGATAAAATAAACATTATATCTTCATTTTTGCTGTTCAGCGTAGGTGAGGTTGCACGCACTGTGAACAGTGCTTTACGAAGTGCGGAGCGGGCGCGCATGTTGTAATGTGGGTTGCGGCTCCACCTATGCTTCCCGCTCTGAGTAATTGGGGCTGCACTTCGTGGCTGCAGCGGCGCGGTGACGCACGCGGGCGCACAGGAGGTGTTTCGCGGAAGCAGAGTATTTCAAGGCGGCGCCACCAGTGACGTACAAGCGGGGGCGGGGGCTGGGCGGGGGCAGGGGGCGGGGCGGCGAGGAGTTGAGGACTGAGAAGAGATGGCGGGGATGGACGTGGGAGTGGCGGAAGAAGCGTGGTGTAGGGGCCCGGTAGGAAACGTATAGGGACGAAGGGGAGATGGGGAGAGGGCGGGGCGGTGGGGAGTGGCGCGGTGTCGGAGAGGCGGGTGGGTTCAAAACGGCAACAGGTCGGGGTTGAGTGGATTTGGCGTGGGTTGTGTTGGGCGTGCGGAGCGGGGCAGGGCGAGGGAGTTAAGAAGGGTTGAAACGGAGCGGGATGTCGCTAAGCGGTGCGGCGGGGGGGGCGGCGAGCGGGAGGTGAGGGACAGAATGCGTTGCATTGCTCAGAGGGGGAGGATGACACAGAGGACGCAGACGAAGCGTCTTGGGGAGGGCGGGGGAGTCAGATTAGCAGGGCGAGGCAGAGAGCGGGGGACGTGTGGGCAGGGCAGAGCGGGCGGGGCGCACTTGGAGAAGGGAGGCGAGAGCGCGACGTGGTAGCAGGGCTGGGGGAAGTGTGCAGGCGGGCAAGCATAGGTAGAAGGAATGTGCGGGGAGGAGCTGAGCGGGACATGGCCGGATGGAAATGGAGGGCGGAACCCGATCCGCGAGATGAAGAGAAGAGGTACAGGGACGGAAAAGTGGGGGCAGAAAGACGGGAGGTACTGCACGATGACGCGAGGGGCCAAGCTGAAAGGGAATGAGCGGGGGAGGAGGTGGCGTGCGGGTGATAGCGGGGGTGGCGGAGAAGGGAAGTGGCGTACGGGCGGGGCGTGCTTGGCTTTGGCTTGGGATAGGAGTGGCTGGAAAGTGCGGAGAGGCGAGGCGAGGAGATGGTGGGGGGGGCTGCGGTTAGGATTCAGGGAGGGTGCAAGCAGCGGGGAGCCAGGTGTGTCGAAACGGCAGTGGTGCGGAGGTTGTGGGGCGTGGTGAGTGGGGTGGGTGTGCGAGGCGTGGCGTGCGTGATGTCGTGTGATGGAGAGGGAGTGGCGTGGGGGCGGAGAGCTTCGCTTAGTGGGGAGTGCTGAGCGCGGCAGGAGTGGCGAAGCCTAGACGACGGGTGGGATGGAGGGGGAGGGGGCTTAAGGCGAGGGAGGGGAGGGCTGGGGAGGGCTGGCCAGGTGAGGGCAGGGAAAATGCGGCGGAATGAGGACGCGGATGCTGGGAGAGTGCCGACGAAATTTCCACATTCCACCAGCGGATGCCAGCCTTGTCTTCCCTGCACGGCGAAGCTGCGAACAACACGGGGCGAAATTTAGCCTCGTTATGAAAATATGACGTCAGGATGTAATATAAAATAAAAAACACACTTGCTGGTCCAGAGCAACAGAGCACTAAACCCACGAGTTGTATGGATGTGGATTGAGGACCAGTATGAAAATAAGTTTTGACCCATTCGTAAATTGCCCCGAGAAGCAATACGTAAAATTCGAAGACCTCATCCCCTTCCAGGTACAAGTGGGAGGTGACACTTTTTTTCGAAGAAACTTTTCACAGGATTATTTTTAAAACCACTCTCTTCACAATTTTCAAGACTTTGAAGTTGCATATTTCTTTCGATAGGGTTTGTCATTCAATTGAATCATTCATTTATTGTGAATTCTGCTTATCTTTCATTTTTATTATCCCTAACCTTTTCTGTTAATTTTCTTATAACGCGAACATGAAATTTGGAACATTCTAGTGCTTTCTTTGCTTTTTCATTTTGATATTAGGGCGAGTCTGGAAGGTTTTAAGTAATTGTAGGGAAAGCAGAACAGCAACGCGGACAGCGGCGGAACCCTTAACGGCGCTTTACCTGCTCAATCAGAGGCTTTCTTACCTAAGATTAGTTCGGTGCCGCCCAATTTACGTGTAAAACTAGAAAGTATGTTTTCGGCCCGAAAAAAGGTGAAAGGATATTCGGACCCCAATTTTACATTACGGCCGCGGTAATGGAGATGGTGATGCCCAATGGATAAATATTTTTTGAACTTCGCAATATCACGTATTGAATTATCCTCTAGGAATGCTTGAAAGAGATTTAAGATGAAAAATGAGAATATTGAGATAATGGCTACCAACAAAACTAGCCAGGCGCACATGCAAACATACAATACCCAACGGCATCTGCTGTAACTATAAAACCGTTGCCATGTAATTATGCGCTTGTTGAGTGTCCCCGTCATTTTTACTCATACTAGGCAGA
>BOPP01000314.1:348902-366103 GCA_017312745.1 Gryllus bimaculatus
AGTTGATGTCAGTAGATGTTAAATCAATAGTTGTCAAGTATATCACAGGTAAGCAGGGCACCGCCCCTGCCCGGACGAAGCTCTAAGCTCCCGACCGACTCCCAGGCCTTTGTGCATTAGTGTAGTGCGTATGTTTCTTCCTCGGGAGGAGGAGATACTTCGTTACCAGTTTATCTCCCACCTGCGGAGGACACCGCACCCAGCCGAGGACAAGCTCTAAGCTCGCCGACAGGCTTCTCCCGGCCTTGATTGCTAGATGTAGTGACATATTTCACTTCCTCGGAGGAGGAGTTATCGTACAAGGTATCTTCCCACCAGCGAGGGCACCAGCCCCAGCCGGGACAAAGCTCTTAAGCTCCGCGACCGTCTCCCGGCTTTTTGCTAGTAGTAGGCATATTATCCTTCCTCGGGAGGAGGAAGAATTACTCGGTATACAGTATCTCCCACCAGCGAGGCACGCCCCCAGCCAGGGACAAGCTCTAAGCTCCCGACCGCGTCATCCCGGCCTTTTGTGTAGTAGTAGTGCATATTTCCTTCCTCGGGAGAGGAGTTACTCAGATCCAAGGTATCTCCCACAGCGACGGGCCACCCAGCCCAGCCGGGACAAAGCTCTTAAGCTCCCAGACCGCCTCTCCCGAGCCTTTGCTGGCTAGTGTAGTGCATATTTCCTTCCTCGGGAGGAGGAAGTACTCGGTATAACCAGGTTATACCCACCAGCGAAGGCACCGCCCCAGACCGGGACAAGCTCTAAGATCTCCCGACCGCTTCTCCCGGCCTTTGTGCTATAGTGTAGATGCATATTTCCTCTTCTCGGGAGGAAGGAGATCTCAGATTACCAGGTATCTCCAACCAGCGAAGGCACCGCCCCAGCGGCAAGGCATCTAAGCTCCGAACCGACTCTCCGGCCTTTGTGCTAGCTGTAGTGCATATTTCCTTCTCGGGAGAGGAGTACGTCGATTACCAGGTACTCTCCCACCAGCGAGGCACCGCCCAGCCGGGACAAGCTCTAAGCTCCGACCGCTCTCACCGGCCTTTGTGTAGTGTAGTGCATATTTCCTTCGTCGGGAGGAGGGTTACTCGGTTACCGGTTATCTCCCACCAGCGGGGCACCGCCCCAGCCGGGACAAGCTCTAAGCTCCCGACCGGTCTCCCGGCCTTTGGGCTAGTGTAGTGCATGTGTGTGTGTGTGCGAGATATGAGTATAGGACAAGCAAAGATCGCGCTGGTCCGTAACCCCTTTTGTCAGGGTTCTGCTCCGACATACGTCTCGTCTTGATCGCGAAAACCACGGAAAAATACCGATCAGAGCAGCCGGCCGCTAGAATTCTCTATCACACAGCGACTGAATTCGACATAGCTGACAATCTAACGTCGAAAATCGTGCCACCGTCGGGGCTCGAACCAGGATCTAGCTGACAATCTAACGTCGAAAATCGTGCCACCGTCGGGGCTCGAACCAGGACCTAGCTGACAAACTAACGTCGAAAATCGTGCCACCGTCGGGACTCGCACCTAGGACCTCCCGGTCAGAGGGACTGCGGTGCCATCAGTTGATGCCGTATTTCGCAACGGCCAGCCCGTGTTCCATTCCCTGACCTGGCTCGCCTTTGCTCCCCAGCACTAGTTCCCCGCGCGGCCGGCAGGTGGGCGCGGCGCGTCGGCGCGCACGGGGTATATTTAGAACGCGCTTAAAGGGAACGAAGCCAGGGTTTCTGAACGCGCCCGCGCGCTCCACAGGGATGTCCGCCTTTGCAAACAGCCAGCAGCTTTGTACGGGATATTCCACACTAGCTACATAGCTAGGTCGAATTCAGGCGCAGCCTGGAGGACTATGCTACCGGACGGCTGCTCTGATTGGGAGTTTCCCGTGGTTTCTCCGATCAACACCAGACGAATGCTGGAGCAGTACACTAACAATCGGGCAACAGACCGCGCGTGATCTTTCCTTCCTCTCTCTTGTCCTATCCTCACCCAATACACACACACTTACACTCACATGCACTACACTACCATACATGCCGGGAGACCTGTCGAGAGCTTACCCGGCTGGGGCGTGCCCCGATGGTGGGAGAAACCTGGTTGGGAAAACCCCATTACCCGACAGATAGTTCGGTGCCGGACCTCGCCAGCAAGCAGTGGAAGAATTCTCTCACCTTAGCAATAAAATGTACTACACTTACGGGACGGATGTCCTTTGCAATTGATGCGCGACTACGAACTACAAATCACCAATCAATCAAGGTATATTGCGGAATTCATGAAGAGCTGGGACATTACTACCTATTCAATACTCCGCGGGCACATATACCGCATATTTATTCCAAACTGAAAGGTTTGTTGATTAATTTATTTCAAGACGCGGCAAGTGGTCTGGTCACCTGCTATGGTCCCGGTAGTATTTTCATTTGATCTGATATATTTTCGTCGAGGACAAGTAAAATCTTTAAGTAACGTACAAAGTGCGAACGTTTTTTGAGTTTTGGTATCTTCTCTCAGCATTTTACTATACACAGCAGAATAATGAATAAAGTAATTTAAAAAAATAGAGGCAAACAACTGGTTTAAAAACTAAACATTATCGCTCCCGAGCTATGGAAAACTTATTGCATTGTTAAACGAAATACAAATTGTTTTTTTTTGTATTCCGGCATTATAAATCAACCTTTTCTGTTGCAAGAAATCGTTCATATTCGGGCATTTTGCGGCACAAATGATGAATTATATTCTATATCACGAGTGATTGCGTCATCACACATTCAGCTAATCGTAGCGAGAGAATCAGGGGAGGTAGAGCTAAACGGAACAGCCGACCACAGTTTACTCGCACGATGTCAAATACCCGAGTCGTCACAGGGAAGTTGTTTCCCAAAATTAAGTTTGATTCTCTTATAAATGTATAATGCTGTTATACAAAAAAAATATAGTATGCAACTCGTTTATTATGTTGCTTTATTACACTCGTACAAATTTGAAAACTTGCTCCTAAAGTCGCTCGTTTCCACAACATGTACTCATGCAATAAAGCTTAACATGCTTCTCCTACCAATACTAGCGTAAGGAGGGCTCAACAGAAAATAGTGAAGCCTTCTTTACGTCCAGAAGCAAATAAAAGAAAATTCTTCACATTAGCTCAATGAAACTGGACGAAAATCCTTATTCAGAAACTAAAGTACATTACCTGCTAAAGACATATTATTATTCAATACAAATGTTAACTAATGCATTAAATATCATTGTTAATATAAATAGAATGAATGGCATTATAAGAAAACCAATGTTGCAAAATAATACTCGTCGGCCTAGGAAGAGTCCTTAACGGCAGCATGAAAAATGAATGCTGCCGAATGCATTTAGGGGACACCCAAGGACATACGTCTTGATGTGCATTGTTTGCCAAATGAGCACCAACTTCGCCCAGAGACTGGAAATGAGGCGGGCGGGGCGTGGGCCACAGACAATTGCCGATCTGTTGACCTTCTCGGCTGCGCATCGTTGTCCGCCGACGAACAATCGACAATCGACGGAAACCCTCGCGACGTGATCATTGGCGCGTAGCCTTGGTATTACGCATTAATAAATCGCCATTAAAGGAGACGGGTTAAGTGTATTCCTTCTTTCGAGAATTAAAAAAAATAATATTAAAAAAATTGTTTCTCTCAGTTATGGACAACTCAAACGTAAAATGGAGGGTGAATTTACTTACAGACTGTAGTTTACTAGTATATTAGTTTTACTAGCGTAAAACTAATAATAATAATAGTAATATTAATAAAAAACGTAATTATAAAATAAATAAAACCCTATTGTAAGTGCACCAGAGCACGTAATCAGCGATGATCGAATTCTGATGGGTAGTATAATTATCACTGATCAAACAGCGGAATCAAATAAACCCCATATTGGTCTGTTTGATAGAATATCTTAAACATTTCACATAAATGATCTTTCAGTCGCTACAGAGGACAGGTTTGAACAACTGTTGCAGAGAAAAGGAGGAAATACCAAACCCTGGCTGTTGAATTGAAGGACATGAATGGATTGCGCACGGTAGAAGTGCGTCCAGTGGTGGCGCCAGCGATTAGTCGCAAAGGAATGGTAAGAAACTGCGATGAAATTAAAACTAACCGAGAAGCATTTGCGGACAATTCAGAAAGCAGCATTATTGGGATCAGTAAATAGAGTCCGTAGTTTTAAACCTGAATAGGCAGATGTAAAAATCAACCATGTTCTTGTTCCACATGACCTGCATACCATTGTAGCCTTGGGTAATTTCGAGAACCGGATAGCAGTGTAGATCCACAGAAAATGGATGATGATAATGACAATGATGATGAGAATGATGATAATAATAATAATAATAATAATAATAATAAGCAACAACAACAACAACAATAAGCCGACCACCGTTGTGCATACGGTTGCAGTTGAGGACGCTGTACGTTCAAATCCTGGGTAGGCATGGACGTATTTGTGGTTGTCCCTTCACCCCTCATCATTTTATCACCTTATAAATCATAATAAAAAGGTTAACAACCTTGTCTGAAAAATGAATACAGCCGAAATGGCTGTTCCTCATTGCGAGTAAAGACACGTTAATCTCTCCGAAAAAAAACATGACTGGTCCTTGGAGAATAACATGGTGCGTGATGGTCAATATTCGCATTACAAAAACAAGTGGTGTTAAAATAGCACATACCTTTTCATACTTTTTTGGCAAACGCGAAAAGTACTCAATTTTTCTAAAAATTGTACATTACCTTATTTAAAGGTACATCTTTAAGGGACAGATTTCATTAAGGGAAAAACCTCTATTTGTAATATTTTAGTTATAGGAAGATTGTGGAAAACAATTTGAACGTTTGCATTTTTAAGCAAAGTGAGACCTACACCGTTCTCTTAACGTCCTTCACACGATCTAACAACAACATTTAATAATAAACAATGAGGCCACTTTTTTGAAAATTTGGAAAATGTCCCAGAAGCTTTACGTAAAGTATCCCTCAAAATTGAAATATCGGTTTCAAATTAAAAGGGACGCGACATCGGCGAGATCGTTCGGGGAATATCGATTTTGGAAAAAATCGGGTGAATAGTTTAGTCGCTAGCTTTGTTCAGTGACGGGCAGACAAACTTGTCATTCGATTTTTCGGTAATAAGGATCCACAAAAAATTGTTTCTAGATACACCACATGATTATTTCTTTTCTAAACTTAGAAAATGGATCTATCCCGTTTTTTTGTTACCAGGATCTTGCAACACAAGTTATTCTACCGAAAATTCACCGTTTTTTCGCACAGCATTACGTAACTTTCTACTTCGTAGGGAGAAAGTAAAAATTACGTAAAGCAACCTTTAAGGTCAAGTAAAGAGGTCGCCACAGACCTGAATGCTTCCGCGAAATGTATAAACAAAGCACAAATAAATAAGTCAACCAATACAAAAACATACTAATATAATCGTCCGATGGCCGACATCACCAAGGCAGTAGTGTCGTAGCGGTCTCGGACCAGAAGATCGCGGGTTCGAGTCCCGCCTCTGTCATGGGTGTATTATGTTTGTATATGTGTGTGTCGTCTTCTCACTCCTCATAATCATCATCACTTCATTTTCCATACCCCCAGGGCTAAGAACCCCGGGGGATAAAAATGGGATCCAGCAAAACGCTGATCCCTTGATAAAAAAAATGACATGTCCCTGCTACCGTGATTATGTTTTTGGGCCCAGGTGCATGCACACGTGATCCAAGGTGGCCTAAAGAATATTTAAAAAATGAAAAATATATAAATAAAAAATTTTAAAAAATATTCACTGAATGCCCAATTTAGCCGAATGCCTGAGGCCAACGTGGGTCGCGACTCTCTCAGTGGCTGTCGAGAGACGCTAAGTGACCGGGCGAGCAGCCAGCGGTGAGACATCGCCTCGCCCACGCACTCTGCCGGCCCCACGCAAACACAACCGCGCACCTGTCACGCTGGCAGGGATAGCTATCGTGAATCACGTGATTCATCCCATCTTCACGCGCTCAGTCTACATTCTGTACATTGCGAAGCTCCCTTCTTCTGGAGATTTTTTCCGCCATCCAGACGGAAATTGTATTCGATTTTGATTCACAGATTCTTCCGGCCGCGTCACGTTATTGGGTGATTAGTGATTCTGGGCACGTCAACGGCGAAGGTTATTAGTTCCGTCCGCGTAGTACATGTTTTTTGCTTAAGAGGTGGCGGTGGTCTTTACCTGCAGGATGGCGAGATCCGGCGCCGACCTACCGTCGGCTAGCGGGATTTTCCCCACCCAGGTATCTCCCGCCTGCGAGGCACCGCCCTAATTGGGACAAGCTCGAATCTCCCGACCGGTCTCCCGGTATGGTATTGTAGTGCAAGAAAATGTAAACCTGTGTGAGGGAGTGAGGATAGACCAGGAAGACGAAAGGAAGATCGCGCGCGGTCCATGGCCCGTTTGTTAGGGTACTGCTTTGGTATTCGCCTGGTGTTGATCAGCGAAACCACGGAAAACTACCCATCAGAGCAGCCGGCCGCCGCTAGAATTCTCCACAAGTCAGTGTCTCAGAATTGGAGCTAGCTACATCCTGCCACCGTGGTGAGTGGAACCCTACGACCTTCTGGTTAGAGGGACTGCAGTGACATCCGTTGATGCCCTGAGTCACCTCTCATAGGGTGGGCGTGGGCGACGGCGTCTGAATTCGACCTAGCTGTGTAGGTAGTGTGGAAAATGCTTCCACCATGGGGAGTGGAACCATAGGACCGCCCAGTCCGAGACTCACTAGTGACATTAGTAGACGGCCTGAGCCACCTCTCCCTGTACGACGATATTCTATGCATTACTTAACATTCGTACCGAATACTACCAAAAGAGTGTGCCTGCAACAAGTAATGTTCTTCGGCTTCTGGATCATCGCAGCACTTTCCCGCATCTGCGCGTTCGCAGCAGATCGCAACTGAAGTCGCTCTCCCGTGCAAAGCCTCCCCATTTCCGACCCCGCTCGGCGCCCTCGCCTTCTGGCGGAATCCAGAGCGCAGCCGGAGGGCTGTGCTTAGCGCCGCGGGGGTCGGGGTGGGGGCTGAGAGAGGACCCGGAAATGAGGCTCCGGCGAACAAAGGCGCAGCGGCCGGGGAATCCCCCCTCCCCCCCCCCCCGCGCCGCGCCGGAAGTCGCCTGCGACGGCGGGAGGAAGCGCTACGCGGCGCATCGTCATCCACCGGGCGGCTCTTTTTTCTTTTTTTAATTTATTTTCTTCCCGTTCGACGTTTGAGTTTCGGGGGTTTTGACGGGCACAATGTTACATACAATGACTTTACCTGGCTGTCTAGACGACGCGAATGAGGCTCCTCCTTGTCGTCATCGAACAGCGCAGTCGCGTCTGCGCAGGTGGAGAGTTGTAGGGCCCCTTCTCACGTCGCCACCGCTGCGCGCTTCCGAACGCTGCGGCTTGTAGCAGAGCATTGGTGTAAATAGAGGTCTTCCCACGTGCGGCGGGTTTGCGCCGCTGCGGCGGTCAGCGCCGCACCCTCGCTAGGGCCTCTTCTCACGGCAATACATTCTTGGCTATCCGGGATGAGCCGCGTCTCGGTCAGTTGTGCTGACGTTTCGGCCGCCTTGCTGTGGCCTTCTTCAGAGCTATACTGGTACACCCCTCACGTTGCCACCGCTGCGCGCTACGCACCGCTACGGCTTGCAGCAGAGCACTGGTTTAAATGGAGACCTTCCCACGTGAGGCGGGTTTGCGGCGTTCGGTGACGGACTCTCGCTACGCGAAGCGGAGGAGGGCGCACGCGCCACCGCTAGCAGAACACAGCTTAAAATGGTAGGCTCCCCACTGTGCCGCCAGTCGCTGCGTTTTACCTGCTGTGGTGCGTTTGTTAGACGTCGCCGGAGGGTCGGCCAAACCTACCCCTGCAGATCCCAGCCCCTTCCACGGCGGATGGCGGTGCGGCCGTGGCTGCGGCGGTGTCGGCGTCGAAAGGGCTCTGCTGCTTGACGGAATCGCGCCGCCGTCGCGACGTGGGAAGGCGCCCATAGACGACCACCCGGAGCTTGAGTTTCGCGGCAATACTCACGCCGTTAGCTACGAGGTCGAGGCCAAGAGTAGGCGATGCTAAAAGCTCCTTGTAGCAGGGCCTTTCCAGTAACCCACGGATTGAGTCAATTGCGCCTGCCCTGACTCTAGATCGGCCCGAGGTCGATCATACGAACGCTTCGGATCCCGCATATAGAACTCCAGGCAAGGGACTCGCTCCCTCATCTGTCGGGTAGCCCAGGTACTGTTCCTAAGCCGTTTACCTTATTTCACAAAACAGGCACAGCCTGACTGCACCCTGCGCTCAACCGTTCATAAGCCATTTACCTAAATCTCCAAAAAACATAGCCCGACTGCATCCCGCGGTCAACCGTTCATAAGCCATTTACCTAAATCTCCAAAAAACATAGCCCGACTGCATACCGCAGTCAACAGGTCATACGTCGTTTATCTACGTCCCCACAAAGGCATAGCCTTACTATTTGATTTACGTAAGATGGAGCTTGAACTTTGAATATGCTCAGGGTTTTGTGTGTGTGTGTGTGTGTGTGTGTGTATTGCAAACAGCAAGGTAAATGAGCTTGATCAGGAAATTCCACAAACTCTGAACTACAAAGTGCGGTTGCATATTTTTTGCGCTGCGTGGACATTCTCCAAAGAGAAATCTGAACATTGCGAGACCTCTTCGAATTAAACGGCAATGCCGCGGGTCGGCAATTTGCCAAGGGGATAAAATTCGCGATTGAAAATAGCTCAGCTCGCAGAAAACTAATGGTGCTACCACACCACACATTTTCTCGCATTCTGCGCAAACTTACGTAGTTATGTTAATTCAACCCGCAAAAGTGAATCCAACTCCCAAAAAATGTTCGCCCATGCTGGGATGCGAAACAAGATTTTTAAGTACAGCAAGCACTTAACGTAAAGGATACACCAAACTGCCAATGCCAGCAGATGAGACAATCTTGTTTACGTAATTTTTAAAAGATGTCACGAATTCACTTAAAGTACGCGAACACTACTAAAATTTTAAAACATATGTACATTACATTATTATTTAAAGTTATAATTTTGTTATATATATTTCATTAAGACTACACTTTCTTCGATATTGCAGTTGTAAGAAGATACAAAAAAATTTTTGAACTCTTGGTAATTTTCGAAAATTTAGATAATTCAATGTAAATCGGACCAATCTCATTTTTATAAGAGAACTTAATCCAAGAAGAAAAAATTCAAAAATTTGGAGACTTATTTTTAGAAAAAATTGAAAATGTAGTTGTTGAGACTGTACAGTACCTCCAAAAATCAAAATCAAATTGAAAGGGCAACGACCTCGGCCACATCAATCGGCGAATATTGATTTTGATGAAAATCTCGGCCACGGTTTAGCCGCCAGCGTAGTTCACAGACAGTTGGTCAAAGATTTGGCCAACTTCAAACCAATTTTTCTAAATCAAGGTTCCACAAAACGTGTTTTCCCAGAATACAACGCATTAGAGGAAGTAATTTACTACTTATAGAGACAAAAAAATGTACATTTGAATTTTTACACATGTTACAATATGGACATTTAAAAATCCAAATTATTAACCCTTCTGTTTGATGGACTTACAATAAGACTTTTTCACTTAAAAAATTACCACTTTCCCTTGCAACGTTACAATTGCTTCTCCTTACTACGTAAGTGCGTTTTAGGCGAGAAAGTAAAAAATGTTCAAATAACCATTTATCCCTTAGCGGTTCTCTTACATCTGCATTCTAAACACGTTCTCTATCAGCAGAATTCTCCCCGCAGGGAGTAAGTGCTAAGTCTTGTAGTTTCACAGCAAACAGGAAATGTCTTAACTGGGAAATTCAGTTCATCAACCTCATCTCTTTTAAACCACAAATGCGGTTCGACACGCAAGGAATTCACATCATGTAACTAGCCATAGAAACCAAAGAGGTCTAATCTTAAATAGTCAGTGTTAACACCGTGACAATTAATTATGAACTCCCTGAGCATTTTCATTAACTAAATTTATTCTAAAAATTGCTCGTATACTGAAGGAAAAGCCATAATCCATTCAAATATAATCTGAAATTTTTTAAAAGTTTTAATAAAATTATGTTGTTTCTACTTGAAATATTTGTCATCTTTTGTGATGTCTTTGTAACACGCAATGAACTGACAACGATTTCTGAAACTCTTTCTACATGAAAAAAACATTCGAATTCTGCATTAAATACGCATACCTTGGTTAATCCAATTTAATTTAAGTTAATCCAATTGTACGCCTTACAGCGTAGCGTATACACTGCTTGCAGCAACCAAACAGAATCTCTGATTACGTCATTGTTGCTATTTCATGCAAATTTTAAGTCAAAAATGTAGAAAACTTTCTAAGAATTTATGTATGAAAATAATTAGAAACTCACAATAAGCAGACAATATAGAACAATTATAACAGCAAAGTTATTTTGGAAATTGCAAAATAAATCAAACCGTGATTTCTGTCGAGAAACCCATATAATGTCAATAACAATACACTGTAACCGTAATCAGGTATAGGATGGGTATGAAAGCAATGACTGATTCAAATGTGAACATAAATTACCTTTAATCGGTGGTGCCAAATAAATAAGAAGCATATTCATCAGTCCGGAGACCATATTTTATCCAACCAAGACAGATGTGTAGCTGTCAGTCAGATCACAGTGAATATGTGCTAATTTAAATATCTTTAAGTGTATTTTTAAGTTTAATTTAAATATCTTTAAATTTATCGTTAAGTTTAAGAGATAAGAATCAATGCCCTTCATAAATTACCCTCGAGACAAATGGTTATACATTCACATCCATAGAATAGATTGCTAATTTTAGTATCGCTTTTTCGTAATAAGGTCTACATACAACAAACGCTCCATTTTTGTGGCCGAGGCAACTGCCACAGGTCTATTGCAGAAAATGTTCATCTGCCATAATATATTCAGTTTTCTGTACGACAAATTTCGAGCATGATTCTTGCGGAAGCATCCATAAGGTTTACAATCACAATATCGTGTCAAACCGGGCAATAAAAGAGGGAAATTTTATGGGCAATAAAAGTTATTGCCTTGCGCATATATTCATTTTTATGTTTCTGTAGCAACATACATTTAGGGATACAGACAAACTTGTATTTACTCTTCTATACAAACTCCATCTCTTCATCAATCATACGAAAAACACACACACACACAGTTTCCTTACACTATACCAAGTAATGTGTGAATGTTGTTGTCCCTCTTTCGCTGTGTATCCACTTTCTCTGTGTACCGCACATACATTCTTTTCACAGAAAGAGTAAAAATTAGGATGCGACCGATAATTGAACACCCAATCCTGAGATGGAATCATAACTATTCATTTTTTCCAACGTCCCGTCAAATTAATTTTTATCTCATCAGAGGAAACTTATCAATCTAAATGTAAAATTAATGACATAAGTTAAGCATAGCAAATATTACACAACTAACGATCGCTAAATCACTCAATTTAATGTCTCCAGCGCGAAGGTTTCATCAGCTGAAGTATAAAGAGCATTCACTCGACTTTGCTTTAAAAAAATTCACTTTCTTTTACCTTCTCCTTTCCTTACATCAACCCGTCTCTCTTTCCCTCTCCCTCTCTTTCCCTCTCCCTCTCTTTCCCTCTCCCTCTCTTTCCCTCTCCCTCTGCCCCTTCTCGGTCCCTGTCCGTCCATCTCCGTCTCTCTCTCTCTCTCTCTCTCTCTCTCTCTCTCTCTCTCTCTCTCTCTCTCTCTCTCTCTCTCGCCTCTTTCTCTCTGTGTGCCTGTCCTTCCGTCTCTCTGTCCGTCGGTATGTGCGTCCGTCCCGCTCTGTGTCTGTGCGTCAGTCCTCTCCCGTCCGTGTCCGTCATCTCTCTCTCTCCCTCTCTCTCTCCCTCCTCCTCCCCCTCTTCTGTCAAGCAACCGACCACTAGAATCTTATCAAGACAAAAGTGTTAGTCCATCCCCGTGCGCAGCACTCACCAGTCCGTGGCGGCGGGGGTGGTGGCTGGGCCGGGGGCGCCCCGGTACCCGGCGAAGGGCCGGCGCCCTGGGCCCCCTGGGCCCCGCCGTGCTCTGCAGCAGCAGCGCCGTGTACTGCGTGATGACGCATGGCCGCGTCGCCGCCTGCGCGTGGGCGGGGGGGGCGGCGCGGGGCCGGGGCGGGCGCGGGGGCGGGCGGGGGCGCGGGCTCCTCCACAGCCAACAGCACCGACGAGCGAAACGCCCCGTGCTGCATGCGAGCGCGCGCCCGCCCACGATCACATGCTGCGAGGCGAGCACGCGGATCCCGTGCTTCTTCTTTACCGATGGGCTGGATGGGTGACCAAGTGGCGTTTGACACGCTGGCTTCACTCTTTCTGGGCAGATGATTTCGCAACGACGTCGATTTTCTTCTTTGCAGATTTGCTTCCCGAAAAGGACATTAACGGAAAAGGTGTATACCTCAGCACTGGGAGAACTGAATACGTTGAGCACACGATCCGAAACAGAAGGAGTTATATGCTTCAGTCCAGCGCGCACTGCTTCGAAAACTACTCCGTTTTTCTTCTTGGATTTTCAGGATCGTTAACGATATGACATCTTGAGTAAAACCAATCGAATCGACCTTTTTTCAATCTGGAAAGAATTGTTGAAAACGCCAAGCACTCCAACCAAATCACCATAAATTGGTAATTATTACCCTCCTTAACTTATTTAGATTAAGATAACACGAGTGTTGCTTCACAATTCCATGGAATTTTTCATCTCAGTTTCTCTGTATTTCACCCGAAACTCTGCCTTGCCGTAAGTGTCAAGTGGACACACAAGAAAACACAGAATACTGTTTACGCTGAGCACTCAGTCGATATCCCTCAAAATCACCATTAGTTCATAGGCGCGCGATATCTCCTTCGTCAGACGTTCACATGAGGGGAACTTAACAACGAACACAACTCCTAAAAAAGAAACCATAAATAAGATTTCTAAAACGCTAACCATACACATCAGTAGGCAATACAATGTTTCATTCGTTCCTTTTTACTCTCGCGAATAGACGTCTGTGAAACTAAACAGATAATCGGTTTACATGCTCCAGAATGTACCTTAAGCGTCCAGCAGAACCTCGTTGAATCGCTTCAAACCAGTAGACGATTCCGCGATCTTTTTACAAGCAGTAAAGAACTTCAAAAAAATCGTCCTGATGTCCTTCTCAGAATCGTGGAATCGCACACGAAATGGAACCTCCCGATAACAAATCGCCCCCAAACTTCTCAGAAACACAAATAAATCGGATTCTCTTTCTCTGTTCGTAGATTCTTCCGCGGCTAGAACGAGTTCCTTTATAGTCCACGGCAACGATAGCGATCTTCGAAAATGAGTTCAAAAGACGTCTCCGCTTCTACGAGAGAACTGCGACGACTCAATCCATTTCACAGCCTGCGGAGCGTGGAGCGGCGAGCGAACGGAAAACTAGAAAGTTACGCAACACTACGAAATGACCGCGTCCGCCGAATAACTTCTGCAGGACCGAGCAGGATGCATCGAACAGTGACAACGATCAACACGGCCGTGATTTCTGCAGCGTCTGTCGTCTTCTTCTTCTTCTTTGTCTCCGTTTTCCCCTTACCGCGCCGCCGTAAAAATATAAAAAAAGAGAAGCCGACTAGGGCCAACAATGGAAACAAGAGACGATCAATCGAGAACAGCACAAGAGCGAGCGAGATAGTCTTTCACTTCACTGTCTTTTTTTCACTCCCTGAGAAGTCTCCTAAGTACTGATCGGGTTCTCGTCTTGCTGTCTTCGCTCTTTTTCTGGTGTCGCGACTCGTTCAAAACCATACTACAAAAAAAAAAAAAAAAAAAAAAAGAAAACTTGGCGAGTCTATTTTCGCGCGATCTGGCACTCGGATAAAGGTCAGGTTATGTTGGCACACCTGCGAGAGTCGCGCGCGCTTATTATAAGAATGTCTTATTTCGCGCGAGCTTCGTGGCGGGGCGGGGCGGCGCAGCTTGGGGCTTTACAACTCCCATCATTCACTTCGAGATATGGCCGTTTCGAGATACTGCTACTTCGAAATATGGATACTTAGAAAAATTGCTACCGCGAAATACGGCTACTTCAAAATATGATTATTTCGAAATATGGCTACTTCGAAATATATGTACCTTGAAATATAACTTTTTCGAAATATGGATACTACGAAATATAGAAACTTTTAAATATGGATCTTTCGAATTATTCGAATATTTCTATTTTTCCTAATTATTGGAGACGCTTATACGCTCAATTCTTGCATCTTCTTACATCCTGCTGTCATTTTGTGACGACGTGTAGGAAAAGCGCGAGCTCACGAGATTCAAGTTAAGCGCCCTCGGTGAACAATATCGCGATGATGTCTGCACTTGATAGAGCCACGGTCTTGAGAGTACCAATTCCCATTAGATACACCACTTCGTTTCAGCGTATTTCGCACTTGCCACAAATGCATACTACGCGAAGAGCGTCCTCTGTTCCCCTCGGAGTTGCGCCGGGGAGTTACAATGCCCCGACGTCGCAAGGCCCGCGTTGAAGGATGCGGAACGGTGCGGCGCTAACGGTCAGGGAGTGGAGCGGGAGGGGGAGGGGGAGGAGCGGGCGTGAATCACGGTGATAGCTGCCTTTTGCCGAAATAGCGGGTTTTTTTTGCGGATAAATAGCGCGGCGGTTTTTTTTTGCGAATAGCGGTTTGGCGAAATAGCGGTTTTTTGCGATATAGCGGTTTTTTGCGAAATAGCGGTTTTTTTGCGAAATAGCGGTTTTGGTGCCGAAATAGCGGTTTTTTTTTGCGAAAATTAGCGGTTTTTGCGAAATAGCGGTTTTTTGCGGGAAATTAGCGGTTTTTTGCGAAATAGCGGTTGTTTTTGCGAAATAGCGGTTTTTGCGAAATAGCGGTTTTTGCGAAAATAAGCGGTTTTTGCCCGAATAAGCCGGTTTTTTCGTAAATAGCGGTTTTTTTCGAAAATAGCGGTTTCTTTCGAAATAGCGGTTTTGTCTTCGAAATAGGCGGTTGTTGTTCGAAATAAGCGGTTTTTTCGAAATAGCGTTTTTGTTCGAAAATAGCGTTTTGTTTCGAAATAGCGTTTTGTTCGGAAATAGCGGTTTTGTTCGAAATAGCGGTTTTGTCTCGAATACGGTTTTGTTCGAAATAGCGGCTTTTTTCGAAATAGCGGTTTTTTTTCGAATAGCGGTTTTTTCGAAATAGCGGGTTTTTTTTTTCCGAAATAAGCGGGTTTTTTCGAAAATAGCGGGCTTTTTTCGAAATAGCGGTTTTTTTTCGAAATAGCGGCGTTTTTTCGAAATAGCGGGTTTTTTTCGAAATAGCGGGTTTTTTTCGAATAAGCGGCTTATTTTTTTGTCGAACATAGGGGTTTTTTTTGCGAAATAGCGGTTTTTTTCGAAATAGCGGGTTTTTTCGAAATAGCGGGTTTTTTCGAAATAGCGGGTTGTATTTCGAAATAGCGGTTTTTTCGGAGGAATAGCGGTTTTTTCGAAATAGCGGGGTTTTTTCCGAGAATAGCGGCGTTTTTTCGAAAATGAGCGGTTTTTTTCGAAATAGCGGGTTGTTTCGAAATAGACGGGTTGTTTTTTCGTAAATAAGCGGGGTTGTTTCGAAGTAGCGGGGTTTTTTCGAAGTTAAGCGGTTTTTTTCGAGAGTAGCCGGGTTTTTTCGTAAGGTAGCCGGGTTTTTTCCGAAGTAGGCGGGGTTTTTCGAAGTTAGCGGTTGGTTTCGAAGACTAAGCGGTTTTTTCGAAGTAGCGCGGCTTTTTCGAAGTGAGCGGGTTTTTTTTCGAAAGTAGCGGGTTATTTTTCGGCAAGTAGTCGGAGTTTTTTTCGAAGTAGCGAGTTTTTTTCGAAGTAGCGGGTTTTTTCGAAAGTAGCGGGTTTTTCGAAGTAGCGGGTTTTTTCAAGTAGCGTGGTATTTTTTCGAAATAGCGGGTTTTTTTTCGGAAAATAGCGGTTTTTTCGAAATAGCGGTTTTATGGGTTTTCGGGAAATAGCGGGTTTTTTTTCGAAATAGCGGGTTTTTTCGAAATACGGGTTTTTAATTTCGAAAATAGTTTCTTTCGAAATAGCGGGTTTTTTTCGAAATAGCGGGTTTTTTCCGAAATAGGCGGGTTTTGTTTTTTCGAAAGGAGCGGGTTTTTCGCGAAATTAGCGGGTTTTTTTTCGAAATAGCGGGTTTTTTTCCGAAATAGCGGGTTGGTTTTTCAAAAATAGCGGTTTTTTTCAAAATAGCGGTTTTTTTGTCAAAAATAGCGGGTTTTTTTCCAAAAATAGCGCGGTTTTTTCAAAAAATAGCGGGTTTTCTTCGAAAAATAGCGGGTTTTTTTTCAAAAAATAGCGGTTTTTTTCAAAAATAGCGGGGTTTTTTTCAAAAATAGCGGGTTTTGTTCAATAATAGCGCGTTTTTTTTTTTCAAAATAGCGGGTTTTTTCTAAAAAATAAGCGGTGTTTTTTCAAAAAATAGCGGGTTTTTTTCAAAAATAGCGGGTTTGTTTCCAAAAATAGCTGGGTTTTTCAAGAATAAGCGGGTTTTTCAAATAGCGGGTTTGTTCAAAATAGCGGGTTTTTTCAAAAATAGCGGGTTTTTTCAAAAATAGCGGTTTTTTTTTTTTTCAAGAAATAGCGGGTTTTTCTTTTTGATATAAAATAGCGGTTTTTTTCAAAAAATAGCGGGTTTTTTCACATCGGTTTTTTTTTCAAAAATAGCGGTTTTTTTTCAAAAATAGCGCGGTTTTTTTTTTCAGATAAATAGCGGGTTTTTTTTTTTTTCAAAAATAGCGGGGTTTTTTTTTTCAAAAATAAGCGGGTTTTTTCAAGAATAGCGCGTGGGTGGAAATAAGGCGGTTCTACAGCGTGTATGGAGTTCATCTCGGATTTAGAGGTTGTTGGAATTGTCGGGAATCCGCCGCAGGCCGTTGAATCTCTTTGTGCTCGCAGTGAGCGTTTCGACTGCGCTTCAACCCGCCGTATCCCTCCTACATCGCAGCCTGAGGCTGCTCCGCGCAGCCACCGAGGGCGCAAACCGCGGCCGCGCTTTGACGCCAGGGCCAGGAACGACGGCCAACGCTCGTCTTCGCGCCGCCCTGCCTTGCCCCCCCCCCGTGCG
>BOPP01000314.1:367301-392429 GCA_017312745.1 Gryllus bimaculatus
TTTCGAACTCCGCTATTTCGAACTCCGCTATTTCGAACTCCGCTATTTCGAACTCCGCTATTTCGAACCCCGCTAATTCGAATCCCACTAATTCGAACCGCACTAATTCGAACTCCGCTATTTTGAACCCCGCTCTTTCGAACCCTGCTATTTCGAACCCCGCTAAGTCGAATCCCGCTAATTGAACTCCCGCTATTTTGAACCCCGCTGATACGAAATTTCGGATAATCCTAACACAATTCGGGAAGGAGGAAAAATAAACAAAATAAAAAAATACTGATTTGTAGGGTACAGAAACGATTTTATAATTACGGTAGAATTGACTTATTATTGAAACGAACTGTCGAAATGAAACATTTATTGCACTGGTAATCACAGTATTTATCACATGTTAATGTAACAGCATTTTTCTCTTAGAAGAACTTGCAAAATCGGTAATCTTCATTTGCCGTAAGGAATTGATTCTGCTTGATGATGCGCTTCGTTGCCATTTTCTCACATCGCACGCTATTTTGATTAGTCAGGAAATCCTATGTATGTTTTTGTATGTGTACGGGACATTTTTTTCAGGTAATCCGAACAATTCTGAATCCGATTAGACAACGCCCCCAATTAGTTCGGAATACCGGGGTTCTACTGTACATTACATTATATGAAATGATTTTATAAATCGAAGATTCCACATTACGATGTACATATATTTCGAACTACGTGTATTTCCAAATTGTAGTTACGTATTCAAATATTAAGACGACTACTCCCATTCGGCATTCACCGAGTAGCAAGCTCCTGCTCGCCCAATCCCGAGCAGCTGATGTGCAGGGCGAATGTTCGCTTCCATTAGTGCGTCCAAAAGACAGACACCCGGTGGGTAGCGCCAGCACCGAATGTTCGTCGCTTGGCAAATAGCAAGCAACTCATCCACACTACTCGGGATTCGGCGAGCAGTCGCTCGCTGCCGCTGAATACAGAATGTGTGGAGCCACCTTCATATATAATACATATTTACAGTTCCGAAATACATGCACCTCGAAATGCATGAATATTGGAATATGGATACTTGGAGATATAACATTACAAACGAATTAAGTTTTATAATTATTGGATAGTTAGAAAGAAATAGGTTTCAAGAAATTCAGTTCATGCATTTACCAGATAAGACAGTAATATCAAGAAACGAGTGAAAGAAAAGAAAATACCAAGAGATTGAAGAGAATATTTTAAAAACCAAGAACCCAGATTATAAAATATACCGTATACCAGTAATAGTGAAAAAACCGCATGCTATTGTATTTTTCCCATGCAGTTACGATTTTATAGTGATTACCGATAAGAGCGTCAATATTTTTTTCAAAATAGTGGAAAAGTCTGGACATAAATAATAGGTAGGTGCATAAAAGATCGAATTGTACTTACAACAGTTCACACAACTAAAAATTAACACTTACTATTACTTCACGAAATTAAAAATTAGTTAATAAGTTACGAGAAAATTGAGTAAATGTGAATTATTAGTCCAGTTTGCTCAATTAAATACAACACAAAGCGTATTAGCTCTAAAACAACATACTTGAGTTCGTAGAAATGTGAAACGTTTCGAACATACGAGTAGTATTCTCAACAGCTCAATGTGTCGATAAGGCAAGGGCCAATGTGAAACACAAGGGAAAGTTGTCATGGGAACTCACGAATAAAAATACCACTCAAACCACTTAATAATCATTGAACAAAGGGAACCTTCACAGACGACAAAATGTCAGATGAGACAAATTTCGTGAACATAAGTTACAAAGGAAAATTATAAAATATATCATTATTGACGAATGTTAGAATTTCATCCAACTAACTTGTATAATTTTCAATTCGGCTGTATAAAGACTCAAATGAATTTGCTACTGCTATTGGCCACGACTCTGTATACAAATACTCTGTTTCAGAGGAAGGACCCAAAAGTAGAAAATAACAGAATGCATTACGTGACCATGGCCCCCAGTAGTTGCAAAGCTAATGTACGAAGCACGACAAACAGAAACCTCAATAACATCCGACCAGAAATCCAATCCACAAAATTAACCCTACGCTCGAAGTGCTTCGAATCCAGACCAACTGCGCTAGCCACCTACCCGAAACAACCGGTCTCAAAAAGGTAATTACGAAAGCCTTCATAACAGCGACCCAGCGAACCCAGAACCGTTCAGTAACTTACGGCAACCACAACTCCAATAATCCGGTAATAACATGGCTCTAGTAGCACAATTCATGCTGCAGCGACGAGACATTATTTCGGAATTGAGGCAAGCCGGTAGAAGAGAGTAAGTATAATACAGGGCCCCAGAAAAGTCGCTCCGCAGTGGCACTTTGGTGCTTGCAACAAAAATTATGTTGGAAGCAGCGTGTAACAAAAGAAAACGTAAATACTGCACTCTCTACAATCATAACAGATGCTGGAAGTGTGTCCCCTTCACTTGTTGGTAGAAAACAGATAACTGGGAAACATCATTGTCATTTTTTAATAGGAGGCCTTGACTCGACCCAGACTTTCTTGGCGCACTATAGTTTACGGGTAAAGGATTTGCCCCACTTCCTACACGTTGCCTACCGTAAATTCTAAATAATGATAGCGTAATTCTCGTTTCGTGTCGGATTCCTCCTCCTAACCTCCCACCCGATAATCAAAAATGAAGCTTCTTACGGTACCGCAGCCGAGATCAGAAGAAAACGCTGCGACTGAAATATATGGATATAACTTGAGGAACATAAAAAGCATCTTAAACATTTCCGAATAAAACTGGAAAAACCACGTAATATGTAAACTGTTCAGGCATATTTTAAAAAAATATCCTCGTTTTTTTCTTAGTTAAAAACGTAAAATTTCTATAAAGTCAATGAATTTGAAGAGACCTTCATTTTGAAGAAATAATATTACTATATTTATACGTGGAATTAAACGCTTTCAGACGGTCATATTTCGCATACAGCATCAAGCCAAAAGACGTTTTGCTCTTCAGCAAGGTTTCAGTATTTTCTTGCCCTCGTACCTGTTGAACGAAGGGAACTGAACCTACAAGAGTATCTGTTGAGCGCAACGAATTTTGTTGATCGAGGACCCAAATAGCTAAATTAAGAAAGTTCAACTGAATGAAGTAAATAAGTAAAAAGATTTTGGAATCAGGCCCCGAAATTCATATCGGTTATCGAAGAATATTTCATCAGACACTCTATCGAGTACAGCTTAAATTGTAATTGTAACAGCATAAATTTCGAGTACCATGACAGCTGAGTTGCTCAGTGGCAGCAGTATCGTTTTCTCTACAACTACTAGAAAGGAAGGAGCGTTCCCTACAGACGCTCATTTTACGACACGACATATATAGCTAGATGGAATTCAACCAGCATCTGGAGAAGGATTTTAGCGTCTGACTGCTCTGTTCGGTAGTTTCTCGTGTATTTTTCCGGTTAACTGCAGACGAATGCCAGACCAGTACCTCAACAAACGGGCCCCGAACCGCGCGTCATAATTCTTCATATTTATCCTCTCACTCACACACACACACAATTACATTCACCACAGAAGCCAGATGAGGCGGTTGCTTCGAGCTTTTCCCGGCTAAGGCAGAGTCACCCCGGAGGGGTGATACCTGGTTGGGGAAATCCTCACAAGCCGACGTTGGCCTTCGCCAGATCCAAGGCGGTCAGATCAACGCCATCTCTCGCGGAAAAACATGCACTCTGCTAACGGGACTAAAGACCTCGGCAGTTGACGCGCCCGGAATCGCTAATCAACCTATCAATCATGCTATATTTTTCTCATTTCGAATAAACACCCAGATAATTCGCCTTGAATAGTACTGAATTCGGTTGGGATAGAAGCAAAAGCTTCAGAGTCGACCCAGAAACAAAGGGGCAAAGCTTGAGCTTAGGATATGGGTGTCTGTAAAGGATTAATTCTAAAGACAAAGAGTGAAATTAAATTATGTACTAGATTTAGACTGATAATGTAACGTCGAGGTTCTCACAAGGTTAGGAGCAATGCTCATGAAACTGCGATTGCCCCCACGATCATGTTCGCTGCCTACCACCCTCTTTTGAATCCTAACAAAACTGAATAAATAATGACATAAAATGAAATAAAATGAAATAAAATAAGCAATAATTCATTCTTTGACGCGAGAATTTGTTCTTCAAATGGTTACTACGAGTACTAACACTTCGATTGCCCGTTTCCCGGAAGAGCTGTATCAACAATACAAATGCTAGCCACACCAGAATGCTTCGCGTACTTAATTCCGAAATGAAACGTTTGGGCGGGTAAGTCGACTTTCACTGTAGTTCGATTTTTACCCAACCAGAATTGATATCCAGATTGAACAGAACAATACTTTGTGCTTTTTAACATCTCCACCAACTCAAAATGTATAAAAGTTAAATTACTTAAAAGAGATTTTGCTTTGGTAGCTGTTACCTACAGGTTTTCAAGCTTCTTCTCCTTGAAAACTTTAATAGCCTACCGGCTTTGAAAAGTTTACCCAGCTTTTTAAAGATATTTGTAACCGCGTAACGTCACTCAGGTGTTCAGAAGAAGCTTTTTTCCCTTCAGGTAGTCTCAAAATTTAATCCCTTCCGTATTAAAAAATATAAGTTATAAGGTTCCCGTAAAAATTGTCGAAAAGGGCGAAATTCCTTCTTTCATTGAAGTTTGAATCAATACAAAACATTCCCATACGTTCTTGAAAAGTATTACGATTTTCATTAAGCTCTTTTTAAGTAAGTAATACCTCTTACTGGAAAAAATAAGATTATCAAACTGCGATCCATTTTTAACATTCAAATCCCCTATTCTTCAAGAGAATAGTGATGTAATCCTAAACCGATTACACGGTAGGGTCTTTCATCCTTCCGAGGGCAGATCCAGCGCGTAGCTAAAGACTTAAGAACATATTTTACATCCGGACCAAGTGCTGATTCCCTGTGGTGATATTGGAAACAGTTATTTACGTAACAAGTACAGACTTTTTTTTTAAAATTTAAGATCATTTCAACTCCTAGGTCATTAGCGACCACTATTGCTTGTAACAATATGGCAACTGTAAGAATGACACGATATGATTATGATGATGACAGTAATTTGTCTTCTTTACGAATGTGTATGTGTGTGTGGGTGGATATACGGGCGTGGGGGAGATTGGAGATTTGTGAACTCGTAGTCAGGGGTTTGGACAGTACTTCTCAGAGGGACATATTCAAAATTCACAAAGGCAAAACAGAATTACTCAAAACCCAAAATTCCTATTTTATCAGTTAAAATGAACCAAAAATGTCAGTCATTTTAATTAAATAAAAATATTATACTAATGGATTTTGATTTATTTTTATTTCCCTTGGTTGATTTTTAGCCCAGTGTACTTGCGAATAGTTGTTTTTTTCTGCAAGTCTATTCGGTCTTTCTGAGTGTTTTAATAGAGTACATTTTTTAAATTTATGAGGTCTGTTTCAAGTTTCATGATAATGACGGTTTTGATTTTTTTCTATCTATTTGACTTTTTATTCACAAACGTACATTTTCATCTTTTTCGTCTTTTCATTTAATAATATGTTGTCAAATTTTTGTACTAAATTAATTATTACATCGTTTTACCACCCTTTTTTAAAAGAGGACCACAAATCTGGCTGATCAAACGTCTATATCATCTACTGTTCGACTACTTTGTTTGTCCTCCTGAACAGAAAAGAAAGATTTGAACGGGTAAAAGCAGTAGCAAGCACGGTTTCTTTTAGCACAGACTGCAGAACGAGCGGGGTTGAGTCAGCAAAGGTCGCAAGAATATTACGAACCCGACTTGGCACTTTGCCGCCAGTTAATGTTGTTCTCGCAAGTTCCGAGATCCTTCGAGACAGACGGATATTGTTCACGGGTTGTTTTGACAACCAGGAAGACGGCGTGTTGTGTAATACGGGCGCTGTCAGAAATATCATTAAATTTAATGTAGATTAACGTATTGCAGATGAAAACTAATGTAACCTTGTATATTAAAAAGAGCTCAATTTATTTATACATTGAATTTAATAAGTTAAAATCAGTGTAGATTTAATGTAAAAGTTCTCCCGTTGTCCCTGCCTTACGTCATTTATCTCATATACACATAATCACCAGTCCATCAAAAAAATTCATTCATTCATTACAGATATGACCAAAAAGCTTTGACACTTGCATCCTAATGTTCATGTGTATATTAAATTTAATGTGCATTCATGATTATACTGTAATGTATATTTCATTAAAGTAATGCGGAAATGTCTGACAGTGTGATGCAGCAACGCAGAGATGTTGATTTTATCACATGGACGTGAGCAGTCTCTGACATTTCGTACAGGTAATTCACTAAGACGAACATTTTTATATTGTTCTCTATTACTAATTTGCAAAGCGCGCAGAAAATAACTATGCAGCCTCCGGCCATTTGGGAGGTGTGTAGACTTCCCCTTATACCCAGGAACTCGAAAAAATCCAACGACCATGATGAGAAGCCTACTAGGTGGCTCAGGTCACTACAGTGCTCTCTGACTGGGACGGTTCTAAGTTTCGAATGGCAACGGTAGCAGGCTTTTTGACACTATCTACACACACAGCTCGAATTCGGCCGCTGTCTAAAGGAGAATTCTAGCAGACAGCTGCTCTGATCGGTAGCTTTCCGTGTTTTTTCTCGATCAACACCAGGCCAATGTCAAAGGAGTTCTTTAAACGGGTCAGGGACCGCGTGCGATCTTTCCTTTCACATCCTTTTTGATCCCCCTTACTTACATACACTTACACTGTCATGCACTACACTGCCACACGCCGGCCGGGAAACCCGCCAGGAGCTAAGTGCTTGTCCCGGCTGGGGGGGGGGGGTGCCCCGTCGTTTGGAGATACCTGTCTGGGGAACACCCCGCTAGCCGACGAGTGGGTCGGTATCGGATCTCTGCAGTCAGCGGAGAAAGATCATCGCAACAACCCCTTGATAGAAACCACACTTACGGGACTAATGACCTTGGTATTTGGCGCGCCGGGGAACACCAATCAATAAACTGCATGCGTAACCGCACATCACTGATTAAGTCGAGAGGCCAGATAGATCGAAATAGAAACAGAGAGGGAAAGAGTGGCAGAGATGCATACACAGAGACATACAAAGACAGAGAGAGAGAGATAGTCAGAGAGAGATGGACAGAGAGAGAGACAGAGAGAGAGGCAGAGAGAGAGGCAGAGACAGAGGCAGAGACAGACAGAGAGAGAGAGTGACGGAGAATACAGAGTGACAGAGAGAAAGAGAGACGGGCGGAGAGACAGAGAGAGAGAGACCTAGAGAGAGAGAGGGAGTGAGAAAGGGAGACATACGAAGAGGGGGGAAGGGAGGAAGTCAGAAAGAGGAAGAAAGAGAGGAAGACAGAGAGAGAGGAGGAGGCGGAGGAGGAGGAGGAGGAGGAGGAGGAGGCGGGCGTCGCCGTTGCGAAAGGCCCGCGCTGGTCCAGCGTCCTCGCTGGTGCTGCCGGATCCAGTCGGCGCCGGCCCGCGCGCCGTTATGGGCAGCCAAGGCCCCCTCTCCCTCTCAGGCCACGCCGCGGGGACGGGTTTCGGCCGCGCACACGCCGCAGGTGCCACTAAAAAGGACGCGAGCCGGCCAAGGAATCTCCGTTCCAGCTGGCTTTGCCGATTCCCAAATTTTCTTCGCGAAAGCAGTGCTACCGGGAGAAGTGGCCCAGAACGAATGATGTCAATGCAGGGCCTTTGACGGGCGGTACAGGGGTTCCACGCCCCACGGGGGCTGGATTGTAGACACTGGTTAGATATCCCGGTCGAAATCAGCCGCTGTCTGGAGGAGAATTCTAGCGGGCGGTTGCTCAGATCGGTAGATTTCCGTGGATTCTCCGATCAACACCACGCGAATGCCGGAGCAGTACTTTAACAAACAGGCCGTGGACCGCGCGCCATCTTTACTTCTCTTCCATCTCCTATCCCCTCCCCTTACACACACACACACTCACACTAACATGCACTACACTACCACGCAAGCCAAGAGACCAATCAGGAGCTTAGAGCGTGTCTAGGCTGCGGCGATCCCCCGCTGGTGGGAGATACCTGATTGGGGGAAACCCCCGTTAAATCACGGCAGATCGGCGCTGGACCGTCCAGCTGGGGAAGATTACCGCCAGCAAAACTATTCACTACACTTACGGGACTAATGACCTTTGCCATTGACGCGCCTGGAATTGCAATCAATCAAAAGTAATGTTATTCTCCCAGCCGTACATTTCAAAATCTGAAAACAAAATCCTCACCCAATAGACAAAGTTCTGCGACACTTCTCAATCATCACGTACCTCATGTGGCTTCACAAATTCAATCCACAAACAAGCTGAATCTCCTGAATGTGTTCACGTACTCCATGCATTCATCTGTCAATGGTGTTTCCTAATCAATGTTAATTCTCTTCAACGTACTCTCAAAATATCGTACTCGGCTGCTAGTGGTATTCAGGGCAAGCAGAAATTATTTTTTTAATTGATGGCCTAGGACAGTTGTACCCTACTTCTCTTGATGATGGGTAACTGGCGTAGTACCTGGCAGTGGGACCTACACTCGGATTTAAACACAGTGGCACTTGAAGGCCGGGGAGGGGGTGACTCATCTAATCGGAAGCTTTGTTACGACTTGGATTTTCGGTATTGGATTGGCACCGAATTGACGATCGTGTCCCTCTGTCCTTGAAGTGCCACTATGTGTGACTGGGAGTGCTGCGGGAGGAGGGGCCGGTGTCGTCCGGCAGATGGCGAGGCGCGGGGCGGCCTGCGGTTGTGGGCCAAGCACTTGGCGTTCGGACACCGCACAGCAGGAGCTCCTCGCCCATTGTTCCTGCGGACGCCCGCCCGCCCGCCTCGGACACGCACTGGTTGCTCGCAACGTTCCACAAAGGCTCTGCCCACGCTCCACGTATTGCCAGATTCGACGTTTGGATGCTTCGAGTTACGAGTAGTGAGTTGAGGATGTGCGCGATTTCAAGCTCCTGTACTTCAATGCAGTTGCTCATCGAACTAATTTGTAATTAGTCTTTTTTTGTTTAACATTGATAGGAAAACTGAAGAGACGTCAACATAATTGGTGTTCACTGTAGTCCTCACAGTCCGAACATAGACACAACATGCACGAATATTTGACGAAAATTCTTTGGAGCGAACTTCACACAAAGATTCGCATGAGGTCTTTTAGATAGCTGCCCGCCTCGTTAAACCAGACCAGAAAGCAACGTGCTCGCTTGCAAAGAAGATGGCCTTGAAACCACATGCTCTCGTAACTTTTCTATTCCGCGGGCTTGTTTGGAGTCCAACGTCTATTCCGATCCACTCTGCCGATAATCAGAAGATAGAACAAATGTCAACAAATATTGACACAATCACGTGTTAACATTAATTGCAATGTGAAAGATTCATCTATACGTTAACGATGTTATGAAAAAATATTTTTAATATACTTCCGAGTGAGTTTCTTACCGCATTGAACTATTCACTTCCGTTGTCATTGTACCAAAATATGAGTCGCAACTTAATTAATTTGTCTGGATGTATGAAATGTATTCTAAGTACTAAATGGCCCTTGTTACATTACCCAGAAAATTATGATTAATGTAGATTAGAGTTCTAGATTACAGTCCATAGTAACGATATGTTTTACATGCATGAGAATTACATGTAATCTAGATTGAGTTAGCAAACAGAACATGCTAGTTAACTAGATTCCCTTTCAGTAGTATTCTAAGCATAGTTCGTACAATATTCAGGGCAAAAATTCAATGAAAAACCTGAATCGCCCATCCGGCTAGTGGAAATAAACTGCTCAAGCAGATTCAAAACTTCTAAAACTCTCAATTTCTGAAACGGCAATTTCCAATTATGAAAAGTTTGAAAAATGGGGGGATCGAGTAAAATACGGTCCGAAATACCCACAGAAAGATTTGAAACACACACACACACACAAAATATCAGAGAATGTGTTCACTGGTTCCAACAGACGTTATATCTCCCGTCTCTCACAAAACTTGAGGTTCCTTTTCCTGCGAGCACTTTTCGTCAAGGTTCTTGCACTTTTTCTTATTTTCTTTCCAATTCATATTTCAAGTTCCCATGTGCGTGTTTGCTTTTTTTAGTTTTGTTAAAGGAAATGCCTAACAATGAAAGTGAAATAACCGGTTACAAGCCCCGATGATCATAGTACAAAGGAGGAAACGTTTCTTCAAAAGAAGGAAATGAGACCGCAAATTGTCGATGGACATTGACAAGAAATGTTATGAAGCACGTTCAGAAGCGACTATTCTTCGTTCACATTGTGTTATAGCACATTGCCAGGTGGCATTACACGATTGAAAACGACACACACGTCTAAGTGTAAGTAAACTATGTTCCACTCCACAGCTGTTGCAATACTTGGAACAATACTGAACAACAAAACGGATAATAATACAATGCATTAGTTAACATTTGTGCTGTATAATTGTCAAAAAGACCCCCCATGTCGATCAAGATTCCCTCCAGTTTGTCTGATACTTTGATAAAATGCAGAGATGACCTTTTGTGGTGCTTCTGTAGATAAATATTGCTTCACTATCAATGCACATTTTCGTAATCGCAGCGGGAAATACAGTTATTCAAACAATCGTTCTTCATGTACTCACGGCATTAAGTCGATTCCTTCAGAAAGAGAAAGGCATGGCATAATAGAAAAAATCTGTCACTCGTTCACCTGTGCAAATAGCTTTTATTACAAGCAAGCGAACACTTTACCAGTTCTTGCTCATTTCTACCTGTATTCACAATTCACGTTAATATAGAATATGAGTTATGGTATGAATTCCAAAGATAAAAAAACGTTTAAATTGCGCATTGTACGTCACAAACTTTTGATACTTTTTATGGCTTCAAATGAATAGATGAATCAGTCGTCTTCTTACAAAACTTTTCTTTTATCCTGCGAACTGCACGACGTAGTCTGGAAATATAAAATCTGTAAAGAGTATCTCTTGTTCACCGGATTTTTTTTTCTCGCAATACGTTTGCTTCTGCTGGGTGTTCCACAACTTCTGTAAGACGCCGCCTGCATTAAAATTCACTCTCTTGTGTTTTTCCAAGGGAGAATTGGATTCCGGAGACAATGATTTTTAAGTATTCAACTCGCAAAAACTTCCTCGGGCACGGAGGAGAGCTGCTCCATGCATACAAAACGACACGCGCGGAAATCCACAGCAGAGGCCCATATAGGAAACGAGCGACACAGGATATGATGGGTACAATTCGCACTTCCTAAGTAGACGCAAACGTGAATGCTACTTTTGTTCCAGTCTCGCTACCACTTTCGCAGTAGAGAGAAAGTTATGTAAGGCTGCGCGAAAAATGGCGAATGTTTGGCAGAGAAACCTATTACAGGACCCTGGTAACGAGGATAAATTCACTTGATAAATTGTTTAAAAATCCTTCAACACGTGGTTTTGCCACAGTTTCTATTTCGCGAGTCCTTGTTGTCAATACATTGAATGTCGGCAAAACATCCTAAGCCGTTCAGCCGTTTTTCTCCAAAATTGATATTCCCCATTCGATTAGGCTAATGTCACGGCCCGTTGTATTTGAAACCGAAATTTTAATTTTAGGGTTACTTAACATCAAGCCCCTGGAACATTTTAAGAATTTTTAATAATCTACAGTAAAGGCTCATATAGGAAACGAGCAACACGGGATATGCTGTATACAATTTGCACTTCCTAAGTAGAAGCGAAACTCAGAATGTGGATGGTACTTTGTTGTATTTCTATCTACTCCATTTAGAAATTTTAATAGATAAGTTGTATTGTTTGTCTAATATTGTATTGTATTGTCTAATAATTATATTATTTTTATTAAAATGATCCCATAATTTAAAGCCAGCCCGATACTAATTCGTCAGCTCTGATATCCGAATGATCAAGTACAATTTAACAACGTTTTCTCAACAAACGAAAATTAAGAATTCCCAGGTTTTCGCTTAACTTTTCCAAGACTCCAAAGCAACCGAATTTTCTGATTTTTTCTGGCTTTCAATGATTTCATGAAAGTGGAACTCCAGCGAATGCCGGAGCAGCACCTTAGCAAAGGAGCTACGGGCGAGCGTTATGGTCCTTACGCATCCTATCCTCACCCGTTTCTTACACACACACTTATATGGACGCGACTTCAATTCAATTGAACTTCCACACATCGGAAATCAGTCCGGAGCTTAAAGCATATCCGGCCTTGGGCGGTACCCGCTAATGGGAGATACCTGGTTGGGGAGGCACTGCCCCCCCCCGCTTGCCGACGGTAGCTCCGTGTTGAAACTCTGCGTCCAGCGCGTGAATACCACCGCCACTTACCGCGACAAAGCATGCGCTGTACTTACGAGACTAACGTCATTGGCAGTTTATGCGCCCGGAATCTTAAAGAAGTAATCCAGACCCTTCTACCTACCCTTCAATCAGCACACCCCAATGAACAGCTGCCTATACCCCGATTTAAACATTGCTGCAACTCAAGGTCACGAACTGCAAGGAGAGGGAGACATTGTCATCCAATCGGTAATCAACACTTTTAAATGACAACGAACCTCTCCACTGGATGACAGTGTCCCCGTGTCCTTCAAGCTCGTGGCCTTGAGGCGCCACCGTACAAAAATCGAAGTGCAACAGTGCACCGCGTTCAGGCCCGGCGGCGGTCAAGTGCTCGTCCGCTTGACCGCCTGGCGAAGTGCTGAAGCATCGCGCCGCCAAACGCGACCGGGCGGAGCGGAGGGGCGCGTTGACTAGGAATGCCGCCAAGAAAAAAACAGAAGACGACGGCGGCGGCGGTTGGAACGAATTGGCGACAGCGGCCGCCTTCCTCGGCTCGCGGCGCGGAATGCATCGGCGGTTTCTGGCCGACTGCTGCCCCACCCACTCGGCCCGGCTAGCCCCGCCCGCCAAGCCGTTCAGCAGTCTGGCGGAACGCGTCAGGGCGCCTTCACACGCCGCCACCGCGCGCGCTTCCGAAAGCCGTGACTCGTAGCAGAGCATTGGTTTAAATGGAGGTCTTCCCACGTGCGGCGGGTTTGCGCCGCTGCGGCATTCGGCGCCGGACCCTCGCCAATGAGAAGCGCCGGAGGGCGTACGCGCCACCGCTAGCAGAACACAGCTTTAAATGGGAGCCTTCCCACTGCGCCGCCGGTCGCGGCGTTTTACTTGCTTCGGTCCCTTTGTCCGTCGTCCCCTGAGGGTCGGCTAAGAGCCCTGCCGCTTGACGGACGCGCGCTGCCGTGGCGACGTGGGAAAGCGCCCTAGGGCCCCTTCTAACGTCGCCATCGCTGCACGCATCCGAACGCCGCGGCTCGTAGCAGAGCATTGGTTTAAATGGAGGTCTCACCACGTGCGGTAGGTTTGCGCCCCTACAGCGTTCGGCGCCGGACCCTCGCCAATGAGAAGTGCAGGAGGGCGTACGCGCCACCGCTAGCAGAGCACTGCTTTAAGGGCGCCTTCTCACGTCGCCACAGCGGCGCGCTTCCAAACACCGCGCCTCGTATCAGAACTTTGGTTTAAATTGAGGTCTTCCCACGTGCGGCGGGTTTGCGTTGCTGCGGCATTCGGCGCCGGGCCCTCGCTCCGACAAACGCCACCGCGGGCAGAACACAGCTTAAAATGATGGTATTCAACCATAATAATAATAATAATAATAATAATAATAATAATAATAATAATAATAAAATAGTAACAGTAATAAACAATCTAAAGAATGACAGCTAAGTTATCGGTTCAAGAAATATTTAATGTACGAAATAGTTTCTGTACATTTCAACGAGCATCGAAACATATGTCAATAACTCTTTTGACATTCAAGTCATATTTGATATAAAATTCTAAATAATTCTTTCCGTTAGATTTTTTGGGTGGTGGCCATATTGCCATCACGACCTCTCTGTCATTACAACTCTGACCGTAAGCGAAGAGGTCCAGAAAGTCGAGTTTTTTTTTTTTTGCAAACTCCTTTCGCTAAATTAACGCACCCTAAATTGTTGAAGGCAGCGCAGAAGTTTCCGAGGATCGTAATGACCAGTTGGCGCTCCGAACGTGGTCATTATCCCTTTTCAAACTTTTATTTTCAAGTTACCTGCGGTTCCGGAGCATTTTAGAGAGTCATTCCGCCAAGGTTAAACGCAATTATGTGGCTTCCTGAGGAAAATGTTCGTTCAAAATCAGCAGCAGCTTATTTATCAGCGAAAGAAAGTACGGATTACTAAAAGCACCAGGATACAGGTTAGCTTCACTATAAACTTGACGTCATGCAATGAAAATTGACGATTTTGATTATTTTGATGAAATGTATTTCGAATGTAGACAAATTATTCTATTAGTACACTCCCCACGATCACCCCAAACCCTACACTTCGCAGCATTAGGCCAACAAAATTTTGCTAATTAACTTATCATTTCATCACGTGAAAGCACAGCTTAATTTACGACAAAAAATTAATTAATTTGGGAGAGTCAGAAGAGGAAGTTGATACATTCAATTATTATGATATTTTCTGACTGTACACGTAATAAATAACCTTCCTTTTTGTTAATTAAGGTCGCATCAACATCTAGGCCATTAGCAACCACTGTTGCATTTAACGGCATGATAACTGAAGATGACATGATATGGTGATAATAGGAGTGAAAGGACCCAAACAAATACAACCATATCCGAGGCGGGACTGGAACACGCGATCCTTCGGTCAGAGATCGCTACGGCAGTTATCAATCTCAGCCATCTGGACTGGCTGTATAACTTTGCGAGATTGTATTTGGTCTTTATTTTAAAGACAGAAATTTAGCACTTTGGATAACAGAAGAATTGCATTTTTCTGTTTTGATTCTGTGCATGGTTTAAAATATTATATTTATTACTTTTTGACATTTTAAGTCCATTCTGAAGATGGAAATAATCATTTACGAAACGTTTCTATTTATGAATTACACCATTTATTACACTGCAAACATACTTTATTATTTCGATGTAAAACTGCTATCTAAAATTCTCATTTTCTGCCTATAAAATAACGACCAAATACAGTCTGGCAAAGTTGATCTATTCATTCATAATGCACTTCTTGGTCTGATAGACACGATCAGCAGAACTCTTCTTTGTATCTTAAGATCAATAACTATAAATATTTTCCGAATTTCTTAAATACAAAACCTTTATAACTAACGTGACTAATTCGTGAAGAATTCATTTTCACAGATTCCTTAGCAACGAAGATTCATTTTCCTTTTAACTAATAATTTAATAAAAGTAGCCACAACCCAGGAAACATACACCCAAAGAAGGACGCAGAAAGTTGAAAAATAGAAGAGGAGAGAGATTTAGTTCGACCTACATTCGCTATAGAATAATGACCCTTCAAATAGTGAATTTCTCCTTGAAATCCCGACCACTCGTGTTTAATAGGAATTCTCCTTCGTAATGTGACGTCATCACAATATGTTATTATTCTTAATCAACTCAGTAAAATAACAAAACAGGTTGAGTTTGTTGATGCCATTTATCTAATGCCCCTCTCCCCCACGAATTTGACACAGCACAAACGCCTGTATCACTTAGGGTCCGGATCAATATACCTAGAACGTTTTCCAGGCACATGCATCACTACAGTATCAGAATTACGTGAAAGTCTTCTTTCACGCATTACGAGATAAAATGAAGAGCGAGTGGCTGTTAGAAATACATCAATGCGTGGTTCAGTAGCCGGTGGAAGATGTCGCCCAAAGCCACGGAACACGCAGCCCCGATAGCGCTGAAAGCATTTCATAAGATAGGAGCAGTCAATTGCCGCAGAAGGCGATGAAAAGGGCAGCTCACGAGGCTGAAGACTTCAGACCCTACAAGACAATGACGTAGAGAGGGTGACGTATTGCTTCGGGGACCAGGAATCAAGTACTACGACATCTGTAAATTTTATTATACGAATTGGAAATATTAAATTCATTTCGATTGTGTACAACTTTCTCTTTTTCAAGAGTTGAAGTCAGATGGAGAATCCCAGCGGTTCTGATCCGTAATTTTCTTTGGTTGGTTTCCGATGGTTTCTTCCATCAACACCAGGTGAATGCTACAGCAGTGCCCTACCAAACGGGCCACGGACCGCACGCGATCTTTCCTTCCTCTTCTTTCTCCTATCCTCACCCCTTACACTCGGATACACTAACATGTACTACACTACCACGCATGCCGAGAGAACAGTCGGGAGCTTAGAGCTTGTGCCGGCTGGGATGATGTCACGTTGATGCGAGATGGGACAAGGAAGAGGAAGGAAAGATCGCGCGCGGCGAGCGTAGAGAACTGTTTCAGCATTCGCCTGGAGTTGATGGGAGAAAACTGCTGATCAGAGTAGCCAGCTCCTACATGTCACCCAGAAGCAGGGCATAAATTCAAACCTAAACACTAGCTATCTAGTTAAGAGTCCAAAACCCTGCCACCGTCGAGACTCGAACCCTAGAATCTCCCGATAAGAGACACATCAACTGGTGCCCAGAAAAATCTAAGCCTGCCCCCAGAGGGGGTCAAGGGTGCACACGCTACTACAAAAGTACCAATAGAATAAAACTAGTTGTTACGAGTCAGAGTGTGTAGCTCGAAATACAGTCAAACAATTAGCCAAAATGCGAGTAGAATATATAGAAACGAAAACTCATAGATAAATAAATACAAGAGATCATGGTAAGTGAATGGGATATTAGCCAAACTACGAGTAGAAAATATAGAAAGGAAAACTCATAAACAATTAAATTCAAGAGACCATGATAAGTGAATGGGATATGAAAACCGATTCGTAATAAAGACATAACAAAACAAAACGGCATCAACAATGAGAAAGAGGAGGGTAGGATTCGAAAAAAAAATATTGAATTGATTAACCAAACAAAATTCACAAACGTTCTTTACAGCAAACATCGTGTTATCAGAGGTTTAAGTAGACTTCAAGACCGAATGGTGATGGATCAGGAAGAAATAAAAAGTAGGGACACTTTAGGGGGGATTTAGAAGTTTAGAGTTTCCACTCGAGGGGAAAGAAGAAAACAGGCGTTCGAATGAAAGAGGTGCTCGGCAGAGAAATCAACTTTGGAAGGGAAGAAATAGGAAAGGAAGAGAATCAATTCAAATTATTTGACCTAAGCGGGCCAAACTCGAAAGCAAGAAGAAAATAGATTTGAACGGAATTGTATTCTAATTTAATGACAATAGAAGTCTAGCTTTTATGCCTTATCTTCTACTGAATATACACAGTGAAAAAAAGCTCTTCATCACCTTATATCATAAGTTGTTTTGGGGATTAAGTTGAAGAATTTTGAAAGTAAATCCGATCGATGTGTACCGACGATAAAGCAGATGACGCGTATCGAAGAAAGACACCCCAGACAAGAAAGATATGAATGAGAACCAACAATAAAAGAAAAAAAGAAAAGAATCAACACTACTTCAGAAACAAATCGACAAAAAAAGAACCATTTCACAAGACAAACAATTAACAATCTTGTAAGACCTCACTCGCACATTTTGACAAACCTGTATCCAAAACGTACCAACTAATCATAAACGAACTCAAGTAAGATTTCAATAACAATTTAAATGGACAATCTTCTCAGAAGGATTTCTTTCAATAAAACTGTATCGGCATAAGTATTTACACCAAACAGTGAAATACAAAAAAATACTATTTTAAATAACTAGTTCAGACTTTTCATTTTTAGAGCAAATATGTTTTCAAAACGCAAATATTTGTGTAGAGTGAAGAAACTACATACGCACGTTTTATTTCATTCAAAAAGCAAAGCACGTAACACCTTGCTGGTAAAAAACATGCTTTTGTTTCGGCTTGGAAAGACCCTTTTCAACCCGCACATTTCTCGTCGGACTTTTATAAATGTACACAGAGGTTATCTTTCCGCAGAACCTCTTTTTACCCTCGCGTCTGCAATAAAACTGAAGCAAAGGCCCTCCGGAAAATGCATTGCACAAGAAACATCAGCAATGACCACCGTTCTGTGCCAACACCATTGTGTGTTTATTCGGGGTTAGAAAGAGACAGAAGACGATAGAGAGGAAAAAGAAGAAAGAAAAAACAAGGCGAACTGTGTATATGCTGTACCTAAATTCCTGCGAAGAATCGCGCAATTTATGGCACACGTAGAATCCAGGGACCGCAGCGACGATGCACACAGTCTTCCAGAGGAGAGTATTTTTCTCTCCGGTGTATTGTTTTCCACGCTTCGCGGCCTGCTGAAAAAGGGCGGAGGCGTGTGGACGGGGCAAGTTAACCCACCCTCATATATTCCTTCCGCTAATCTCAGCGCGGCCGCAGAAATGCGCGGTTACCATGGCGACGCGCTGGCGTCGACAACGGCGCAGTGGAAGCTGTGGTCCGCCCGGGACCAGATACCCATCATAAAAAAAAAGAGCCTCCGCACAAAAAAATGTACTCAGAAAGGTCCTTGGGGAACACCACCTCGGCAGCTACGAGCGAGGAAGCGGAGAAGCGAAACTCAAACGAACACACACACACAACAAACAACACACACACAGCGGTCGCGTAGACTCACTTTGCGCATGTACACACGTGGCGGAGGCAGAGGGAAAATAAATTGTGCAAATGCATGGTCTCGCACGCTGCTGTAAAACGGCGCCGGTCGTCTGGAAAGTTTATGGATAATTTGCACTTCCTGGCTTCTCTGGCATGACACGATTGCTCACTCCTCGTCGTTTCCTCACTTTTCCCACCAGACGTTCGCTAAACGTGCGTTATTATGCTCTGTTGTTTGACAGGCACCCTCACATTCGTGCTCTTCGTCTCTGATTCTTGGCACACAACGCTCAAACGCGATTTCACAGAACAACTGATGGTAACCGGCGCAATCACACGTCTCCTCTTGAAAGGAACTTGCCCGATTTGCGAAATGGAGATCCGGTAACGCGTCGATCTGTTGACACACGCTATTTTTTTCAGATATTATATACCACACTGCCTTTGATCGAAGATTGGATGAATATGCGAAATCGAAACAACGAACACGATTAATTATTACTTTACGTGACCGGCGAACGGAAACTGCTAGACGGAACAAACGAACACAGGGCACAGAAGAGAGTCGTATGGAAGGAGACGCGACACACGTTCGGGCAACGGCACGCACGGACAGCTCTCACGTCGCCGAACGCGCGTCAGTCGGACGCAGAGAAGGCGCGGGATCGGATGCACCGCCCATCCAACCCGTCGTCCAGCCACCGCGACGCCCGAGGTGGTCGCGAGCGCCTTCCGAACCGCGGAGCGCGAGCAAGCGTGGTGCGTCCGTGTGCGCTCCCGCGGGGGCACTCGCTCGCGAGCGGCGCGGCGCGGCTGGCCGGCGCGTCGAGAGAGGAGGCGGAGGGGGCGGTGGCAGGCGAGTGACGGCGACCGGCTGTTGGCGGAGCGCAGTGGGCCCGCCGCGCCACTCGCACGCACCAACGCTGCAACCTGGCAGGCACCGCGCGCTCGCTGGGGGAGACGGAGGGAGAGCGGAAAGAAAGGAATAAAAAGGAGAACAAGTAAAAGGAAAAGGACAAAGAATAAGGAAGGAAAAATAAGAAGAAGGAAAAGGAAGAAAAATGAGAAGAATAGAGAAGGAAAATGAGAAGAATAAACAAGGAAAATGAGAAGAATAGAGAAGGAAAATGAGAAGAATAGAGAAGAAAAATGAGAAGAATAGAGAAGAAAAATGAGAAGAATAAGAAGGAAAACGATAAGAATACGGAAGGAAAAGAAGAACGAAACGAAAAAGACGAAAAAAAAAAAGAGATTCACTCCGTATGCTCTTTTCACGCCGGTAGACAATTTTTCATAAGCATCTAAAACAGCTGAGTATCCACGAAGACCGCTTCGCTCTGCGAAATATGCTTCTGCGCTCGCAACATGGGCTGGGGCGTCAGCTGATAATGACTCCAAGTGTCAATTCAGTGCGTGTAGTTCGAGGTTAGGAATCGTTTTCACCAATGATTAACCTTGTTCTAATATTGTCACTAAACATAATATTGTAGAAATTTATACAATTCAAGTCCAAAAGCAGATGAGAATATGTATGCGTGTGAATCATGTCACTACAAGAATGTAAAAGGAAAGGACAATAAAGAGCGATTTCCTTCAAAGAGTTGGTGTTATTTATTTTCATCGCGCTTTTAATTAAAGTCGCAATAGACTAACTTTTAGTCACATAACTGTGTATGTAAATAATGCTTCTTAAAACTAAGATTTGAAGAGAACTTTTCTTGAATTGTTGGTACTTAAATACATTTATATTATCCGGACATTCCCCAGTTGGTGATATCACAATAAAACGAAGGTATTACAACGGCGCCAGGATAAATTAGCAAACGTTTGTGAAATGAATGCGAACCATTTTCCTTATTACTCACCCATCACGCTTCCTGTTTTGGTTCGGCATCAATGGGTTAGGGAAAAGACGCTCACATGTCTCGACACACCTTATCAGCGCGCAGTTATCTCCGCTCCAACATAATTCCAGCATCTCAGAAGGGATCTATTAAGAACTAACAAGTTTTCTAGCCCAACACATTTGTCAACTAGGTAAAACTTCCGACGCTCTACAAACAAGAATCCACTTAAGACTTCCCAAGGACAATTTCGCCTACTTTATACTAAACCCACAACTATGACTATATACTCTAATGTATACACAAAGTAAGTCTTTCGAATAACTGAAAATAAAGAATTTATAAACAATTGGTTGAAAAAGATTCCAAATGAAATACCCTCTTTGTAATAACAGGAAAACATAGCAAACTGTACTATGTTTAAAAACTGTATCTAACGTATTCGTAAAGTGATAAATCCGCTGCACCAGACATACAAAAATGTTGTCTCGGTTGTCTTTAACGTGGCCGTGGCTAAACACTTGCTTTTGCCTTCTCCTCACACACCTTGGAGGCGCAAACCCTCACAGTCAGGCTGACATCTGGACACGTCTGCTTTGAGCCCTGCTCTCTGTAATACTCTACTGCCAGTGCAGTGAATTAACGCAATTCAACAAAAAAAAAAAGTTCTTAGCGGACGGCGCCAGTTGAAACAATATAGTTTAATGGAGTACCGAAATCGGGAGCGTCAACCGCCAAGGACAGGGAGAGCCAGGGGTGACCTTATCCGGCTGGACTGCGAGATCCGGCGCTGACCTACTCGCTCGTCGATTTGCGGAGATTTTTTTTTTTTTCAACCAGGTATCCCCACCAGCGGGGAAACCGGCCCAGCTCTAGGCTGCGGACATGCGTGGTAGTGTAGAGCCTGCATGTGTGTATGTATGCATGAGCGAGAGAGAGAGAGAGAGAGAGGGTGAGAATATGACAAGGGAGAAGAGGAAGGGAAGATCGCGCGCGGTCAATGGCCCGTTTGCTAGGGTACTGCTCCGGCATTCGCCTGGTGTTGATCAGTGAAACCACAGAAAGCTACCGAGCAGAGCACCGCTGGAATTCTCCTCCAGACATTAACTGAATTCGACCTCGCTAATGTGGAAAATCCTGCCCTCGTGGGGACACGCACCTATGACAGCCCTGACAGAGAGTCCGCTGTGACAACCACTGCTGCCCTGAGACACCAAAGCCGCAGTTAGTACAGCGACTTAACGCAACGAAGCAGAGAATCGAAAGCCTTTCTGAACGGCCGGCGTGAACCCGGGGCTCGGGGACGCCCCATCGCAGATCGGGGCTTCGATCACTGTGCGGCGCGGGGCGTGGGGCGCGGGGCGTGGGACGGGGCGGGCGTTGTCTGCGCGCCAGACGTACCAACCACGCACGCCCGCCCGCCCAAGGCAGCGGTGGGCGAACCGGCTGCGCCCGTCCGCGCGCCCAATAAGGATAACGACAGGGGGCGACAGCACGCAGACAGGGCGGCTGCAGGAGGAGGAGGAGGAGGAGAAAGGGGAAACGAGACAAAAATATTATAAAAACAAGAATTAGGAAAAGAAGAAATGGACAGAGAATAAATGAATAATAATTATAGAAACAAGAATTAGGGAAACATGTTTTCGAGAAAGAAGAATTGAAGGAAGAAAAAAGGGGAAAAAAATTAGGCGAAGTAGAATGGAAAAAGCAGAATTAGGTAGAGCAAAACCGAAAAAAGAATTAGGTAAAGCAGAACTGGGAAAAGAAAAATTAGAGGCAGAACGTAGGGAAAAAGAACTATTGAAAGAATTTCAGGAATTAGGGTACGAAGAAAAACAAGAGAAAGAATACTCAAAAGAAAAAAAATAGATGAAGAGGAATCAGATAAAATAACGATGACAAGGAGAGAGAAAAGTATTCGAGAAGAAAAAAGGATTCGAAAAGAGGAACGAAATGGACAAATACGAAAAGAAGAACGATAAAGAAGGATGTTGACCACAAGACAGAGAATAATAAGAAGCGAAGTGGTTTCTGCAATGTAACGGAAGTGACGAAAGGGTTCGGGGGCAGCATGAAATGTGCTGACAACGATGAACAGAAGTGATATTCACAAGAATATTGAATATGTGAAGCTTAGATGAGTCTGTTAATTACTTTTGATCTGAAATCTTACTTTGATGCATTAACATGAACTTGCATTTATCTTTTCAGCACTAATACATGGAAACCAATGTTAAACTTCACTGTTTATTGATTCGATTCCTTTGTTACTTTGCGCTGCACGTACGCAAAATAGACTTTCCCCTACACATGTACCGAAACATATCTTGGCCCCACACGTAGCGAAACAAGTCATGGCCATTTAAAATAGCTAAGTACTGCAGAGTAAACAAAATACTGCGGCGATACTAATTAATAAGGTTGCCGCTTGGCATACTGACAATGATCACAAGAACATACAATATGCCTTGTTTTATACAGAATACTTGAAAAATACGATGTACTTGGAGAACTCGTACTAGAAAATGCACAAATTCGCCCTAAAAATTGCATAAATTCGCACAAAAAAATAACGTATGTTATAACGTATGAACACAATTCGTATGAAGGTGCCTCATATCAAAATGCCATCATATGTCAAAATAGACTCACTTTCGGGACTTATTACAAAAAATAACTATAGTACTTGTAGTTTTGCACGAGAGCATCTGCAAGTGTTTCGAAAATACATTCACGGCCAAGTTGAGCCTGAGCTCAATTATGACTCACCTGGCTTTGTTTCTGCAACGCGCTCCCCTCCGCAGGCGAAGCCTCTAATTTCGCCAGCGGTACACCACTTTTTCCTCATCGCGCCATCATTTGTTTTTGTTTTTTTCCTCAATGGACGGATGTTGCATTCACGATACACAGAAACCCCGACCTTCCCTCCCCTTGACGGAGCCACAGGTTCCGAGATGTTATCTACACGAATGAAAGCATCTACGACAACGGAAATAAGACTTGAATAAGTTTTACGAAATTCCTTAAGATTTTTTAAGCATATTAATGTAACTTCGAAGAAAAGGAAAGAGAATGAAATAGAGGAGAGAAGATAAATGAGAAATTGAGCAGGAGAACAAAAAGAGAAACAGCCGGTAGAGGAGTGGACAAGTAGAGGAGGGAGGAGAAGAGTGGAGAGTGCAAAAAGTGAAGACGAGCGAAGAGGTGCGGTCTTGTGACGCGAGTATAACAAGAGGGAGAAGGAATCGTGTGGGGCGGCAGGTTGGATAAAAATTGAAAAAGGGGGAATCAAGGACAAATAAGAAAGAGAGGAAAAAGGAGAATATGAGCAAAGATGAGAGGGAAGGCAGAGAGAGAGAGAGAAAGAGAGAGAGAGAGAAAGGGAGAGAGAGAAAGGGAGAGAGAGAAAGGGGGAGAGAGAAAGGGGGAGAGAGAAAGGGGGAGAGAGAGAGGGAGGGAGAGAGAAGATCGCAATGAAAAGGAGGTGCGAGTTCAAAAGAAAGGAGAGAAGCTAAAAAGTGGCAATTAAACATAAAAAAGAGAGAAGAAGCAAAGAAAAGAAAGGAGCAAGAAAAATATTGATTGACGCTGACCAGAAGGTGACGGATACGACACCATTAGTCCCGTTAGTGTAGTGAATGTCTTATCCAGGGAGGTGGCAGTGCTGGAACGTGAGATTCGGCGCCGAACTACGTGTCGTGTAACGGTGTTTCCCCCTTCAGGTATCACCACGAAAGGGACAGTACCCGAGCCGGACCAGCAGAGTCTCTGCGGGGCCTCTAACCGGGAGCACCTAGGTTCGAGACCCAACAATGGCACTAGCTACATAGCCAAGTCGAATTCAGCCACTCCCTTCAGGAGAATCTCAGCGGCAGGCTGCTCGGGTCGGTAGTTTTCCGTGGTTTCTCCCATCAACACCAGGCGAATGACGGAGCAGTACCTTAACAAACGGGACACGGTCAGCCCGTTCGGTCCGCGCGCGATCTTTCCATCCTCTTCTTTGTCCTGTCCTTACCCTTTAGTTACACACACCTACACTATCATGCACTCCTCTACCACACATGAAGGGAGACCGGTCGGGGCTTAGAGCTGGTCCCGGCTGGGGCGGTGCCTCCCTGCTGCGCGATACCTGGTTGGGAAAAACCCCGCTAGCCGACGGTGGGGCGGCGCGACATCGCATCCAGCGAGCCAATATCACCCTCATCCCCCCGAGCAAAAACACACACTACACTATCGGGAATAATGACTTTAGCAAATAGCATTAATAATAATACAAATTATTGAAGCAACGAGGCTGCACGCGGTTGGTTGAAAAAGTGTCAAGTTACGTCGCAGCTCATCATTAAATGAATAACACAATCTTGAGAATCAACTTCGAAAAGGCTGCAGGCACGAAGACACTGGCAGCAGCTGGTGTGTAGAGGTGGAGCGCATGGTAGTGTGTATGGTAGGAGAGAGAGAGAGAGAGAGAGACAGAGACGCAAAACAGAGGCAGGGAGGAGAAAAATGTAAGAGGGAAAGAGAGGGAACAATAGGAGAGAGTGACGGAGAGGGAGGGGAAGGATAGAGAGTAAAGGATAGGGAGAAGGAGAGGGAGAGAGAGTGAAGGGTAGGGGGGGAGAGAGGCAATTAACGGTGAGGGTCGCGGCAAGGCGA
>BOPP01000314.1:392454-455029 GCA_017312745.1 Gryllus bimaculatus
GCAAGCAGAGCACAGGCAAAGAAGCTCAACACACAGTGCGATATGAGAAGAGATCGAGTTGGTATAAAGGAAAAAAATAGAAAAAAGAAGAAAACTGATAAAGAATACCGGGAAGGAAAAAAACGAAACGAAAAAGACGGAAAAAAAAAAGAGATTTCACTCCGAGCTCTTCACAGCGAGAAACAATTTTCATAAGACTAAAACAGCTGAGACCACGAAGACGCTTTCGTCGCGAATATGCTCTCGCTCGCCTTGGGCTGGGGCGTCAGCGATAATGACTCAAGTGTCATCAAGTGGGTAGCGAGGTTGAAGTTCACCCATGATTAACTTGCTAATATGATAACATAATATTGTAGAAATTTAACAATCAGTCCAAAGAAGATGAGAATATGTTGCGTGTGAATCATGTCATACACAAATGTAAAAGGAAGGACAATAAAGACGCGATTTCCTTCGAAAAGAGTTGGTGTATTTTTTTCATCTGCGCTTTTAATTAAAGTTCGCAATAACTAACTTTATCACTAAGTGTATGTAAATATGCTTTAAAACAAGATTGTAAGAGAACTTTCTTGACATTGTTGTAACCTTAAATACATTTATAATTATCCGGACATTCCCCAGTTGGTGATAACAAACGAAGGATTACAAACGGGCAGGAAAATTACAAACGTTTGTGAATGAATGCCGAACATTTCTATTACTCACCTCAGCTTCCGTTGGTTCGGAAATGGGTTAGGGAAAAGACGCCACATGTCTCGACACACCTTATCAGCGCGCAGTTATCTCCGCTCCAACATAATTCCAGAGCATCTCAGAGATCTATTAAAAATAACAGTTTTCTAGCCACACATTTGTCACTAGGTCAACTTCCTGACGTCTCAACATAAGAATCCTTAAGATCCAAGGAAATTTCGCTCTACTTTATACAATCCACACTATTGATATATATCTAATGTATACACAAAGTAAGTTTCGAATCAAGAAAATAAAGAATAATAAACAATTGGTTGAAAAGTTCAAATGAAATACCTCTTTTGTAATAAAGAAACATAGCAAACTGACTATTTTTAAATGTATCTAACGTATTCTAAGTGATAATCGCTGCACAAGAATACAAATAATGTTGTCTCGTTGTTTTACGTGGCCGTGGCTAAAACTTTGCTTTGCTTCTTCACAACTTGGAGCGCAATCCTCACATGTCAGCTGACATTCTGGACACGTCCTGCTTGAGCCTGCTCTTCTGTAATACTCTACTCAGTGCAGTGAATTAGCAATTCAACAAAAAAAAAAAGTTTCTTAGCGGGACGCGCAGTTGAAACTAATAAGTTTAATGAGTAACGATATGGGAGCGTCACCGCCAAGGAAGAGGAGAGCCAGGGGTGACCTATCCGGCTGGACTGCGAATCGCGCTTGACCTATCTCGCTCGTCGTATTTGCGAGATTTTTTTTTTTTCAACAGGTATCCCACACGGGGAACGGCCCAGCTCAGGCTGCGGACATGCGTGGTGTGTAGAGCCTGCATGTGTGTCATGTAGCATGAGCTGAGAGAGAGAGAGAGAGAGAGGGTGAGAATATGAAAGGGAGAGAGGAAGGGAAGATCGCGCCCCCCCCCCGGCCCCCGTCCCCCCCCCCAAAAAAAAATTGGGGGGGGGGGCCCGGTTTTTGCTAGGGTACTGCTCCGGCATTCGGCTGGTGTTGATCATTGAACACAGAACTAACGAGCAGAGCAACCGCTGGAATTCCTCAGACATTAACTGAATTGACCTGCTAATGTGGAAAATCCTGCCTCGTGGGGAACGCACTATGACAGCTCTGACAGAGAGTCGCTGTGACAATATGCTGCCTGCGACACAAAGCCGCAGTTACAAGCGACTTAAACGCAACGAAGCAGAGAATCGAAAGCCTTTCTGGACGGTGGGCGGCGTGAACCGGGGCTCGGGGACGCCCATCGTCGCAGATCGGGGCTTCGATCATCTGTGCGGCGCGGGCGTGGGGGCGCGGGGGCGTGGGAGGGGCGGGCGTTTGTCGCGCGCCAGACGTACAACCCACCGCAAACGCGCGCCCGCAAGGCAGCGGTGGGCGAACGGCGGCTGCGCCCGTCCGCGGCCGCATAAGGATTAAACGACAGGGGGCGAACAGCACGCAGACAGGGCGGCTGCAGGAGGAGGAGGAGAGGAGAAAGGGGAAACGAGACTAAAAATATTATAAAAACATAGAATTAGGAAAAGAAGAAATGGAACAGAGAATAATGAAATAATAATTATAGAAACCAGAATTTAGGGAAACATGTTTTTTCGAGAAAGAAGATTCGAGGAAGAAAAAGGGGAAAAAATTAGGCGATAGTAGAATGCGAAAAGCAGAATTAGGTAAGCAATCACCGAAAAAGAATTACGGTAAAGCAGAACGGGAAAAGAAAAATTAGAGGCAGAACGTAGGGAAAAAGAACTATTGAAAGAATTTCCAAGGAATTAGGGTACGAAGAAACACAAGAGAAAGAATACTCAAAAGAAAAAATAGATGAAGAGGAATAGATAAAATACGATGACAAGTGAGAGAGAAAGTATCCGATAAGAAAAAAGGATTCGAAAAGACGGAAAGAAATGGAAATATCGAAAAGAAGAAGCGATAAAGAAGGGATGGTTGACCACAAGACATGAGAATAATAAAAGCGCAAGTGGTTTCTGGTAATGTAAGGAAGTGGACGAAAGGGTGGGGGCAGAATGAAATGTGCTGAACGATGACAGAGTGAATATTCACAAGAATATTGAAATATGTGAACTTAGATGAGTCCTGTTAATTACTTTTGATCTGAAATCTTATTTGATGCATTAAATGAATTGCATTTATTTTTCGCACTAATACATGGAAAACCAAATGTTAAACTTCAACTGTTTATTGATTCGATTCCTTTGTTATCTCTTGCGCTGCAACGTACGCAAAAGACTTTCCTCTAACATGTACCGAAAATATCTTGGCCCACAGTAGCGAAACAAGTCTGGCCATTTAAAATAGCTAAGTACTGCAGAGTAACAAAATACCTGCGGCGATACTAATTAATAAGGTTGCCGCTGGATACCTGACAGTGATTCACGAACATACAATATGCTTGTTTTTACAGAATATCTTGAAAATCGATGTATTGGGGAAATCGTAACGTAGAAAATGCAAAATCGCCTAAAAATTGCATAAATTGCACAAAACTAACGTAAGTTATACGTATGAAACAATTCGTATGAAGGTGCTCATATCAAAATGCCTCAATATGTTCAAAATAGACTCACTTTCGGGACTATTACAAAAAATAACTATAGTACTTGTAGTTTTGCACGAGAGCACTGCAAGTGTTGAAAATTACATTCACGGCCAAGTTGAGCCTGAGCTCAATTATGATCACTGGCTTTGTTTCTGCAAGCCTCCCTCCGCAGGCGTGAAGCCTTTTCGCCCAGCGGTACAAACACTTTTTTCCTCATGGCATCATTTGTTTTTGTTTTTTTCCTCAATGGACGGATGTTGCATTCACGATACACAGAACCCGACTTCCTCCTTGACGGAGCCACAGGTTCCGAGATGTTATCTACATCGAATGAAAGCATTACGACAACGGAAATTAAGACTTGAATAAGTTTTACGAAATTCTTTAAGATTTTTTAAGCATTTATGTAACTTCGAAGAAAAGGAAAGAGAATGAAATAGATGGAGAGAAAGATAAATGAGAAATTGGAGCAGGAGTAGGAAGAATAAGAGAAATACGCCGTAGAGTGAGTGGTACAAGTAGAGGAGGGGAGGAGATAGAGGTGGAGTAGTGCATAAAAGTGAAGAACGAAGCTGAAGAGGTGCGGTCTTGGTGAGACGCGAGTATTATTAAGTACAGAGGAGAGAAGGAATCCGAATGTGGGGGACGTGTAACGGCAGGGTTGAGAGTAAAAATTGTAAAAGGGGGTAGAATCGAGGTACAAATAAGAAAGAGATGGAAAAGGAGATATGATATGGACAAAGATGAGAGGGAAGTGAGAGAGAGAGAGAGAAGAGAGAGAGAGAGAAAGTAGTGTGAGAGAAGGAGAGAGAATGGGATGAGAGAGAAAGGGAGAGAGAAAGGGAGAGAGAAAGGGAAGGAGGCGAGAGAGAGAAAGGGAGAGAGAGAAGGGAAGAGAGAAAGGGACGAGAGATGAAAGGGAGAGAGAGAAAGGGGAGAGAGAAAGGGAGAAGAGAGAAAAGGGAGAGGAGGAGAAGGGAAGAGAGAGAAGGGAGAGAGAGAAAGGAGAGAGAGAAAGGGAGAGAGAGAAAGGGAGGAGGAAGGAGAGAGAGAAAGGGGAAGAGAGGGGAGAGAGAAAGGGAGAGGCAGGCAGGGAGTAGAGAAGATCGGCAATGAAGGAGGTGCGAGTTCCTAATAAAAGAAAGGAGAGAAGCTAAAAAGTGGCAAATTAACATAAAAAACGAGAGAAGAAGCAAAGAAAAGAAGGAGACAGAAAAAAGATATTGATGTGTACGCCTGAACTCAGAGAGGTGACGGATACGCACCCATAGTCCGTAGTGGTTGTGATGTTTATCGAGGGAGGTGGCAGTGCTGGAGACGTGAGATTCGGCGCCGGACTACGTGTCGTGTATAGGTGTTTCCCCCTTCAGGTTGACACACGAAAGGGACAGTACCGACCGGACCCAAGCAGAGTCCTCTTGCGGGGCCTCTACCGGGAGCACCTAGGTTCGAGACCCAAGCAATGGCACTAGCTACATAGCCAATGTCGAATTCAGCCACTCCCTTGCAGGAGAATCTCAGCGGCAGGCTGTCGGGTTCGTAGTTTTCCCGTGTTTCCTTCGCATCAAACCAGGCGAATGACGGAAGCAGTACTTAACACAACGGGACACGGGTCACCCGGTTCGGGTCCGCGCGCGATCTTTCCATCCTCTTATTTGTCCTGTCTTATCTTTAGTTACACACCCTAAACTATCATGCATCCTGGCTACAAACATGAGGGAGCGGTCGGGCTTAAGAGTGGTCCGCTGGGGGCGGTGCCTTTCCTGCTTGCGGCGATACTGCGTTGGAAAAACCGCTAGGCCGACGGTGGGTCGGTTCGTCTCGAACCTCGCATCCAGCGGAGCCAATATCACCCTCATCCCGCAAGCAAAAACACACACTACACTATCTGGGAATAATGACTTTTAAGAAATAGCATTAATGATATAATACAAATTATTGAAGCAACAGGCTGCATCGCGTTGGTTGAAAAAGTGTCAAGTTCGTCCGAGCTCATCATTAAATGAATAACACAATCTTGAGAATCAACTTCGAAAGGTGCAGGCACGAAGACACTGGCAGCAGCTGGGTGGTAGAGGTGGAGCGCATGTAGTGTGTATGTAGGAGAGAAGAGAGAGAGAGAGAGACAGAGACGCAAAACAGAGGCAGGGAGAGAAAAATGTAAGAGGGAAAGAGAGGAACAATAGGAGAGAGTGAGGAGGGGGAGGGGAAGGATAGAGAGTAAGGATAGGGAGAAGGAGAGGGAGAGGGAGTGAAGGGTAGGGGGGGAGAGAGGCAATTAACGGTGAGGGTCGCGGCAAGGCGACGCAGCTGTGGCGGGGCGGGGCGCCGGGGCCGTGGGAGGGGGGGGGGGGGGGGGTGTGCCGTGCCGAGCCGTGGCGCTCCGTGGCGCGCTCTGCCGGCCATGCGTGCACGCGCATCCTGTGCGCTGCTCCGCCCTCCAGCGCAGCCTCGAACGCAACCCGAGGTCAACTCATTCGACGACTCAACAATACATTCAGAGACATTTATTCTATCCCCAATGTTATCGCCTTCGATACAGAACTCAGACTCGGTTGCGTAGGCTTCCGCGGCCGGAGTGTGTGTTGTCTAGGTTATCCGCGACGAGCCGCGTCACTGACATGGTGGCTAACGTTTCGGCCAACGTATTGTGGCCTTCTTCAGAGCGTACAGCAGCAACGTTAGCCACCGTGTCAGTGACGCGGTTCGTCCGGGATAGCATAGACAACTCATTATACTCTTACACTGCGTATCTTAGCTAGATCAAAAGGATCGTGGTTACGAGGGAAATATGAAAACATTTGAATGATGCTACATGTTCCTTTACGGTAGGAAATATGAAAGGGAATTATGGGAAAGGAATATGAAATGACAAATCGAGGCCAGTTAACATCTAGTTAATTATTAAATAAGTATATCTTAAACAATAAAATTAGGTAAAAAATAAAATATTGTATTACCATGGGCGTTAGTTCGTTTTAATGATCTTGGGCCAACAGTTCTTCCTTAATACGCATTTGGTGCACAAAGAAGTATTCTGTCTCATCGGGCAACTCTTAGATGACGTTATAGGTGTTAATATTATAAGAAAGTGAATTTAGTATTTTGTTTGCTACCGCATTTGTTGCTTCAACGTAATCTGGCAGGTTATTCAACATTGAATTCGTGGATTTGTATGTATGAGAAACACCAAAGGGTGTTTAAAAAAAATTGTGTGTTTGTTGAATTTCGCCACATTCATACGCTTTATAATGTACACTCAAGTACATAATCAGTCATTCAATTGTTTAGACGCATTTCGAGGGATTATTCCAAACGATATTTTCTTTAAATATGCCACTGGACTAATTTCTTCTACAAACATTCTTAGTTATAAAATTACCTTATTGTTCACATATAAAGTGTAAATAGATTGTTCAATTAAGTTAAAAAAACGATAATTTTTTGACAACTTGAGATCAAACTATGATTAATAACTATATTACCACTATAAACATTTTGCCCCTTTCCTTTGTTTCTTTCTTCTGTTCCCTTCCCTCCTTTCTCTTTCAAGTGAAACTGCCAAAGAATTTGCGATAGTATGAATTTCGTTATCTTCGAAATGAAACTGTGTAGCCCTTGTTAGAAATATAGAAAATTTTGTATAGAAATCCATGTATTTTATTTTCATTACATAGTGTATGGTGTATTGTATTTGCATGGGTACGCTAACCTAAGTATATTTTTGTGTACCGTTTACCATCGGACCTAAGCGAAGACAAGGCTTTGGAATATTTTCGGCGAGCCCTTCAGAGCAATGTCACTAAAGAAACCCGGAGAGTTGTCGTTGCTCTAGTATCGTTCGCGTTGAAAACGGCTCCCGTGCAGCAAGTGACTGAGGGGCCAGGCACATTCTCGTCCTTGGTTCGAACCTCCCCAACAGCGCGCATGGAACCAACGGTCGAGAAGCTGCCAGGAAAACAAAAACACTCCCACGCTGCACGCAGCGCCCCTGGTGCGTGACGGACGAACTAAAGGAGAGAGAGTCGACGCGGTGGGATGACAGGAGGTCAATATTAAACTCAGATCTATTATTACTAGACGGCGGATTTTAATTAACGTCTTTTTTTCTCTTTTCACTTTAGAACAATGCCTTTTAGTACAGACATTAATTTTATGTTATGACAAAACGAAATGCCCATTTTATAGGGCATTTTCGTCGACTGCGACTAATAAATAATTGTTTACATTTTCCCGTCATTTTAAAGAATTTTTCATTGCTTTAATCGATTTTAAAAACATTTTAATGGTACTTACTTTAGATAATATTTACAGATGTTCTCCATAGAATTAGTGCCTATTCGGTTTCGTCGCACGGAAATTATGTTGTGAATATGTAATATTATGCTCCTTTGTCACCTACCGGCGTCATTAACGTTTGGGCCGATTTCGCCATAACTAAAGACAGAGTTCCTGATAAAGAGCAGTCCAAACCAAAAGTTCGCAAGTTGACTTCACTCGAACGAAAGAGAGAAGCGTCGATTACATCAGTAACATACCCAACAGTAGGTGTTCATCTGGTTCATTGATCTGGTTTTGATCAATTATTTTACGTCCTTTTTGTTTGCTTTTAGAGCATTATTGAAACATTTTATTGATCATTATTGGCGATATTTTAGATCATCAAAATACTATCCCTAATTATTGCATTCTCACTTCCTACATACTTAGGTAGATCTGATAAAGTGTTGTAATGCTCAAGCAAAAAAGGAAGATTTTCCCACATAAAACGCAGTTTAGACAGAGTTGAAAGTCGCTGAAATATTTTGTTTAACATTTCAATCACATGAAAATCATGACAAAATAGAAAAATGTTTTGAAAATAAAGGACTCACCACTTTCAAGGAGTAGAAACACTGGAAGAGTTATGTCACTTACCTGAAACAAAAAGAAAATGTATTAAGGAAAGCAGTACGTCAAAATAATTTTCGAACACAAGGCCGATGACGCGGCCACTTGATTTTGAAATGGATATTTTGATTTTCGGAAGGTAGCCATGAAGAGTCATCATTATGTTGTTTTTTAACAAAAATAGTTACAAACTTTTCCTCTATTTTTGTAGAAAAAACACAAAATGGCGCAGGTACGATTTTAGTTCAACTTTACGAATTGCAGACCTTTATCATTATTCAGCGTCTTATTACAACTTCAACAATAAAAATACATTATTTTATGAAATCAATACAAAATTTCGTCTTTAAATAATGCCACATTTTATTAAATGTAAGTAGTTAACGACATGAATTTTGTGGGGACACGAGTGTTGGTAGGACACACGTTTTAGTCGACATAGGAAAATGATGTAAGGAAACGGGGATGCTAGTGGAAGACAGGTGGGGGCATGTAGATAAATCAAGAGTTTTTGAAAAGGAATCCGAAAAGTGAACATCATGCTCGCCCACGGTTCAAGTTTTTGTGAATTGTGCCACGAAGAACGAGAAAAGCAAGGTTTTGAGTTCCTAATGTGCCGTGCATACCCCAAGTAACATATTGGGTCTTCAGAAGAAAATGAATGTTCTTTACCAATACAAACTGTTGGGAGTTCTGAAACAGAAAATGATTTAATTTTTTTTTTCACAAAAAGAAAAGAAGGTAGAAATATTTTAAATGCATTTGAAAATATATTAAAAGGTAAAAAGCAATTTACATAAAAGAGGCGAAATAAAAAAATATTTTTTGTAATTCGTCCTCGTGTACTAAAAACCGTTCATAAATGTTCTGAAACAACTGATATCTACTAATAATCAATAATGTTTTGCACAACACAATAATATTTCCCTATTAAACGACCTTCCAGTTTTTTTCGCGGATCCAACAGTGGTCGCTGAATACAGGTTTCACCGTATTTCGCTCCAGTTACGCATCAGCTCCACAAAAACATGAGAAAGCACGCAGGCAACGGTTATTACTTAGCGGCGCCTAATTACTTTGTTCAGTTTCATAGAAAAAAGATTCCAGGAATATTTATTTACAAATTGGAATCTAAAAATATTCCTCATCAACATGAAAACAAATACCAAGAAATAGGGGAAAAAAGTCAAAATAATAATTTTACCAAAATAAGTAAAACAAATATGTAAAATAAAAAATTGTTCCAATTCGTCCAGAATGTCATGCGAATTAAAAAATTGAACTTTGGTATCTTATACCTATCAAAAAATGTATGTATTTGCGTACAAGTCCATCCCTGATTCTTCCATTACAACGTTTCACGAATTAAATTTTTCAAGTATCATTTACTTCATTGTAAAATGTCATTAAAATAAAATGTGAAACATTTTAAACATTCATTAAGGACTGGTCATTATGCGAGAATGATATAACTTCAAAAAATTTAACCTCTACAATGTGAGTATTTTGGCCAGACTAAGACTCGTCAGTTCGATTGACTCACATTTCCAGACACCTCCTCGTGGGGGGGGGTTATAGTCCCGTATGTGTAGTGAATGTTTTATCCCGCGAGGTGGCGGTTTTTAACCCACGCTGCATGACGAGTTTCAACCACAACACCCACACGTTGGCTACGCTCTCGGTATCTCCCCAAAGGGACAACACTCTACACGGGAGCGGAATATGTAAGTGTAGGCGTATGTATATAAGGGGAGAGGATAGGACAAGAAAGGGGAAGGAAAGATCGCGCGCGGTCCATGGTCCGTTTCTTAGGGTACTGCTCCGGCATTCGCTGGGTATTGACGGGAGAAACCATGGAAAACTACCGAACAGATCAGCCGGTCGTCAGACTTCTCCTCCAGACATCGGCTGACTTCGACCTACATATCTAGCTAGCGTCGAGTCTCGAACCAGGACCTTCCAGTCAGAGTCGCTGCAGAGAGAGGCAAAGCTGACTCTGAACTTGTACTTTAACTTGACTTGAACTTGTTCCACTCTTCTTTGATGAAAATAAATCAAATCAAATGTGTTTATTTAAGCGGTGTCTCTTCAATGTTCCATCATAACGAACGTTTGTGCAAGGAATTTCTATTATCATTACTTCAGAAATTCTTCTCTGTTGGCGGAGAAAACATAATGTAAAAAAAAAAGAAAGAAAAACATTGTTTCAAGTCAACAAGGACTAAATTTTTTTAGCAAATCTATAATATGTTTTGTATTTAACTTAAAATAAATACATTAGGGTATAAATACTCCAGGGGCGGATCCAGACCATCATATTTGTTTGGGGGGAGGGGCATCGTAGATTTTGTTAAGTAGTAAGCATATTTTTATTTTGTATATTATTTATGTACTGGAGTTATGATACTATACAATATTATTGTTTAAACAACTACAAAATTCGATCATAAATAAATATTTAAATTAATTTTACCAAATAAAGAAAGGTAAACTAAAATTCTAGGCCTCCGTGGATCCACCAGAGGAATACGCATACGTATTCTTTGTAGTTGCTACTTTTATTTCCTTTAGCTGATTTCTTATCCTTTATTTCTTATTCATAAGTTGTATTATATTATTCCTTAATGATTTTTGATGAGCGAATAAAACACATTTACTCGTTTAGTTTCATTGTTAATATACATGCTTTAAGTTAAAAAATCATTTTCAAAAAACAAAGTTGAAGGAATAATTATGCTAGAACAAATAAATAATTTACCACATATGATAGCAAATATATGCTCGACCCTCTATTACCGATATCAGTTTTACCATCTTCTTGCTCAAAGAATAACCCCCACGAGAAAACTAAATCTCTCTTTGAAACACTTGTGAATTACACCTGATAATTTCATGAACACAAATGTGTTTCACGACGTACATTTTACTACAACAATTAACGAGCTGCAACACGAGATAAAACAAAAGAATTTTCAATTAGAATTCAAAACAAAACGAAATCTGCATAACAATTCCATAAATATCATCCAGTTCATTTAATCCTCTCGGGTGTCATTTATTTCTGTAACTGATGGCTGATAATTTGTTCATTGTATTACAAATGTCATTGTATATTATGTGCCAATGGCCGATGTGAAAAGTACACGTAATGTAGACAATACACGATATAATTTAGAAAATATGTCGTGATTAGAGTTTCGGTCGGGTACTGCAATCATTAAAACTACAAAAGAAAATGTCAAAAACATTTGAGTAATAATTTACAGTCAGAATTTTCACCTAATACAAACCTAGAGGTGCTAAAACCACATGTCCTTTCTCGTCCGGGCGAACGGAGAGGCCTTACCGTCATTTGATTTCTCGGCATCAAGGACCCCCGAAACAAGGATTTTTGCTACAGCACGTGTTAGAGGATTTTTTTTTAATTAGCAGCTGGATTAACTTTTTCGTTACCAGGGCCTGGCAATCAGAGTTTTCCTGTCGAAAATTCGCCTTTTTTTCGCGCAGCATTACATATTTTCTGTACACTGTACTTTCTTTCTGCTTAAGCGGTCTGAAAGTAACATACTTACGAAACCTAAAACTATTTCATTGTACGTCAAAGAGGAATTATTTTTAAAAAAATAAGCAAACACATTTTTCTTTTTTTATTTCAAATAAAGCATAAAATTGTAAATGCAACACACCCTCAATTTAAGTCGCGGGCCGATTCTGTTTTCCGGACAAGAAATTAATGCTTCGTCGCGGACGAATATTGTCGGGCAATAATTTAAATCCATTATGAATCTCTACAAACGACGCATTTTTTTTAACTTATAAGGTGAAGCATTTTTACCTGAAAAAGTCTAAATGTTTCTTGGAGAAGTAATGTCTTCAGTATGTTAGCGGTGCAGTTTGTAAGCCAGCCTACCTGTGAACCTACAGCCTAATTGTGTACTTGTAGAGTGCCGTCTGATCTTCATATGAGATTAGAAAGCAATATTCACTAATTGCGTTAACAGCAATCTCCATTTCGTGAGCGGTTTGTCCTCCTATTTCCCCAACCATCCATAAAGCAGATCTAGAGATATAAGCTTGTTTTTCTCTGGACCCAAAATATCACTTTTTCACTCCAAACTGTGTCCTCATTTTTTTACAGTGTTTCCTCTTAATAAATACATATTTATTTATTCCTTGATAAATATTTATTTACGTACTCCTTGCAGCTTCGCTAGTGTCAGTAGTTGGCCAAAACAGGCCGTGAAAAATAGGAAAACACATTTTCCGGAAACAGAATGGTGTACAACACACGAGGTCAACGAACTCGGCACGGTCTTTCAGTTTCAGTCTTGGACTGACTCCAATGTCGTGACACCACAGCCGCTTTTGGGATAAAATCTTTCCGCAGTATTTCTAAGATTAAGGCGGATGGCACGAAAATGCATGTCCATGGCTCCGGCGTAAAATAGAAACACACCGGAAAGAAGAAAAAAAAAACAAAAACATCAAAGGTAATTCAGAGAAAACATGACACTAACGTTACAAATGAACACTAACGTAAAGTTCAAGGCTTAATAGGATATTATTTGTACATAACACGTCTTATCTTCAAAGCAATTGTTCTAATAGAATTTAATGCAAATATTCTCAGTACAAAATTCTCAGTACGAATACATGCAAGATGTCATACATCTGCAACGAATCTACATCTACAAGTACAAAGCGCTACATCTACAAAGCGCCGAAGTTCAAACAGTTGAACATTGCAAATGTGGTAACAAATTAAGTTAGGTTATATTGTGACAGCACGGAGCGAGCAGTAATTAGACATGTTTTATTCCACACTCCATAATCATACAATTCAAAATTTTACAACGCTCTCGAAACTGTACAACAGGAACAAATCGCATGAGGCTCAGAGAAAATCAGAGAAATTTCCGAAACGTTACGCCAGGAGCGCGGTAGTTGAACTGGATGAAATCTGTACCGTAAAATAAAGCATGCGTGATTTTTCTGAACATATTTCATCCTATCCGGTCAGGTACTTTTCTGTTCCGATAAAAAAAATGATGGGAACACGGCCGTGAAATGTTTGGGATATCCCTTATTGTTGCGAGTTGACACCGACATCGCGAGGTCGGTACACGAAAGAACTTGAAAGAAAAGCTTGAAGAAGGGGGGCATTTTGTTTAAATACTTCAACTGATTGACTGATCGAATATTCCGAGCGTGTCAGCTGCCAAGATCATTAGCTACGTAAGTGTAGTGAATGTATTTGCCTAGGGAGGGGGCGGTGATCTTCCCCCGCTGGGTCCGACGCCGACCTACCCGTCAGCATGCGAGGTTTTCCCCATCCATGTATCTCTACCAGCGGGGAACCCCCTCAGACGGGACAAGCTCTAGCATAGGCTCCCGACAAGACAAGTGTGCCAGTGTAGTGCCAGTGAGTGTTTATGAGTAACGGGTGAGGAAATGACAAGGAAGAGGAAGGATCATTCCGTGACCCGTTTCTTATGGTACTACTCTGGCATTCGCCTGGTGTTGATGGGAGAAACCACGGAAAACTACCAATCAGAGCAGCCGGCCGCTACAATTCTCCTCCAGACAGCGACTGAATTCGACCTAGCTGACAAGCTCGGTCGAAATCTTGTCACCGTGGTGAGTGTAACCCTAGGACCTCCCGGTCAGAGGCACTGCAGCGACATCAGTTGACGCCCTGAGCCCCTCTCCCAGTAATTCGCTCGTACTAGCTGTGTAGGTAGTGTGGAAAATGCTGCCACGTGGGAGTGTAACCTAGGACTCCCGGTCAGAGGCATCGCAGCGACATCAGCTGATGCCCTGAGCCACCTCTTTCCAGTAACTTCGCTCGTAACCTAGCTGTGTAGGTATGTGGAAAATGCTGCACCGTGGGGAGTGTAACCTAGGACCCCCGGTCAGAGGCACTGAGCGACATCAGTTGCCCTGAGCCACCTCTCCCAGTAACTTCGCTCGTAACCTAGTTGTGTAGGTAGTGTGGAAAATGCTGCCACGTGGGGGAGTGTAACCTAGACCTCCGGTCAAGGCACTGCAGTGACATCAGTCGATGCCTGAGCCACTCCCCAGTACTTCGCTCGTAACCTAGCTGTGTAGGTAGTGTGGAAAATGCTGCACGTGGGGAGTGTAACCTTAGGACCTCCCGGTCAGAGGCACTGCAGTGACATCAGCTGATGCCCTGAGCCACCTCTCCCAGTAACTTCGCTCGTAACCTAGCTGTGTAGGTAGTGAGGGAAAATGCTGCCACCGTGGGGAGTGTAACCCTAGTACCTCCCGGTCAGAGGCACTGAAAGTTGACATCAGTCCATGCCCTGAGCCACTCCCCCAGTAACTTCGCTCGTAACCTTAGCTGTGTAGTCGTGTGGAAAATACTGCCACCGTGGGAGTGTAACCCTAGGACCTCCCGGGTCAGAGGCACTGCAGTGACAATAGCTGATGCCTGAGCCACCTCTCGCAGTGACTTCGCTCGTAACCTAGCTGTGTAGGTAGTGTGGAAAATGGTGCCACCGCGGGAGTGTAACCCTAGGACCTCCGGTCAGAGGCACTGCAGTGACATCAGTGGATGCCCTGAGCCACCTCTCGCAGTGACTTCGCTCGTAACCTAGCTGTGTAGGTAGTGTGGAAAATGCCGCCACTGTGGGGAGTGTAACCTAGGACCTCCCGGTCAGAGCACTGCAGTGACATCAGGTGATGCCCTGAGCCACCTCTCCCAGTAACTTCGCTGTAACCTAGCTGTGTAGGTAGTGTGGAAAATGCTGCCACCGTGGGGAGTGCAACCCTAGACCTCCCGTCAGAAGCACTGCAGAGGCGTCTATTAATGCCCTAAGCCATTTGCCTGTACGGTGTCGTTCAAATGACTATATCATTATATTTTCATTGTTCGAATGATAAATGAAAGAGACGTGTTTGCGCTGGCTCAAATGTTGGTCACGTAGTTATATTAATCACGTAGATCGAAGACGGGGCGCTCATCACCCGCTTCACGCAGTAAGTGAACTGTCAAATAATATTCGAAGTTAAATAGTGGTCGGCAAAAAAGTGCATTGGCATAAAATGCGTTGGGCAGGCTTAAGGATGTTTTATCTTTGTCAGTAGCCCGAGGGCAAAGATTCGTCTTTGGGCCCGCATTGCGGAAGCGTCACTGCACTCCAATTTTGAAGTCATAAATTTACCATGGTGATGTCGTTCGCCATGTTTCTCGCGAAACGACTCGATTCCGTGACGTGGATTCTGGCGGTGGGAAGCGAAAAAACTTACCTTTGAAGGTAATTTGGCAATCAACATGCGGGAACAAAGCGTATGCGATGAATTGCACTGCCGCAGAATGAACCGAAAGTGAAGACACCGATTCCTTCTCGGTGTGACTCGTTCGTTAATGTGAACCGCACCCAATATAGAGTACGGAGTTTTTGCACCTCGAACGTTAAAACAATCAACACTAGGATCTTCTGTGCAGTTCAAATTTCGCATCACTTTGAGCGTATTTTTGTGCATGCGAGATTGTAGTCCATTGCTACTCGCCAGGCATGCAAACATTTTCTAATTAACCCTATACGATAAATGATACGAGCCATTATACAGTGACGTAAATGCGACGTGACATTCAAGATTAATTTAACGGTTGTATTGTTGTGCCCTGAATCAAGGACTCTCAAAACGAATCGTCTCCTCCACTCGCCTGATAAAAGCCTTCCGCTTTCACAACAATTCGGCTTCCCAAGAACGCGTCTGCGCCCTGAATCAAACCAAAGTTCCCCCACCCCCCACCCAAAACGAATCTTCTCCACTCACCCCGGCAAGCAGACGGCCTGCGTTCCACGCGATTCGGCTCTCCGGTGACGGGTCTGCGGCTGACGAGATCCGGCGGCGAGGGCGGGCGGTGGCGCGGAGGCGGGGCGACGGGGGCGGCGACGGGGGAGCACGCGCGAAGCTCCGCAGATGCCGGGGGCGGAGGGCGGCGGCGGCGGCGACGGGGGGAGGGGGTGGTCCGCCACCCCACCCCCACCCCGCCCCCACGACTCTCCCCGTTGGGCTCCAACGCCTCGCACGCCGTCGTGGTCGCACGCGGGCACACACTTTCTCGTATGACACAAAGCAGGGGCGCCCAGAGGGGACCACGTGATCAACGTTCCTCTTAACTACGCCCTCGTAAAACTTATTTTCCGTATAAATAAATAGGAAGTAGTTGGGGACTTATGTCTGAAAGTAGGGCTCTTTGATCTACTGCAAAATATTTTTTAATATTTGTTTAACTGTAAATAAATGGGAACTCTCTTGGATCTACTGGAAAAAACTTTTTTATCCAACTGTTTAACTTCAAATTATATTTTTAATGATAATATAAATAAATGGGGATGGGGCCTATTATCTGAAAATAGTACCTCTCGTGGATCTGTCCCAGACCTTTTTGTATTCTCTGGGCCCCCCTGTCACAAACACTTGACTACACATGCTCTGTGGATCACTTCACTATTACACAACTCACTGGCACGTTGACGATGCACGCGGGTTTCACACAGGCACACGAGTTTCACACAGGTAGTCTTGCTTTTTTTCCGCCGCATAACGCGACGTGCTTTCTCACGAAAAGGCGAGCCTTTACTGATGTTAATCACTTCGTGGAGTTGACACCTCACGAAAAAACCTGCATCGATTGCTAATCGACGAATGATAAGATAAAGGAATGATGCACTCTAGTAACACGAACTGAGATTTTAAGTGTCGAACCGATTTCTTTGTTTTACTTCCTTTTCAAATACACGTGCTGTTCACAATTATTTCTACTTAATAACAACAGTGTGTCACGCCTGTTGTGACAGACTAAAGCCTTGACTCACTCCATTCACTTGTGACACAAAAATCTTCCACTTTTCACAACATGCGATTCTAACCGGCAGCGAGCAGTACACTGCAAGTTATTGTCAACTGCACAACAGACCTGTCATCACACCTGTTCCCCTATTATTTATTTGACTCTCTCCATTTGTTTCTCTACAAAGAATCACTTTCACAGCAGGCGTTCGAAACTACATTGCACGGTTCACCACAGGTTGTTCTCGACTACAAACAACACCACTTCTGGATCATGACACTTGTTGTTTCGTCCTACAACTCCAAACTGCAACGTCCGTTTCTCGAAAGAAGTGTGACGACATCGACAGTACTTTTTTTCAAGCGCCGGCCACGCACTGAACAAACAACACCGTTCTCCTTCCGCGCGGGCGACGTGATCGGCAATTGTCTCCCTGGCGGCGGAGCGCGGAAGCTTCTGCGAAGAACAAATGCCGGCAACCGGAGGTCCGAAGGCCTCCCGACCCCTCGCCGGGGCCGATTGAGCGCGAGTGCAGGTAGCGGCGCAGGGGGCCGTGCCCTGCCTTGCGTAGCGTAGCGTAGCGAACAGCCGCCTGGACGACTGACGCCGCCGGTCGGTGGCAAGGCACTGCCGGCGTTGATGGTGACGTGTCACGTGGTCTGCCGCCACCGCCGCCGCCGTTTCCTTCCTGGCGAGCCAGTCACCGCCTTGGGGAGAATGACGCGTACGGCGGGTGAGCCGACGGTGACGTAAGAGATGGGCGATTTAATCGAGATTTATACAACAATGAATTTTTTTATTCGATTCACAGAAAAAAATGAAACATTATTTTTACAATTGTACTGAATCTTCTCAATCGTAAACAAATATTACTATAAAATGTCAATCACGTCATCAAATACAATGAATAATTTTTCGGATCATGTAACTACATTTGTTCATTCAAATTGAACAAACTACATAAATAGCTGAGATTTATACAACAATCGATTATTTTATTACAATACAGGAAAAATTGAAACCGATTTTTCTTACATCGATTACACTGAATCATCGAAATTATAAAATATATTACCATAAAATGTCTAATTCGTCTTCAAATACATCTATTAATTTTAACTGAATTGGTGATTCATTCGAGTATTAATTTTCAAGATAAACAAAATATGAAACAAATTTTAGACACGGAAAATCTGTGTATCTCTCTTCGACTTCAGTAAAATAATATTCGGTATAAGATAAAAAGCATATATCGGAATGACACTAGGTTTACTAGATTTGTTCTGAACCGTGAACCAATTAGATTATAATTATTGATATTACTTTTTCTAAAAAATGTCCATAAATTTTCTTCTTAACTTGACTGAAGTCGTTTACTAGATGTGTACATTTACGTTTATCTCTTGTAAATAGTCTTAGTATACTTAGTATAGTAGTATACTTATTTTAGGTTTGAAATCGAATATACAAACTAAAATTTAATTATTTTACCGTTTCATGAATTATTTAAAACATGTGTAAAATGTATGGATGTTAGTTTAATCGATTATTCAGAACGTTTAATCAAATCTTATTAACCGGCTATGAATTTAATTCATTAGATTGTAAGTCTTGGAGTCAAAATATAATAACTATTTCTATTTCAGGGATAATTCCTTTTGGTCAAGTTAATCTGTGTTGTTGAGAGTCTACCGAACTTAATTTATATTAATTAAATCACTACACAATATTTAAAAACATAGTCTAAACATGTTGCGATCCCAAACTTTTATTCATAAGTATGATATTCTTATCCATGACTTCAAATTACCTATTATACTAATGTTTGAAATCTTTCACAAGAATATTTTCGAGCTGTCAGAGCGCCCCTTTACTCAAGGCCAAAGATTTTGTCCTTGATAAATTCCTTTGAGTTTGAAAGTTCCTTCCATATCTGCGTTTATTTCCGTAAGTGTGTAACCACACGTTATACCACTAACGTGTGGTTTCGGTCTGTGTGGTTCCGCTCCTGATAGTACGCTATCTTTAATCTCTCTTTGTACAGTTCGTAGAATGACACATTGTGAATCATTAGAACGGGCCGAATATGTCATGTTTTTGAACTTCAGTTCAAAGTATGCAAAAGGAAGTGGTAATTCCCTAACAAACGAAACAAAACAGGTATATTGAGCGTGATAGTAAGGACAAAATTTTCCATTGGAGTGGGTTATTCAAAAAATAATTATTTGATAACGTTCATAGCGTTTGTCCGTTAACTCCTTAACCCGTTTACTGCGAATTTTTGGCTGGTAATAAAAAAGAAGAAAAAGAGAGAGAAGAATGAAAAGAGCCAGATAAAGGAGAAGAAAATGGAGAAGGATGATGACAAGGAATAGAAAAAGATGATAAAGGAATGGGGACAGGAATAAGGGGAAGAAAGAGAAGAAGAAGAAGAAGAAGAAGAAGAAGAAGAAGAAAAAGAAGGAAATGGAGAAGGAGGAGGATACGAAGAATAAAAGACGATAAGGAGAAGGGGAAGAAGAAGGAGAAGAGGAAAGGGAAAATGAAGTGGAGAAAAAGGAGGAGGTTAAGAAGCAGTAGGGGATGGTAATGAGATGAGGAGCAGAAGAAGAAGAAAGGAGAAGAATCAAAAGAACAAGATAAAGGAGAAGTAAATGGAGAAGGACGACGATGAGAAGGAACAGAAGAGGACGATAAACGAGTGGAGAGAGGAAGAAGGAAATGGAGAAGGAAGAGGATGCGAAGAATAGAAGATGATAGGGAGGAGGGGAAGAAAAAGGAGGAGGAAAGGAGGAGGAGGAAGAAGAAGAGGGGGAGGAAAGGGAAAATGAAATGGAGAAAAAGGAGGAGGTTGAGGCGCAACAGAAGATGGTAAGAAGAAGAAGAAGTAAAAGTAGAAGCAGAAGTAGAAGAAGAAGCAGAAAAAGCAGAAGAAGCAGAAGAAGCAGAAGCAGAAGAAGAAGAAGAAGAAGAAGAGGAAGAAGAAGAACGCTCCCGTGTTCCATTCGCCCCGCCTCCTCCTCGCACAAAGCACGGGGTCGTTTCATTACCTCCCGCTCTATTCCGAAGCGCGCCCCTGGGCAGGGGGTGGTGGGGGGCCAGAAGGGTCCTGCCCTGCCCTTCCGAGAAGCGGCTAAATCTGGCGACACGAGGAAACGGCGGCGCTGGGCGCGGGCCAGTGGGCACGCCCCATGCCCGTCCCGTCCCATCACGCACACACATACCGGCTCAGGTGGTGACTCAGGGCATCGACTGGTGTCACTGCACGTGCACTAGACCGCAAGATCCCACGGTTCCACTCCCGACAGTGTGGCAGAATTTTCCTCTCATTAGGTAGCTAGATCGGATTCAGAATTGTAGCGGCCGGCTGCTCTGATCGGTAGTTGTCCGTGGTTTCTCCGATCAATTCCAGGAGAATGCCGGAGCAGTACCCTAACAAACGGGCCACGGACCGAGCGCGATCTTTCCTCTCACTTACTTGCCCTATTCTCTGCCTTAAACCTACGACTACTAGTTTTATACGTTTACTTACATACGTTTAGTAAATTACATTATCGCATGTCGGAATACCATTGGGAAATTTGTGGCGTGTCCTGGATGGGGCGTTGTCCCAAAGGGTCGCTGAAAATCCTTCGCAAACTGACTTGTACGTCGGGGCTCGATCTCATTATCCAGCGATATAGCAACACTGCCACGTCCAGGCACTATACATTCACTATACAAACGGAACTAATGACCAAAGTACTTGAGACGTCTTGAAGCAATAAACATTATAGTCCCATTGAAATTTAATGTCCCTTCAAGTACATGATCTGGAAGGGCAGGGGGTCTTACCATCCAAACAGGAAAATCTTCACATTTTGTTTTGTATTGTTGCTTCAAATTTCTTCTTCCTTAAACTGCTGTAATCAAAACAGCCTCTGAAACGACCCACTAAGAACTATGTTTTTATTATTTCATTTTTAACATTATAATCATACTATTTAATCAAATTCTGACACTGCAGTGCACCTGACGGGGAGATCCTGGGTTCGAGACCAGACGGTGACAGGATTAACGACACTATCTACGTTTGAAACATCGATGTTTAAAAGTCGATGTTTGTACCAATACAAAACATCGATGTTTTGCAAACATCGACATCGATCCCTCCTCCCAGTCATGTCTTCGAGAGAGCCTTCTCTAATCGGAAAGCCCTCACCGACGTGCCCGGAACACGTGTGATGCTCTTCGCTGCTATCTACTCCTTTCCGGTCCATCGCTCGGCGCCCCCTCCGCCTTCCGCCTTCTGCCGCGTCCGGTCGCGGCCTCGAGGGCGGTGACTAACACTCGCGCGCGCGCGTGCGACCGCGGTCACGCACGGCACGCCGCCCGCAGACGCCGGGATACTTACGACCGAAACGGGAGAGGAGAGCAAAGACAAGACGTTTCGTCCACAACATGTATTAGCAACAACCTGTTTTTTTTTTCTTTATTTTTCTACTGGCTAAGATGGTCGTTTATGCTGCGATTTATCCAACTCTTCCTTTACCTCTTCCAAGTCTTCCTCTACCTTATATCCTACAAATAAGTTTATTATAACCAGCCGCCAGCCATCTTATGTATACTGCGATTTTTCTAACTCCTCCCCTGGCAGGTATGAGCTGTTCACAGTTTCATTCAATCGTTACCTTGAACGTCCCCTTACTGTCCCCATAGTTTCAAGCTTCCAGATGGATGAAACTGTGCACAGATGATACTTGCCAAAGGCAGAGTTGAAAAAATCGCAGTATACATTAGGTGGTTCCAGGCTGTAATAAAAAAAAAAGATATAACACAGGAACACGTTTATTGGATGACATTAAGTGCATATTTACAAAACAGCTATTATGTATCCAAATTGTTTCAGCTCATATAAATTAGAACTCATAATTTTCAGCATAATTTTAAAAAAATGAATTTATCGTCTACAACTGTATTTCCATACGTGATTTCAAAGAGAAGCGACAAATTTAATTTTTTCCCAATTTTTTCACAAAATTTCTCAATTCGGGCGCAATATTGTATCGCGTGTAATTCCTAAACTAATAGTCGGATTGAAGTCTGGTTTACTACATTGAATTTCTCGTCTTGAACTGTACTCACATACGTGATTTTAGAGAGAAGCGACAAATTTAATTTTTTTTTCAATTTTTTCACCAAATTTCTGAAATCGGTCGCAATATTGTTTCGCGTGTATTTCCTCAAGTAATAGTCGGATTGAAGTCTGGTGTACTCCATTGAATTTCTCATCTAGAACTGTACTCACATACGTGGTTTTAGAAAAAAGCGACAAATTTAAATTCTTCCTAATTTTTTCACCAAATTTCTCAATTCGGGCGCAATATTGTTTCGCGTGTATTTGCTCAACTAATAGTCAGATTAAAGTCTGGTTTGCTCCATTGAATTGCTCGTCTACAACTGTACACACGTACGTGATTTCAGAGAGAAGCGACGAATTTAATTTTTTTCCAATTATTTCACCAAATTTCTCAATTCGGCCACAATATTGTTTCGCTTGATTTTCCTCAACTAATAGTCGGATTGAAGTCTGGTTTGCTCCATTGTATTTCTCGCCTAGAACAGTACTTACATACGTAATTTTAGAAAAAAGCAACGAATTTAATTTCTTCTCAATTTTTTCACCAAATTTCTCAATTCGGGTGCAATATTATTTCGCGTGTATTTGCTCAACTATTAGTCGGATTGAAGTCTGGTTTTCTCCATTGTATTTTTCGTCTAGATCTGTACTCACGTGATTTCAGATAGTAGCGACGAATTTAATTTTTTCCCAATTTTTTGACCAAATTTCTCAATTCAGACACGATATTGTTTCGCGCGTATTTGCTCAATAAATAGTCGGATTGAAGTCTGGTTTGCTGTATTGAATTTCTCGTCTTGAACTGTACTCACATACGTGATTTCAGAAAGAAGCGACGAATTTAGTTTTTCCCCAATTTTTTACCAAATTGCTGAATTTGCGCACAATATTTTTTCGCGTGTAATTCCTAAACTAATAGTCAGATTGAAGTCTGGTTTACTCCATTGAATTTCTCGAGTAGAATTGTTCTCACATACGATATTTTTGGGAGAAGCGACGAATTTAATTTCTTCCCAATATTTTTACCAAATTTCTCAATTCGGGCACAATATTGTTTCGCGTGTATTTCCTAAACTAATAGTTGGATTGCAGTCTGGTTTGCTCCATTGTATTTGTCGTCTAGAACTGTACTCCTGTACGTGATTTCAGCCAGAAGCGATGAATTTATATTTTTCTCAATTTTTTCACCAAATTTCTGAATTCTGTCACAATATTGTTTAGCTATAATTCCTAAACTAATAATTTCCAAACCAAATGTCGAAAAAAATGTTCAAATTCAAAATAAATGTGCATCGTCATCGAAATATGGACTTTGTTATACGTGTGTCGCAAAGATATACAAATACAAAACAATTTATTACTGCAAAGTAAATGAAATACTTGGCTGATTTCAATCAACATGGTTGTAGCACCGCAAAGTGGCAATGATCGAAAGATCATATATACTGGAAAACGTCGATGAATTCATGGTAATTAATACTCAATTCGTACGCAAGTGTCTTTTGTGTAGTTATTTCAAAATACCGGAATCAGCTTCGTCTCCAAAATCCATTTTTTGTACTAGTTACATAAATAACTTTTGAAAGATTGATAAACTGAAGTGACTGTCAATTGATCTGACGGTGGCTTATGGGTGAAGGGGGGAATATATTCTACGATATACGGCATTACTCAAAGCAACACATCACCCCTCTATTGTAATTATTACGAGTCGCCAGCCCCCATTGCACGCCCTTCGGCGCGACACAGTAACTGGGAAAACCCAGGCCATCAACCGCCCTGCACCGCCCCACACCCTGGACTTTCGGTAGCCCAACCGCTAAGCCCCTTGAAGGGCTTTTTGTAGTGGCGTTTCTGGCTCGGGGACTGCAGGTAGGAGACAACTCGGCTTGCCTTGCTTTTCACTTTACCTATTACTTAATCTACGAATTTATTGCAGGTTTTCATTCCTCATTTAGTCCGATCAATTCCGAAACAGGCGGAATTACTGCTTGTATTATTACATTCATATATTCATCTCCATCTTTTTTAATTCAAATTTTTGAATATTATATTCATTTCAATTCATTTATTTTAGTTCTAATTAATTTGTCGCCAATTAAATATTTTACAATTATTTTAGTATAATTTCTTTATCGTGTATATTTTATTATAATAATTTATATATAATATTAAAATATTAATATAATTATATAATATTAAAATAATAATTTTGAACCAGATTTGAACATGGAAGAAGAGAAATTATGTGAATGATGTCTAATACGTGGACAGTTAATGACAAAATTGTTAGTGAAAACAATATTTGGAATTTAAACTATTCGAATGACATCAACATCTCATCAATACACCCAACTTTAAGATATCCTGCCCAGAATTTCATTGCGATGAATTAAATTTTACCTCAGCACGAAATATACTTAAGCAAGCATTTTTATTGGAATAAATTGGGACAACATTCACTTTAATCGTTTTTCTTTCACATTTATTCCTTTTCTTTTCAATAATAAAAGCTAGTATGAGCTAATGGTGTTACCATAGCACATACTGCCTCGCAATATGCATAATGGCTGCACATTAATATAATCAAGCTGGGAAATTGTTTTCAAACAGAAATTTAAAAAAATAAAAAATAAACAAAGTGCTTAGAGTTACACGCCAATTATGTCACTCGTACACCACAAGCCTCACAATTATATACATTTTCCGACACTGAAAATAAGTTAAACATTTGCATGTGGAATTTTCAAAAAATCAGAGATTTTCATTTACATTAATGCAAGACCTCGTTTTAAAGAACAAATTTCTTTATGGAGAAAAATATTTATCATCAACATTTTGTTTTGCAACGTTGTGTAGTTTGACGCGCCAGTGTTTCGTTTACATTGCAGGGCCGAGTTGTTTTATATGGCGAAGACTTCTTTGGCATACGTGTACGGCAAATTAAAACTTTCCAAACAATAAAGAGTGAAGGTAAAGAGTAGTTAAGTTTCAATGCTAGAGAGTTGAAACATAGATTGAAAATTCCACTTACAAGTTACTACGTAGTTTCAACCCGCTCAACAGCGTTTTAGAATAAGATTCTTATAAGGCAATCATGCGCGCCTAAAATCGAAAAGTTCACATGTGTACTTTTCGCTGTTGCCTTATCGCAAAAGACGCTCAACTGTTTTGGATAAGTAATAAATATTCCGTCCAGGACGGAAATTGCAGTAATCAATATAGCGTCCAAAACAACCCACCAAGAGATATTTTTCGCTATTTTTAACTAACTTACATGCTATTAAATCGATTTACGACATTCATTCGTGAAATAGTCTAACCGAATTCCATCCGTGGTTTGAAACTTCTCAGATTAGTGTGGTCGTCGGTTCACGGCATGCGAAATAATTGAAAAGTTTCAAACCAGCAGTGAAATTAATTATGACTATTATTTGTTTAAATCCGTCTGACGGCGTTTTATAAAGTGGGTACAAAACCTATCACGAGCGTCTCAAATCGAAACGTTCACCAGTGAAATTTTCGCTATCGTCACAGCGCATATGACGTTCAAATGTTTCGTATTTGTATTATTGCTTTAAATAACTGAATTAGTTCTATGACCAAAAGTACATGAAACAATACGGCGTCTGAAACAACCCACAAAGAAATATGTTTAGCTATTTTTACCATTATGATCATACAATTTAAGTGATTTATGACAGTGCAGTGACTCTGACCGGGTAGACCGAGGTTGGAGATCCGTTCATGGCTGGATGTTCGACTCTAGTTACTTTGGTAGGTCGAGTTCAGATACTGTCCGGAGGGGAATCCTAGAAGCCGGCTGCTGTCATCGGGAGTTTCCCGATATTTCTCCGATCAACACCAGGCGAATGCCAGAGCAGTTCCCTAACAAACAGGCCACGGACCGCGCCCGATCTTTCCTTTCTCTTCCTTGTCCTATCCTCACCCCTTACTTGTACTAACATGCACTCCACTACCGCACACGCCGGGAGACCGGTCGGGAGCTTAGAGCTTGTCCCGGCTGGGGCGGTACCCCGCTGGTGGGAGATACCTGGTTGGGGAAAATCCAACCAGATCTCACCATCTAGCCAGAGAGATCACTGCCATCTTCCGAAGGAAACATTTACTAAACTTACGGAACTGATGACCTAGCCGTTGTCGCGCCAGGAAAAACTAATCAATCAAAAAATTCTATTCATGACTATTATACGTGAGGCAGTGTAACGGAACCCTATTCACCGGTTGAAGCTTCTCAGATAACCTCCTCCCCACTCGTGAAATAACGTACGAAAGTAATTCTGCCAGTGCTGGAGTGTAACCTGCCGGTGGCGGCTGCCCTCGCACCCCGCCAGAGGGCGTGGCGTAGCGGGGCGTCGCGCAGGGGTCGAGCGAAAGGGGAGTCGCCCTGTGGGGCGCCGGGGGGGAGGGGGGCCGTCGCGCGCCCCCCTCGTGTCGCTCCCTCGCAGAAGCGCAGCGGCCCGCAGGCAGGCGACTCCCGCCACTCGCGGCCACTGGCAGCGCGTCGATCGCGCTCTTGCCGATAGAGCGAGTTTTACAACGGGCCGTTTCGACAGCTAGTGTTGGCAGGACAACTGAAGGTTCTGCGGTCGTTGGGTCCTTGAGCCTTTTAGACTCTCCGTTGCAGTTGGCTAACTTGTAATTGGCTTCGACGCTTCCGTTTCTGATATCCTCGTCCGAGGAAATTACAGTGCGCCACGAGACAGTTTCGTACGTAAATATATTTAATTTTTTTCCCGAAATCTCGTACGTGCAAATATCTTAGCGAAACTTTTAGACTTCTGTATGTCTTCACGGGACCCTTAAACAAACACTTAACGAAGGGGCGTCGCTGAACAGTTGCCACGGCGGAGGGATACTACTCTGCATTACACGAGATCTTCACTTGCTTAGCGAACTGTCATTTGGACTCATTCTTATTAAAATCGCTCTATACCTCCTGTGGACGAGGAATGGGATTCTTTCGAAAGAGAAACACGCGTCACCACCTCGCGGATATTACAGTGCGAATCTGGGGCGTTGGAGGCTTCAGCTCAGATCAGTTGACGCTTTTGCTGACAGCAGTGGCGTAGCGGGGTGTCAGCCACACGGAGTGGAAGAAAATGACAGGGCAGTGCCTTGCTGGTGGGAGATACCTAGTTGAGGAAAACCCCGCTAGCCGACGGTAGGTTGGGCGCCGGATCTCGCCATACAGCGGAGGAAGACCACTGTCACATCCCGAGCAAAAACAAGCACTACTCTTACGGGAATAATGACCTGAGTATTTGACGCGCCCGGAAACAGTGACAATCAAATTATTTTCCCCGAAGCACGTGCATTAACCGTCTGGCTCCGAAACCCAGCAAGCGTCTTTTTTTTTTCAACTTTCTCCCCACCAGAAGCCCTGGCGAGGTGGAAGTTCATTGCCATGTTGGGGGTACATGCGCCGCAGCTCTTTGACTTATGCGGCAAAGAAGGGGGCAGGGCTTACTAACTTATTTATTTCGAACTTAATCTATGGATGAAGCCGGCACTTTGGCCGGCAACCTAAAATTTGCATAAACAGTTTATAGGTACACTATTTTATGGCTTTATGTTGGTTATTTTGTTTTCTTGGTTTTTGTTTTTTTCATTCACTCACACATTCACACTGGGTTCTATTTACACTCGACAGCAAGCGTTTTTAGGCCGTGTTTTACACGATCATTTTTCGGCGATACAGACCAGACTGTATGTAATTTGTACAAAGAAATGACGCATGCTTAATTTTTCGGTACAGATTTCATCCAATTCGAACACCGCACTCCTGGCGCCACTTTCCGGACTTTCTCTGGTTTATTATGCGTGTGGAGCGATATGTTCATTTTGTAGTTGCCTAAGAGCGTTCTAATGTGATGAATTGTATTGTGAATGTAGTGAAATGTATTGCGGTTATGTAGTGAGAAATAAATTATGTACTGTATTCTAATACTGTCGCATCCGTGCTCGGTCCTAGTATAACCTAACTGAATTTGTTACCACGGATGCGATGTCCAAATGTTTGAACTTCAGCGCTATACGTGGCGTCCGGAGGAAGTATTTTCTTCATGATTACGTACAAAGACACAAATGACCGTGTAAAACTCTCATCTAGTTTCGGCACCGAAACATACTGCGTAGAAATGAACGTCATTTTTCCATCCACTTTTGTACAGAAAAATGACGAAAAAAGGATGCGAAAATGACCGTGTAAAACAGGTTTAGGATGCGACTGCAGCCAGACGAGACGGGCAGGCGCGGCGGAGGGCAGAAGTAGGGAGCGCTGCAGCCCCCCTCGGCGTGTGACGTCACCGGGCGGAAGTGCGTGGAGGGCCCAGCCCTGCGGCAGAGCAGAGCCTTTGGCAACGGCGGAGACGGTGGGCCGAAGGCTGTGGAGGGAGCACAGCGCATGGCGACGACGGCGGCAGCAGCAGCGACTGTCGTTGATGATGGTGTTCGTGTCGGGGGTGATGGAGTCTGGTGATGGTGCTTGCTGATAGTGTCGGTCCATGGTGAAGTCGGCGGTAATGGATTCGGTGGTGGTGACAAGAGTGTTTGGTGGTCATGCAGGTGGTTTGGTAGTGGTATTGTTGGTTTCGGAGGTTGTGATGGACTTTTGGTAGTTGGAGGTGGTGATGGTTTCGGAGGTGAAGGATTTGGCGGTATTGACGGTTTCTTAGTGATGGCAGGGGTGGTGATGCTTTTTGTTGTTGATACTTTTAACGTAAGTGATGACTTGGTGTACTGTATTGATGTGTAGATGGGGACTGTAATTATGAAAGTGATGTTGGAGGTGATAGTGGAGAAGCCGGTGGTGGTGTTGCTGACAGGCTCCAAGAACAGAGGCGAGCGAGGGTGAATAGGGGGAGTGGAAGGAGGATGTGGTGGCAGAGACATCCAGGCCTCGAGAGCGGGGGTGCAGCCAGTACTTTGCTCCAGGCCTCACGAATCTCTGGGGGCCAATACAACCCAAAGCGTTCCGTAAGGTGTATTATAATTTGAACATTTAGTTAATTAAATTTTTACAGTACCCCAACTTTTTCCCACTTCCTAGTTCAGAAATTTTCAAAATTGAATGTCTGGCTCGGGTCACGGCGTGACGAATCTTAGAAAGCAGTTTAAATAAGAGGTTTTCGGTACATTTGATTGCAGAAGGACGCATTACGCATATAAACGTCTACAGTACCAGCACATATAATCGACTCTGGCAATTCAATGCGTGGTTGCCATACATTACTACTCACATAGCACCATCTACAAAGCAGGTAAATTGAACCTAAAAACATTAACGCTTACTGAGAAGTGTCGACACGTCTTGACATCAAGTTCATAACTTTCACCAAAGCCGAATCTAGTCGCCTCCGCGTTTCCGTACGAGTCAGATGAGCGGTAACACTGAACCCTGGCTGTGAGAAAGTTAACAAATCCTCGCAAGCTGATTGCTTCACAGCAGGTCACATGACGTACCACAACACATGGCGAGAGAACTGTCAGATTCGCTTATACGCTGCCGGTATAGTAGTGCATTTTTGAAAATAAGGGCTCTCACAACCTCTTTGTTGCAGGGTCCGGAATTCCTGACGGTGGCTGAAGTAGTCTGGTGCGGGGATTTGGTGGGCGGAGGGGGGGGCACTGAAGGGCGGTGCGGTGCGTGGGGGAGGGGAAGGGCGTGAGGGTGGTGCGGTGTGGAGCGGAGCGGATCGGTGTAGAACGTGGCGGGCGGGGCTGGGCTTGACAGTGGACGGTGTGCAGCGGGGCGATGGGGGCAGAAGGGCGTGGAGCAGGGCTGGCGTGGCGGGGTGACGCCGTAGAGGGATGGTCGCGGAGCCGGTAGCGGGAGGGGCGCGGCGGGGCTTGGGGGCTGGGGTGCGGGGCGGGGAAGAAGGTGTGAAGGGGAGGGCTAGACGGAGCGAGTGAGGTCGGTCGGAGCGAGGCGGGAAGATGGGCTGGGTTGACTGAGGCGAGGCGAGACGGAGCGGGGCGGGGCGGGGCGGGCGGGGTGAAGCGGAGCAGTGGGGGCGGGCGCACCCACAGCGGCGGTCCCCCTGAGTCACGCCGCGGCGGGCGGGGGGGAAGGGCGGGGGGCGGGGGGCGGGGGGGGGAGCCGTTCACCCCATTCCAGGGCCTCGGGCGCTGGAGAGCGCATCCACGCACAGGAATCCTCAGCGGCGACCCCTGATGCGGCTCGATGGGCTGACTCATACACACACACACACTCACCCACACACACACAGGCACACTGCAGCTGCTCTGCGGAGATTCCGAGTGAGCAATGCCAACGGAAGTGTCTTCCTTACCCTTCGATTAATTTAGAGATCATTTGACAGATCATCAGCTCTTACGGTTGGGAGCTACACGTCACAACGGTGACGTTCAACCTCCCGATCGGATGAATAGCTGATTTACGTCAAGTAACCCTCTGTTTAAATCCACGTATAAGAATGCAGTTTTTTTTTTCTTTCTTCAGGGAAGAAACTTCCAAAATATCAACAACAGAAGTTTTGCTTTTCACCTCAACTAGATGGTCTCTAATTTTCGGACGTACAATAAGTGTTTAATGTTTTCGTGCACGAAATACAGTTTCTCGTGCTTGTTTTCCGTGTGCGAAACATCTGTAACGATTCGCAAATGTATTTGTTTACTATTTACAACCAATAGTGTTACGACACTGAGAGGAATCCATATACTTTTGTACAAGTAAAATATCTCTAGTTATTTGATATTTAATTTATATTCCTTTACTTAACGCATTGTGTTTCTCTCACGGCGTGTTAAAATATTGTTTTGAGGTGTAACTTTGCACGTCAGGATTACAAGTCAGTACTTCGAACTATTTACGGAGTCAGTTGACGTTTCATCAGCTGTTATGGTAACATCCAATCGGGAACTCAAACGTCACTACTGTAGGTGCCATCCAAGCTCCCGATGGGATGACACCGTAACAGTTGATTAACGTCAACGGACTCTATATTTAAATCGAAGTACATTACTGCTGTTCAAAATATAGGTAGTTAACGATTGGTGCTTGTGGCGGGGATATACAAGTAATATCTTCGAATCCGAAAATCGAGATATCTGTATGCCTGAGTGGCTGGGTCACGATTAACGTTGTCTGATTAGAGGTTTATGAGCTGAATCTTGCTAAATATACCAGAAGCAATATCGAGTTGTCCTTCCCGGTGTATATTAAGGTAGTTTAATTTTGGGGGTAGTTTAATTTTTTCCTTGAAGCCTCTGTGACATTTTACACATTTTCTGCAAAGTGAACACTTTTTCTCGAGAAGAGGAAAGTTCGTAGTTTGCACTCTGGTTAGAGTTACAATTTTCACATCAGACATTTTGAAAATTGCAAAAGCTCCACGATTTTACTGTACATGCCTTCATCTTCAATGTTGAAGCCAGATTTCTTTGTCAATGCCATTTTAGAACTTTCAATGATGTCATGTACATTAAAAAAATATTTACAGGTTTTTTTTAGTAATATTGATGGAAGCCATAACAGTTTTTCAGAAAATATGAGGTGTACAACGGACCAATCTCAAATTACCCAGCATATGAAATAAATGAGTACAAGTTCCTCAATTCAGTTTGGCATTGATGAGTCAAAAACCGCTCATTACTGAACAGACATCATCCACTATCCTGTTAGGGTAGTGGCCACATTCAGTGTCTGACTCCAGGGGTAAATAGAAAGTATCACTGGAAAACTGCATTGGACTTCCCCAATTCGAAGCCTTCAGAAGAATGTGCTGAATCACTCCTCATAAGCTTTGAATCAGAGTCTAAATAGAACGCGGGTCTACGTCCTTCTTTCGTCATAAATCATAGGCGATTTCATCTCATGACTAATGGCAGTAAAAAAATAGTTCTTCACATGCAAATGAATGAGTTTTGTTGACGCATTCCTCTTTTAATTTCACTTTATTTGATTCTACATCTCTTGAAGTTAAAATATATACGTTTTTAGAGTAATTTGAGAATATACAGAGTCTTGACGGAAACGTAGTATAAAATAAACTTCGTATAATTATATTATTCTACAATTTCCAACTGTTCATAATATGTAACCAATGTCCACTGATTGTATCATTTGGCTAAAATCAAATAATATTAAAATTATTGTTTACTTTTCGGCCTATAGATTTTTCAATTTTGTCATACTGTATTTGGTTCTTTATTTTAAAGACAGAAAATTGTCATACGATAACAGTTTTATGTCAATATATTACAGGTGATACATAACAGTAACGTTTCTGCAAATAACTTTCTTTTCAATTTTTCGAAACGTTCCTGTTACTATTATGTGTCACATGTAATATATTAATGTAAAACAATTATCGTTTAACAATTTTTGTCTTTAAAATAATAGACCAAATACAGTCTGACAAAGTTAAAATCAAAGAATGTACCAGAATCAATAGTAGGTGGTTACAAGCTATGAAAGAATAATTATCGCTAATTCTCTTCTTCCTCTGTACTTTAAGGGTTACGTTCTAGAACCTGTACCGGTGTCCTCTAGTGATCCGACAAGAAAACATCGATCATGCCAAACACCGATGTTCAAAATCAAAACATCGATGTTAATAATACATCAAACAAAATCCAATGTCAAGTGGTTTCATAACCTCTAACATTAAATTTGTGCGCAACCACGTTTATTTGAAAATGGTCGTGCTTATTAATTTATAATTAAAATTTAACTGAAAACAAAGTTATCTTAACAAAACATCTCCATGCGCGAAATATAGGTAAGATAAAGGAAATACCAGGCCATCAGATTCATCTCGAGCAAGGGATGGTAGTCTTCTCAATGAAGATAGAACAAACTTCCTTCGTTTCGATCGAATACAAACACATATTGGTACCATCATTTATAGTTTTTTATTTTAACTATTACAAAATTGTGATTATGGACGTCTTTCAAACACCAACAACACATTGAAAATGTAAAAACATCGCCCCTAAAACATCGGATTCAATACATCGATACTTTTATAGAAACATGGAAGTTTTAAAAACATTTACATCGATATCCCGTCCCTAGGGTCTTCGAACTATGGGTGACTAGCCAGCTTCAGAGAGGTTATCCACAACACTGACACAGGTACTGGGTTGAAACATTTTCTTCTTGTTTCTTTCCTGATTTTATTTTTAGATATTTGTGTATCCTGCCACAGTATATTTCTAGTATATTTTGTCTTACCCCTTCTCTCTCTCTCTCTCTCTCTCTCATATATATAGTATATATATTATATATATATATATATATAGAGAGGAGGAGAGGAGAGAGAGAGAGCAGAAGATAGAATTTATATATGTATATATATAATATATATATATATATAATATATACTATATATTATATATATATACCATATATCAATTTACTTAAGCTGATAGCAAACTATGATTTTTAAAAACATATTACCTGCTTAACAACATTTTTCCATCTATTACAATCTTTGTTCTCACTGGAGATTTTCCTTCATAAGCCATAGCTTTAGTTTTTTCTGTGGAAATTTTAAAATCATATTTTATTGCAATTTGTTTTAATCAACACACTCACATCTGTATTTTGTCTTCTAATTATAATTAGAGAATTTGAATAGAACATAATAAGAAAAGATAAAAGCAGAAATGAGGCAAGAGAATGACAATGTTCACAGTAATTACCATCAAGTATGTAGAAATCTGTTGATCTGACAGCAAAAAATAAAAGTTTAATGCTTCAGTGAGCTCAATGTATTACGAAATAAAATGACAGAGAAAAAAACTATCTTGCGATAGCGTTTGGTTTTGTATCCCTCGTAACAGGTAGTTGTAACACATAGTAGATACAAAATAATTACGCATCTTCGACAAGTATTTGGTTTCCTAATCTGATTGAATAAGAGTCCAACAAAAGTATTAGAAACATCCCTACTAACAGGGGGGCTCATAGAATTTCAGCTCCCTCCCGTATGCCGATGAAATATATTCATACATGATGATTTTAATAATTTTCAATCAAACGAAAGCCATCCAATATCTCAAGTGAATATGCTAAAAATACGACGAAATCAACGAATAAAAATAAATGTTCAATTCAGCGTAAGTTAAAAATCATTTTGTAAAAAAATGATTCCGTTGGTTGTACACAAAACTACGCTTCCCCCTTCCACATACAAAAAACAGTAAAATTCTTGAAGTGCTACCAATGTTAACATATAAAATACTCAGCGCAAATTACTTTTTTCACAAACATTTGGAAGTGAATTCGCGTCGGGCATCACTTCACCGTTAATTACATTCTCGTTAATTATTTTTACGCAATTATGGTGGCCTTAGTATTTTGTTTCATTGGTTTTCACGTATTCTTTCTTACAAGAAAAATGAATGTGATTTTTTTATGCCACACCTGCCTGTCGGAAAACTACGAAGTCGATGTTTTTAGCACGGCATTTAGTGTAGCCATCTCCGTCCTCTGTGACATCAGCTGAGTGCACAAATACCGCTGGCGAACTCTGCTACTTCACTAGAAGCTACAACACTACACTTGTAAACGCCCAGGAGTTTGTTGTGTCTGCATTAGAACCTTTTTCGTTTGAATTTCCCATCCGATTTTTCACACGAAATGTAAATATAATTGCTTTGTGACGAGACAACCGGTCGGAAAGCTATGAAGTCGATGTTTTTGAGACGGCATTCAGTGTAGTCCTGCTCTGTAACGTCACCGAGTGCACAGATTCAGCGCGTGAACTCTGCCAATTCTCAAGAAGTTACGTCACTACACTCACCGTTATACGCTTCGCTAATGTTTCCTAAACACTACTTCCTCCATTAAACAACACTAAACTATTCTAAGAAGATGGACACGGCACCGTTGGCCTATTTACTTACTTTTACAATTACGTGATTGCGAGAACTGACAACACATTTTGAGGCTTACTTCCTTAACACACAGAAAGAGAATGAACATTTTCAATAATCTTATTGAATTGAATTGAATTTGCCTTATTTTACGTGGCGAGACTCGGGCCATCAGGCCCGCTCTTCCGTCTGACCACGCAAATTTCTCTACGCTCCTTTTACCAACTAGGAGAGAAAGGAGGTATTTCTTGGGCGAGAAACAGGCGATTTGAATTTAGCTCAGAGGCGTCATTTAGGCTTGAGGATCTTTTACATGCAAGTAAATCTACGAACATGAGACAGCCGGCTTTACTTCCCCTCCGAAGGAAGGCGTACGAAGGATTTTTTCGCCCTTAAAAATCCACGGCTTCGATCGGGTTTGAACCCGCCAACTTGGGTACGACAGTCCAGTACGCTAACCGTTACACCATCGCCGCCGCTTATACAGTCGACTCCGGTTATAGTGAACTTCTAGGGAGTAACATTTTTGATAGGATCTGGATATCAGAGATTCACTATATCCGAGAATTTCAAAATGAAATAGATTTCATCCACAATGATTAGTTTTTTTTAATATATGCAGATATACTGAAAATACTTAACAGCACGAACTGAAAATTTCAATATCTTTATTTGTTCTTTAAAAAGCAAATACTTTTCAATTGATTGCTTCGTACATTTTTCATAAGTTAACTCTCTAGATCCTTCTCCAGAGATCGTGCTCTCGCCATACTTGATCCTGCATTGTCCACTGTCTCGAAGTATCCTAATGCAATATTGGCACCTCCTGCACTGTTGGAAGGGCCTTTGACTCGCCCAATAACATACGAGGTCCTTTCGGTAGCGGCAAGGCGCAAGTGGCTTACAAAACTGATCGCATTTTTGCACGGCATGGCAGGTATCGGTTCGAGGTTCTGACAGTCGGGCGCTTCCTGTCGCCTACGTAGAATACAACGCGCTCTGACACGCGGAATATCACATAACATCAAGCTTGAAACTGAGTGGCATGAGGTCATCAGTAAGGTCCTCATTTCGGGTCAATATTTTTTTCAAGTTACCTAGTGTTGGCATTTGTGGCACTAATGCGATACTTTCTTTTCCAGGAGGGAATTAATTTTCAGATCGTATTTCCTATAATCGAGGTTCACTAAAACGGAATTTCAGGTTTACTATAACCGAATCTTCTTATGCTTATTTGAATGTAAGTGAAACGGGATCAGTGACTTAAGTTCACAATAACCGAGTGTTCACTACTAATTCGAGTTCACTACAACCGGAGTAGACTGTAGTTGTAATAAGACAAGGTTTACAATAGTATTATTTTTCCCTGGTTCATTGGTCGCATTACCGATAGTATTCAACTTGCTAAATCACAATAAAATCGGGTTACAATCTTTCCTCATCCTCTTCTATTTTCAGAGTCGAACTGTGGAAAATCTCGCATCCTCTGTTCATTACAGAGACAAAAAATTTGCAAGTTGCACAGTTTTTCGGTGTCTTCCTACAATTACAATTATGAAGATAGAGCCTTTTTCTTTTAATGAAATATGTTCCTTGCAGATAGATTAAGAAATAAGATCATGTACAATTTCCTAAAATTTGAATACTTTTCGTATAATGCTGCGTGAAATTCGTGCGAGAAAGTATGTGCTGTTTTGTAGTAGTTTTATCTGTGTGGTGGAATGGGGAGCATTCCCACCCACCGAGCTACACCCCTCAAAAGCAGCATTTCTATCATAACGGGCCGGAGGCGTGGGAGCTTGCATGACTGGCAATAAAATGTCACACACGGGTGGCAGCGTTCCTTGATCACCTTTTCTCAGATATACGCGCAAGGGTGCGCATTGTATTCCATTGCATCGCGTTGCTCCCTTCATTTGAAGGCTCCGGAGCAGCGTGCGAAGCCTTTCCGTCGGAGAACGATCAGCTCCAACATCATCTTCACCTTTTTCCTCCGCAACCTTAGGCAACCGGGCGCGCGACAGCGGGTGCGCCCCAGGGCTGCGATCCGGGCCCAAGTCCTTTTTCCTTCCTTTTTTTCTCCTCCATCTCCTGCTCACGCCCCACCTCCCTTCATCTTCCTCTTTTTCCTTAATTTTCTTCTTCCTTGCCCACTTTTTCCTCTTGGTTCTCTTAGTTACGTCCACATTTATCTCCAACCCACCTTTTTCCTGTACTTTTCCCTCTCCATTTTTTCTCTGCATCTCAGATCACTGCCTGCTCACCTCCCGATCCATCTTACTCTTCCCCCTCCATTTTCTGGTTCCTCGTGCACTTTTCCTCTTGCCGTGGCTGTCGCGCGCCAGGCGGCCGGGAGGCCCTGATTAAACGGCGCTCTGTGCAGCAAAGCAGAGGGCGGAATCGGCGTTCGGCGGCTCCAAACAAAAAAGCGCCGCCGCGCCGGCGGCGTGCGCCGCCGTGCAGAGGCGCCGCCTGCGCTGTGGGCTGGCGCCGCATCTATCCGCGCCTAGCACCGGGGGGGCGGGGGGGGCGGATGCTACCGGGGGGCTCAAGAAGGGGGCGCGGGCGGGGGAGGGGGGCGGGCAGGAAATGATCTGAGATACAGGAAAAAAAGAGAAAAAGAAAGAAGGGGTTGGAGATAAATGCGAACGTAAGTTAGAGTGCGAAAAACGAGGAAACTTTGGTGGAGAAAGGGAGAGAGCGGGAGGTGAGCAGGAAGTGTTGTGACACGCAGAAAAGAAAAGAGGAAGAGAGAAGAAAGAAGAGGGGAAGAAGATAAATGTGGTAGTACGAGCGAAAAAGAATAAGAAAAAAATAGGGGAGAAAGAGGGAAGAATGTACAAGATAAATAGGAGGGGAAGAAACCGAAAAGAAAAAGGGAGAGAAATAAAGGACAACGTGGAAAGAGGAGAGGACGTAGTAAAGAGAAGAAGAGAAAGTAAACACGATAATAGGTAAAAGAGATGCGGAAACAGGAATGTGAAGAGTATGAACGGGAAGAGAGGAAGCGGATGGAAAATTGAGCCAGCATCTGGAAGTGAGAAATGAAAAAACGCAAGGGAGAGAATGGAAAAAGGAGAGGAATCGAAGAGAAGAGATGAATTTTAAGAGCTTAATAGAGATAAAGCGAGAGAAGATGAATGAGATAAAAAAATACTACAGAGAAAGAAAACGGAGAATGTAAGAAGAAGGAGAATGACAAAAACCGACGAGAAGGAAATTGTGACGCGTAGGAAGAAACAGAGAAAAGGGGATCCAGTAAGTTTCAAAAAATATACAAAGATAGAAGTCCAAGTACTACAACAAATCGGAAAAAGTCACGAAAACCATGAACAGCAATCAGAGGGAGAGGAAAAGAAAGACAAGAAGAAAACAATTAGAGAAGATAGAAAGAAGGCGGGGCGATATAAATGAAAAGGAAAAGAAACGTGAACGAAGAAACCCCAAACAGAACGACTGAAGCAAGAGGAAAAGACCAAACAATAACAAGGCAGGCGTCAATGGACGAAGAGAGCGAGGAAGGGCAGTTCACCGCGCCAGGAAACGTGATGCCTCGCGGACATCAGACGCCCCAGATCGCGCAGCAGCAGCCGCCAGCAGCCCCACTCCTCCCCACTCCTCCCCACTCCGGGACGCCGCCCCCGCGACAGACAATCCGGGGCCTCAGTCTATGTTTTTAGCTGCGGCATTTGTCATGCGGGATTATCTTCGCTTTTTGTGCAGAGCGCCCGCCCCGCGACGCTCTCTTTTTTTTCTTTGTTCGCCGCTCGTTTTTTCTTCTTTCTTCCTATTTTCCGTCGCTCGTTTTTGGTTTTTTTCACGTCGCCTCTCGCGTACGTCGCGTGGGAGAGAGGGAGGGAAAAGAGGGGGTAAGAGAGAAAAAGTTTCGTGTTTTGGATACAGACACGCGACTCGCGATTCGTTTGTTTTTGCCTGCGCGCGCCGTCGCTGTCTCGCAGTTTCGCGCTCCGTCCCCCACGCGTGCCGAGGTGCCAGGGCTGTCCAAATCTCTCACTTCTCAATGGCCTCGATGGCTTATATTATATCGTCGAAATATTAAGTGTTTCCAGAGATGGTCCTCAATGGATGATTCAACTCACACGTGTGTTCCACAAGGCTTGATTTCTTGGACATTTTTATGTGATACGTATCGTTTATTTTCAAATCAGTACTATACTCGTAAAATGAAGGTTTTAATGAAACTCCAACTTCTTCAACTATTAGAAACCACGGAATATTTTAATTATGAAGGCCTAAATGGAATTTTTCATTAATCAAAATGTCTTGTGTCCTCCAACCTTCGATGCGCCAGGACTGTCCAAACGTCTCAACTGTGTCTTCTCTTATGCCTCTACGTTATTATGTCTCCCTAAGTCCGTGGAAATATAAAGTGTTTCCAGAAACGGTTTTCAATGAACGATTTCAATCAAGCGCGTGTTCTACAAGGCTTGGTGTAATGGTATTTTTTTTTTGTGATAAATGTTTTATTCTCATATACTTATATTCATAAAATGAAGGTTCCTGTACACTATCTTAAACTTCCACAATTATTACAAATCATAGTAAATTTTAATTGTGTATACGGAAGTGGTCAGCAATTAAAGTGTCTTGTAATAATAAAATAAAAGAGTATTTTTCCCTGCTCCCTACAAATGCCGATGCGACAGGACTGGCCAAAGTGCTCAAAGCTGTCAACCTTTGACACACTCAACAGACGTTGTTCCACGAAATCCATAGAAGTCTAGTTGTTTCCTGTAACGGTTCTCAACGAATGATTTAATCCACGCGGGGGATCCACAAGGTTCGAGTCTATGGGCATTTTTTTTATAAGTGTAGAAAATCGACATTGATTCTCCGATCGTTGTAGAAGGAAAGTTTTAGTACAAGACGGATGCAGTATGTACACGCCCATGCAGTAGGGCTATGCATTTATGGGGAAGAAGGTAAAAGGTTTCGATATAGTTGACCGGGGGATGCAGTTGGGCTATGTCTTTTAGAGAGGCACGAAAAGGACTGAGGAAAAGGTGAGTGCGTGAGGCAGTCCGACTATGCCTTTTGAGAAAGAAGGTAAACGGTTTCGATATAGTTGATCGCGGGATGCAGTCGGGTTATGCCTTTTTAGATAGGTAGGTAGGTAAAGGGCTTAGGAAAAGCTGACCAAGGGATGCAGTCGGGCTGTGCCGTTTTGGGCGAAGAGAGTAAACGACTTAGATGTAGTTGAACGCGGGATGCAGTCGGGCTATGCCTTTTACGGAGGTGGGTGAAGTGCTTATGAAGAGCTGGCTGCGGGATGCAGTCGGTGCACGCTCGGTCGGGCGAGTGGGCCAGCTAGTTCTCCTCGCGGCCGCGACGGGGGCGCAGATCACGTTCGTTGGCGTGTTTACGCAAGCGGCGCCGGCGGGGGCGACTGTCGTTTGTCGAGCTGTTAAAGAGTTCCGGCCGGCAGCCACCGCCCCCACCCACCCCCGCCGCGCCGCCGGGAGCGGGGGAGGGGTGCCTCCTCCAAGTGAGGCCAAAACGTCCGCTGCCTCCCACTCTCGACACAATGCGAGGACGAGGATTCCTCGCACAACTCTGGACAGCACCTCGCGTCTTGGGAGCTGGGTACGTTATCAAACTGAAATCTTTTTTTATTCAACTAATATTTACAATATATTTCAAACGTGATAAAATATGTAAATACTATAAATGAGAATAACAATAATGAATGAAATAAAATGAAGAAATTAATTAATTAGATCGCTGGTGAGGTAGATACCTTTTTATTATGATAAATAAATAAAGAAACGATCATAAGCTGAATAAAAAGTATTGATACCAGACAGCATCTTTATTTATTTATTTATTTATTTATTTATTTATTTATCAAAATGAAAGTTATTCATTAGTACTTTCCTAGGGATCATTTTCAAATCTATAATAAAAAGATCGTTTAAATAATGCTACATTGTTAAGGGACACGATAATTAAGAATGTATGAACATGTTCGTGTTCGTGTTTATCAATTCGCGAAATAAGGGCACGAGAAGGGGCAGACCCTACGTCCACAGCGTGTTTGTTGACCCTTTCTCTACGTGCGAAATATGAAGAAAGCGCAAATACAATGAGATGGAGGTCATCTTGGTCGACAGAGTTTAGTCGATGAAGCGTTCTTGTGGTTCCAACAATTGACTAACGGTATTATTACCTATTATTATTATTATTATTATTATTATTATTATTATTATTATTATTATTATTATTATATATTTTACTTTTACAGCAGTGATCATGGGACATTTTTATTCAGAAACAAAACATCAGAAAAGAAAAACCGGAGCAATACCCTAACAAAAGGAACACTGACCGCGCGCGATCTTTCCTTCCCATTCTTCGTCCTCTTCTCACCCCTTAGTTACCCACACTTCCACTCTTATGCACTACACTACCACACGTGCCGGGAGACCAGTGGGGAGCGTAGGGCTTGTCCTGGCTGGGGCGGTGCCTCGCTGGTGGGAGATACCTAGTTGGGGAAAACCGCTAGCCAACGGTAGGTCAACGGGGGGAGATGACCGCCACCTCCAGCGATAAGACATGTAGTACACTTACGGGACTAATGATCTTATCTGATGCGCACCCGGAAACACTAATCAACGAATCATTTATTTCCATTCCCGACGGCTGTCGACCTTCCACATCAGTTTGGGTCAAGTAACGTCGGATGGTTCCACTGTGCGAGCGAAGTCTCGACCACAAGCCTTCCTCCCATTCATTTCCTTCTCAACTCACGATTTTATGTCTGACCAAATTATCTTCCCGCTCGTTGTTTGCGCTGCTGGGCAGTTAGTTCGTTAGTACTCAAAACAAAACCGAACAAAAAAATTGCGGACACTTTCCACAATTCGTCTCTTCGCAGCGTCTCTCTGTCCTCCTTTTTATTCACAAGCTCCAGCTCAACAATTTTAAAACGCCAGAATCATTTTTACTCGCTCTAAACAGTTGCAGCACGTCTGTTTCTTTGCGTGGAAGACAATGAATATTCAGTCTCCGTTGTGCAAACATGAGAAAATAAGTTGAGACTCAAAAATGTAAAACGCGAGAATTTTAGATGAAAGTTAATTAAGTACGGCGTAAGGGAGAGACAAAATTGCATCAACAGCGACGCGGAGGATACTTCGGGACACAAAAAGAGTGCCTGATGTTTTATAAAGTTGGTTAATGATTACAATAATAACTAGGCAGAGTACCCGTCATATCGAAACTTTGCAATTCTGATAGTGTTACTAGTTATTAGTCAACAACAACGCATATTAAAAAACGTTCATGACGTCCTTTAAAGATGTTAAATTGAGGGATAAATTGCATTGAGAAATAAATATTCGGCTTTAATACTGCAGTTTATGACACGTTCGAAAATAAATTCGAATATTCCGATTTTTAGTATTTCATAGATTTCAATAAAAAATTGGAAGTATGCGTTTTTTCTAAATGCACTTTCTTCTAAGCCAACAAATAAATTAAAGGAAAAAAGTTCCAGACTTTTCCAAGTTTTGAAAATGTCACAGAGAATTCACCTTAAGTCCACTTAAAATATCATAATTATAATAGGCGATATGAATAAAAAAAAATGTAATTTAGAATAGTTTTATATAATACTTACAAATTAATTTATACTTTTATTTAATCAAAGTTTTTTGCCCAATTTCTACACAAAATGTATTTGTACATTATTATTCCATGCAAGTAAACCGCCTTAAATTTCTCAACATTTCCAATTTAACTAGGTGTCCAAATAGTACATCTGTTAATGTGTTGTATGAACGTATTTCAGATAAATCTCTATAACACAGTGCGGTGTACAAAATAAAAGTGATTACAACTGTGTGATACTATGGCGGACTCTAAAAAAAAAACTTTAGTTAGTGGCAAATTCTGTGCCAATTATATTTAAAAAGATTCAATAAACATAGAAAATTTTCTACATCTGTTATTTAATTACGTCGAATTCAGATGCTAGCTGGAAAATAAATATTGCTGTAGTTTTCGGTTATTCTTTTTTCGTTTAATACCTGACAATGCCGGACTTGTCCCTAAAAAATGGACCACCGCCCGCCCGCAATCATTCCTTCCCATTCCTTGTTCTATCGTGATTCTATCGTGAAATTAACGAATCAAATTCCAGAAAAATCTGGAAGAAATCTCGAGGAAACTAAAATCACCGTATTAAATCAGACAGGAAAGTTGTCAACAGACCTTTTCATATTCATATAACAAAGCACTTCAACAATGCAGCATTTATGAGTGTCTTTTGTCTAAAAAAACAATTACTTTAGGATGAAGCCGTTTGGGTTCTTTTTCTATTTGAAAGGGACGTACGAGTCGTGAACTCCGGCCGTTGAGTCAAGTGGAAGCTATGCAGAGCGTCGCGGGTCAGAACAAACAGAACGAGTCTCCTCACAGTGATCTTCTGTTGGCGGACTGCACGCGACGCAGTGAAGACAGAGCCACAATTGTTCTTCTAACCGAAAATATCACGCATAAAATTCGTTTGGGATGATAGATCAACTTACGTCTACTTACCAGCAGAAATATTGGAACACTGGCTTAACGTAACTTCAAACCGCTATTTTGATGTTTAGAAGTTTTGCTAGAGCTTTGTATGTTCTTAATAATTTGATTTTTAAAAGCAATAGCAATTGTCCTGTATGTTCTGTTTCAGAAAGAAAACGTTGCAAGAAAATGTAAAGATCAATTTTTTCTTTCATTACAACATCAGGTTGAATGACCGTCAATCTGATAAATAGGGAATGGAATATATTGAAATAAAAAAAATGAAAATTTCCTTCATAAAATGTATTTATTTCTTCCAAATTACGAACGAAAAAGTAGAAAATTTGTAAAATAAAAATTCATTATAGTATTCAAAATTGCTCTACATACGTATTTACAAATGTCCAAGAGCCAAATGTCGCACAGAGGGTCTTAAACTGGATTCAGAAAGACTAAAAGAAAGTTATTTTTATACAGAAGTAATTGAACACTACGTTTGATCGCACATATAATTTATATTCGAAATACATTATAAGTTCGTAGTATACACAAACTTACGAAGGTCGGTGCTCAAGTGAAGAAGTTTCGTGAAGTCAGTGTTGGATCCCGGAGAGGAAGGGAGGGTTAATGGGAAAATGCCTCCTCCGGAAATCCAACACTTTTTCGTCCGTTCACCCAAATTATTTTTTATCTGTCAAAAACTTCTCCGTCCTTCCAACACTCCTGAACCTGCCCTACACTCCCTCATCGACTTACGATCCACTATCCGTCCTACACTCGCTGATCGTCTTACGGTCCACTGCCCGTCCTACACTCTTTTATCCGTCCTACACTCCCCTGTCCGCCTTAGGTCTTACATTCCGACTATTCCATTCGCCAAGCACTCCTTCGTCCTTCCAACACTCCTCTACACGTCCTTCACTCATCCATCCGTGCAACAATCCTCTAATCATCCCACATTCCTCCGTCTCTCCATTACTTCTCTAATCGTCCAACACTCCTCCATCCGTCCGACACTCCCCCGACCGGCCAATACCCTGTCCGTTCCTTCGCCCCGCAGCTGCAGCCGGCGGCGCCCGAGGCGTTAAAAATACGCGCCTCCCCTCCCCTCCTTATCACGAGCCAAGCAGAGATAGACGGCGGCGCCCCAACACACGTGCGTCTCGAACATCCGCTGCTCACCACTGTACAGGAATTGATTCGGTTTTGAACGATTCCAGGCGCCACTGCCATGCTCACTAGTCCCGCAACCACATCATGTCATCTTCACAGCTACCATTCCGTTAAATGTAATAGTGGTCGCTAATGAACTAGATGTTGATGCAACCTTTAAAAAAAACACTTGTTGAAATGTTTTTATTTAAATCAGTGATTTAAAAATATTTTAATCGTGATTTAATCATCGAAATATTAATAGATTGTCGCCATTATATCCAATTATACAAAAGAATTTTCTCCTTCTTCCGCAAGATCATCACTTTTTTCAAAAGGAAGTTCAACTTAATATTTTGAGGAAAGTTTCTGTAGATGTATTGAGAGTATTTAATCCCGGAAGGTGGCGGTGTTCTTCCCCTGCTGGATGGCGAGACCCAGCGCCGGTTTAAAGTCGGCTAGCGAGGTTTTCCCGACCAGGTATCTCCCCCAACGGGGCCCCGCCGAAGCCCTGATAAGCTCTAAGCTCCCGACCGGTCCCCCGCCATGAGTGATAGAGTAGTGCATGTAAGGGTAAGTGAGTGTTAGTACGGAGTGGACAAGAACGAGGTAGGAAAGATCGCCCGCGGCCCGTTTGTTAGGGTACTGCTCCGTCATTCGCCCGGTGCTGATCGGAGAAACCACGGAAAGCTACCGATCAGAGCAGCCGGCTGCCGGAATACAACTCAAGACAAGGACTTAATTTGACCTAGCTATGTGGCAAGTGTCAAAAATTGTGTCACCGTGGGGAGACGAACCTAGGACCTACCGATCAGAGGCACTGCAGTGACATCGGTTGATGCCCTGAGCCACCTAAACCGGTTCACATGAAGAAATGAAACGCAGCGTAACATGTTAGTCAAGCGTAGCGTTTCCCTTCCCAGCGATAGCGTATCGGCGAGGGGGAGGGGAGGACTATCGGGAGAGCTGCAGGCGACAAGCGCTCCTCGCGGCGGAAGCAGGAAACTGTGCCACCTTCCCCCTCCACTCACCCCAGCGCACGCACGCACGCACGGCGCTGCAGCAGCTGCAACTGAGTGCACGCGCGCTTCCGACGCCCACGCCGAGATGCACGCGCTGTTGCCACATCTCACGCGGCGTCTTGCGTGGCTCAGGGCATCAAATGGTGTCGCTGCAGTGCCTCTGACAGGGATGTCCTAGGGCTGAAGGCCCGACCGTGGCAGGATTTGCGGATCTAGTTGCATAGCAAAGGAGAATTCTAGCGGCCGGCTGCTCTGATGGGTAGTTTTCCTTTGCTTCTCCTATCAACACCAGGCGAATGCCGGAGCAGTACACTAACAAACAGGACACTGACAGCGCGCGCAAGTGCAAAAGGGGCGTATGTGAGTTACATGTGGTGACATATAGAAGTAACACACCTGTAAATATACATTTTCCATCAATTATATTTCAATCTATGCTGCAGACCACCCCCGTCGATTGCTTTTATGCGAGTATCGGAACGGTATTGTCATGAAACTGTTAAATATGAAACCGTAGCAAGTTTTCTAATCCCATTTGATCGAAAAGCTGCCGATTAATTGTAAAAAATGTGATAAAAATGTACTTACTCGAATTTTGAATCAAAATACGGATAAATAAATCATCGATGATTTGCTTTTATTTTTTGGATTCTGGATATCTTATTTACTTTGTTTTTTTAATATTTGTATTTAGTCATTATGTGTCCCGTAAAGGGCAATTGGCCTCGGCGCCGTTCCCACTCGATCACCCAACCAGGAACCCGGAATGTCTCGAATTCGCTTAACCCTCATGACTTCACGTAGTTAACGAATTGCGCTAGAGACGCCGGTTTCACGGCCGTGGCCTTTCAGTAGAACCATCCCAGCATTCGCCTGGATGACCGACGGAAACAACAGAAACCTCGGACAGGATGGCCGGGGTTCAAGCCCCGGGCCTCCCGAATGCAAAGTAAGCACCCTGCGCCTTGAGCCACTTCACTCGGTGTTTGGAATTTACACCATAGAAAAATTTTAAGTTACCTCTCAGGGAAATGTTCTACCATATGCTCACACACACTTTTAAATTGAAAATGCAAAGGACAATACATACTGAGTTTTAATTACTACGAGGCGCTACTGCTATGCTTGTCCTATTTTTGTCCGTTACTTCAGGACATAGCTAAGTGACAATTCTTGACATTTCATTATAATTGGATGTCATGCACATTAATATCTTGGTGCATATTTGGCCGGTTTTTGTTGTTGGCACATATTCATGTAATTGTAGGCGCACACTTTTTATATTTCGTTTAAAAAGATACATCTCTAAAACGTTTCATTTTTTCATATAATCTATTTATTAAGTGAGCGTTCATTGATTACAAAGAACTTGTTACAGTTTTTTTCTATACATGATAAAATACTTCTCCACATTTAGGACATTTCTTGGTATCATTTTTTTAAAAACAGGCAGATGAAATGCAAAAACACATACAATGTACTTCACAAAGGTGAATATTTATTTTAATTATTTTTTCCCGGGAAATAAGATAGATTACTATCTGTTTGCACGAAAATATATTTTTTCATTCAAAGCACGTTTCCCCTGAATTTTGTCAAGAAAGGTTAATGCAGAAAGTAAAATATTATTAATTTTAATTCCATATTAAAGTACATATTTGTGAATTTTTAGGGCACACATGCATATTTTTAAAAGCATATTTCAAGATTTCTAGGAGATAAAATTGCTCTCTCTATTCATCGGACAGTTATTCAGAAAATTTGTTTGTAATTTTTGGATGATGTACGGAAATGTTACGTCTTTTGAGAATGATTCGTACCCGCTGCAACAGAGTTGAGATCCGAATCTCAAGTGACCTCATTCCTGAAATAAAAGATCTAATCTGAAGCGCGCTGAGCTTGGGTCTAGTCTGGGCGAAATTCCAAATGGGCGGAGTCAAGTCTACACACATGACGAGTGCGTATTCCATGTTATGATCAACTGAAATGAATTCTAGGGTTCCTAATAATCAAGATCTTTTAAATATAGTCCTATTTTCTTCAATTCAAATCGTTTATTGAAGAAAAACAAAAACTCCTCTTGTTGCTCAAACGAATTATACAAGGAGGTAACACTAATTACAATTGATTCGTAATATATTTTATTTAAAGTTTAGATTTATTTATTCCAAAGCATTTTTCAAATTGTCTCTTTGTTACAATACTGTAAGTTTTAAGAATACACGTATCTATGGAGTTATTTTATTAAAACATGTAACACTGCATGGGTTTAACTTCTCGTACATACCTTCTTATAAAAATAATCAGTAGTTGTTTGATAAATATGTATTCCATTGTTGAATTCATTTGTTGGAAACTAATTGAAGAAGTAATCTTTACATTACAACATTTCAATTGTAATTTCAAATTTTATACAATCTACACAAATTAAAAAAAAAAAAGCTCTTAACTTTATTAGGCTTTATGTTTCGACTGTAAAGACGTTGTTAAGTGCTATTGTGAAAAGTATATTTTCCTGTATCTGGTGTGATGAAAAAATATCTAGTTTTTCAAAAATGATTTCTATAGTCTTAAAATGTAGAACGAATACTATGTCAGATGTGTTCAAGAAAATATTTTTAGTTAGATTAGTAAAAATAAAAAATATATAAATAAAAAATATAAAGGGCCATTGCTTACATGTGGAGGCGAGGCAAAGCTACCTCCCATTTCTCTTATGGAGGAGTAACATTCACATTGACAGGGCAAAATTGCTACTTTATACTCTTATTTACATCCGCATTCCTGAAAACGTTTAATAATTCTTACTTCTTTGAAATTAACATTACCAATATTTATCTAAACAACAACTTTTATAAAAGGCGGATCCCGATGTCTGAGGTCGTTAAGACAGTAGCGATCTCGTACTGAAGGGTCGCGGGATTGAGTCCCGCCTCGGGCATGGCTGTATTTGTGTTTGTGTTCGTCCTTTCACCCCCATCATCACCAACCACATCAAGTCATCTTTACAACTACTAATTCGTTACATGTAATAGTGGTCGCTAATGACCTAGATGATGATGCAACCTTAAAAAAAATAGAAAAGTTTTCATTTAAATCACAGACTTAAAAATATTTTAATCGTGATTTAAATCATCGAAATCCTAATAGATTATCTTCATTTAATCAAATTACACAAAAGAATTTCTCCCACTTCTGCAAGATCATCTTTTTTTTTTTCAAAAGGACGTTCAACTTAATATTTTGAGGAAAGTTTCTGTAAATGTAATTAGAGTATATTCATAGAGTATTTCTACAATTCAACAGTTTCTTTTCGTTGAGAAACCACAACGAAAGAGTGTACTTGAGAAAGTTCTTACCCAATAAGTACAAAACACTGATAAAAAATTAACCTATCACAATTCTTCCTTATAGCCACATAACATTTGCCCTCTGACTGGCTGTACAATAAAGCTCATGATTTCTCAATGCAGCTTCCTTATCTGAAATGCGCTGAACATGAACGTCTTTTACTACCAACCTGAACAATACCGCATTCATTCTTTATCCTTAATAACATCCAAGCTACCCAGTAGCTTTCGTCCGTTGGAATTCCGATTTGAAACGATTCACTCCCCCATACAAAATAAAACGTTGGGTAATTTTCTCTCTTTACGGTTATCAACGACGGATTCCACTTGTGCATGTTGAAAGAAAGTCAAATATTATCTTGACCTCTTTGCGGCGCAGTGCGTCGGTCCAAGTGACTTTTTCCTCCGTCGCCAGCGCCATCTGCCGGAGGCGCGTCGTCGTCTGAACGCAAACATCCTGCGGGGGGGGGGCGCCCTCAGGAACTGACAGGCGATAAGACAGGCCCTCAAGGAATTCGGCAGTCCTGCTGCGGGGAGGTAGGCAGTGGTGATGCGACATCACATCTAAACATCGATTTTGACAAACATTAATATTGCCAAACATCAATGTTGCTAAACATCGATGTTGCTAAACATCGATGATGACAAACATCGATGTTCACAAACATCGATGTTCACAAACACCGGTGTTTGGCAGCATCGATTTTCAAAATTATAACATCGACGTTAATATTACAACGAACAAAATCAATCGATGTTTTTAAATATCGATGTTTTAAGGCCGGTTTACAAACCTCTAACTTTATATTCCTGCACAACAACATTTAACTTGACTGTGATTATTAAATTGTAAAAAAAAAAAACACTTAAAACCAAGTTAAAAACGCTTCTCTATGTGAGAAAACAGAGGAAAGACAAAGGAAATATCAGGGTATCAGAATCATCTTGGGCGAGGTATTGACTGCTCGATGAAGGAAACACGTTTGTTTGTGTTTGGAACATGTAAACAGAAAGTGACACCATCAGTAATTTTTGATAATTTAACATTAAGAAAGATTATGATCATGGGAATTTTCCATCCACGAACAAAACAACGAAAACAAAACATATCGACTTCAATACATAGATGTTTAAATATATATATTTTGAAAACATCGAAATCAATGACATCTCCCAGTATCTTCGCTCGTAACCTAGCTGTGTAGGTAGTGTGGAAAATGCTGCCACCGTGGGGAGTGTAACCCTAGGACCTCCCGGTCAGAGGCACTGCAGTGACATCAGCTGATGCCCTGAGCCACCTCTCCCAGTAACTTCGCTCGTAACCTAGCTGTGTAGGTAGAGTGGAAAATGCTGCCACAGTGGGGAGTGGAGCCCTAGGACTTCTCAGTCAGAGGCACTGCAGTGACATCAGTTGATGCCCTGAGGCACTTCTCGTAAGCTTTGAAAACCGAAACTATCATTTAGGGTTAGGAAAGGTTATATTAATAAAATTCCTATACGTTTAAACAGTTACCCCTTTCCTAAACAAAGAGGGAAAACTACCCTTCGTTCACCCTCTTCCCCCGCACTGATATGCGATTGTTAGCAGTATTTCCCAAATTGAGTATATTTTTTTTTCTTATTTTCCTTTTCGAATGTCTTTCTCTGATGTAGTAATTGTTTCATTAGTTAACTTTCGGGTTCGATACGAGTTGACTTGAAATTTAAGTTGTCATGGCCAGTTGTGGATTTATATTTTCTCCAAACTATTTTTAATAGCAACTCGGAGTATGCGAATAATTTGATTTTCGTATGCAACGCATTAATATAGTTGCATAATTATTTTATGGACTGCTGTTCTCTGGTGAATGCTGATCCATCTTGTTCAGTGATGGTCGATTTACTAAGTGACAATTTACATTCTTCAACCGAAAAAATTCTCAGTGTTGCAAGTAATTGCAGTAAGGAAACGAAATTTCATGTACGTTTTCGTAAATACAAAATACTATTCAATGTACATATAAAATTCAATTTCCTGAACATCTGACTTAAAAATTGTGGTTAAAATGACTCGAATTTATTCATACATGTACTGTATATCTGAAGAAAGAGAAACGGGTGAGGGAAAGAGAGAGAATGAGAGAGAGTAAGAAGAGAGAAAAAAGAGAGAGAGAAAGAGAGAGAGAGAGAGAGAGAGAGAGAGAGAGAGAGAGAGAAAAAGAGCGCTATTCTTTCCGACGTTACAAGCTTCTATTTTGTTTTAGTCAAATTGAAGAGCCAAGAGTTTAATTTCGGGGATAAAAACAAGGAAATACTGTTTTGTATTTTGTTTTCCACAAATTATATTAAGAACGTGTCACAACTCTATCAGTTGAACTTCATTAGAATGGTTTCTTGTTAATGGTGCTATCCACGTTTTCTTTTCACAATTTGTCAGTTAATTGAAAAAATACAACAGTGAGGTAAGACGAAAATGAAGACCCTGAAAGAAGCCAAATGGTCCGTTTGAGACTCTCGTCAAAATAAAATTACTACTAATGGTGCTAATAAAGTTTCTCAAGGAGAACTGTTTTCATTGGCCACAGACACAAGCACATAAATAAGGTTTAACTAGGGTCGACACACGAGAAATACATTTAGAACCAACGAACTGAATTTCCAGTCAGCGCAGCTGTTCTCAAGCAGACCTTCCTTTTGTTTTTCCTGTTAGTCGACCCCCAACACTGACACAAAAAAATTCCTCCAAAGAATTTAAACAAAAGTGAGTCTTTGAGCGTACGAGTGAAATGTTTAAGGGCGGTGTGACGTCAGGAGCTGAGTTAATTTAAAATTAGTTCCCCCAAAGACACTTTCGTGCGAGATCCGTACAATATTTTTTTTAGCACGAAACCTTGTATTTTCACACTATATTATCTCGGGAACATTTTCAATATGCGAGACCGTAGCCATGTTTGCGTATGTTTGACCCAGCATTTTCGCTACTTTGCAACACTCAGTTGTTAGAATGGCCAGGACGCCCACGAAATTGAAAGTAACACTTTCCAATGAATACACAGTGAAGGTTGAAGGACTGGTTTTTATCAATTACTTCTGAAAAAAGTGGTGGAAAACAATGGTATATGGAATAATACTTCGCACATAAACGAATTTTCAGACTAACAATCGAATGCAATATTTTAGAAAAGTATTGATAATATGGTATATTGAGTAAAAACATCAAAAGAGTTGAAAAGAAATAAAGTAACAGTGTTGCAGTGCATTTTTGTGTGATCTGCAGGAACTTGAGAAAATTAAATAATAGAAACGGATGATGGAAGCACCAATGTTTCTCAGAGATCATGTGACCACTAGTATCGTTTAAAAAACAGCCAAATTCAGGTGACTCGACGGTGGAACTCTTTGTAGGGAAATCGCCCGACTGCATCCCGCAATCAGTTATCCCTCACCCCCGTTTCACATAGTCCTCCATTCGCCGTCTGGTATTTGAGAAGGCTTAAGCCCACTGCATCCCGTTTTCTTCATTCGATGTTTCCGAAGGAGTACACTTATTTTTTCAAGTTTCCATTCATAAGTTGCGCATATACAGTTCATGTTCTTGTCTCTATTCAATGAAAGCGTTGAACACAGCGAACATCGCAGACTCTCAGGAATCATGAATGTTATGTCAGCGAGTTAAGAAGATGCTCATGAGAGGTGATTTCATGTTTTGTTTCTATAATTTTTTAAGTAGGGTTTTCAACGTTGTTTGTCCTCTAAAAGGATTCGCAATTGTTTCTTTAAAACAGAAGTCGATAAATTATAATCTATCAACATAATACTACGGAGAAATGTAGAAATTAATCTTTACACTAAGGAGGTAAATAAAATCGGAAATAATTTTGTCTATGCTCTTTTTGAGAGGTAGGTAAACGACGTAGAGAAAGTTGACCGCGGGATGAAGTCGGGCTATACCTTGTGAGGTAGGTAAACGGTTTAGGGAAAGTTGACCGCAGGATGCAGTCGGGTTATGCCCTTTTGAGAAGGAAGGTAAAAGACTTAGGGTAAGTTGACCGCGGGATGCAGTCCGGCTAAATCCTTTTGCGGAGGTGGGTAAACGGCTTAGGAAAATTGACCGGGAGATGCAGCCGGACTAAGCCCTTTTGAAGAGGTTAGTAAACGGCTTAGGAAAGTTGATCGCGGGATGCAGTCGGGCTTGAGGTGGGTAAACGGCTTAAGGAAAGTTGATGGAAGTATACAGTCGGGCTATGCCCTTTTGAGGAGGTACGTAAACTTGGAGGGAAAATTGACAGCGGGGTACGCCCCTTCGGAGGGTTGTGGTGCATTTCCGCGAACGCTGTTTCGACGCGTATGCTTCGCAAGGTGGTGCACGGCTGGCCACGGCAGTGCCTTCACCGGCAAGGCCACGGCGCCGTCTCCATCCATTGAGGAGAAGGACCTGCTCTGGAGCACTGAGGCCGCGGCGTGCGGTCCCTCGCGTCAGTGGGGCACGCAGTCGTAGATTTTAGTTAAATAATAAAAATATTTATCATGTTCTATACAATTTATCATACCATACATTACTACTGTTTAAACAATTACAGAATTCCAATATAAATAACTATTTAAATTAATTTTGCCAAATAAAGGAAGGTAAACGAAAACTAGGTCTTTTGGGTGGGGGGCATGGCCCTCAAGGCCCCACCCTTGGATCCGCCAGTGGTTCCAACTGGGCGGCAAATACTACTTCGGATCCATGTGATTTCAGAGGGTTAATTAAAATCTTGAGAACAAATAGCCGACTCCGAACCAGCGACCTAAAAATTAAGATTCCATTGATTACAAAAAAGAATATTAATTAAGTCCATAATAAATGGTTTTCTCATGAAACGCTATATTTGAATCTTTGTCACACGACAAAATAGTCTAGAATTAAAGAGCAAATTAGGCCGTCGTCTTTCGTATCCTCCACGCATCGTTAGGGAGTTTAGGAAACTCAAGAAATTATACGTATGTATTCATAACGGTAATCTATTAGTAAACTATTATACTCACGCTCAACATATAATGGATTTTTTTGACAATGATTCGAAAATCCACTACTCATAAGCGGAACCGTCTCTGATTATTGGAAATTAAGATATTTACGTATAGTTATCTTTAATTCATTTACGAGCAATTTATTGTGTTATGATTATAGAAACCAGTAAGAATGTCGAAGGATCAAACAATATTATTAAAAGTAGTCAATGCAAGAAAGACATGTACAGTGCTTTTGTTTCTTGAAGAAAAAAAAATATGATAAAAATTCTACAGGTATTCCGAATCCATAACACTGATTATTAATACCCAACACATGTCATGAAGCAAGTGTACTAAAATCGTACACTAACTAGAGTTCAACCGCTTCTCCATTGCCTCGGCACGCATTCGGCATTACTTCAATTAAGCGACCATCTTTAAATGGACATTGTTAGTGGAACCGATAATTTTTTTCAGATGACTCCTGTAAATAATCCATCTTTTGAGTAGCCATCTGGTTAAGTAGCCAGAGACCAGGCACTTTTCTTAGATTTACCTTCATTAAACGATCACCCCAAACGACGAAACAATATGTTCAACAAAACTGAACTGAACTTGCATTAGAGGCGGAAAAATGGTGGAGATTCCTAATAATATCTTTCTGCGACGGCACCCATTGTCAGATCAATTCCAATAATGATTTCTCAACTTCAATCTCGCAGGGTGATTACTTCCAGTTGCAGGTAACAGCAGATTATAGTTGTAACAGAATGAAATGTATTCTCTAAATGAAACTGAACAATTCATTTAACAGCATTCCTAAGGTTTGAAACCCGTACATCTCTGCTGGGGAACCATCAACCTCACTAAAACATACACTATTCTTGCCGAACTAATAAAATAAGCTGTTTCCGCGCGCCTTGACCAATCAATTGTAGTCACCAAAGATTGCAAAATTCGACATTATCATACGTGTTAATAAACGGCCGCTCAGCGAATTGTTGTGTGAGGTTATCGCTTATAAGAGGGAAAATTTACACTGACATACGGGTTAATGAATAAACGCTGTTAATTAATGTGGTCACTTCATTGAGGTGACAACTTAATCAAAGTGACCGCTTACTTGATGTAACAGTATACTCGACGAGGCAGCTTAGTGGAAATTACCCCTTAATAGAGGCGACAGCTCAATGTAAGCAGCCTAATACAGGTGTTCGCTCATTGAAATGGAAGGATATTGAGGTGGTCACATTTTGGAGGTTGCCTCTTATTAAATGCTCGCTTAATAAAGGTGACCACTTAAAAGCTGTAACCGATTAAAAGAGGTGACCGCTTACTACACGCTCGTTAAATAGAGGGATCCTCTCAAAAGAGGTGTCCCCTATCGAGGGGACACCTCTATTGACAGTCCCTATTGATAGTCCACCAACTAGTCCCATGTTTATTGAAAATAGTAAGAAGGTAGAAAGGTAGAAGGTAGAAGGTAGAAAAACTAAAGCTAGTCCGCTCAATTTGAGGTGTCCCCTGAATAGAGGTCTCAGCTCAATAGAGGTCCCAGCCCAATAGGGGTAACCGGTCAATACATGTGACCGCTTAATACAGGTGACCGCTTAATACAGGTGAGAGCTTAATAGAGGTGACCGCTTAATACAGGTCACCGCTTAATACAGGTGACAGCTTAATACAGGTTACCGCTAAAAACAGGGGACCGCTTAATACAGGTGACCACTTAATAAAGGTGACCGCTTAATAAAGGTGACCGCTTAATAAAGGTGACGGCTTAAAAAAGGTGATCACTTAATAAAGGTGACCGCTTAATAAAGGTGACCGCTTAAAACAGGTAACCGCTTAAAACAGGTGACCGCTTAATACAGGTGACCGCTTAATACAGGTGACCGCTAAAAACAGATGACCGCTAAATACAAGTGACCGCTAAATACAGGTGGCCGCTAAATACAGGTGACCGCTTAATACAGGTTACCGCTAAAAACAGGGGACCGCTTAATACAGGTGATCACTTAATAAAGGTGACCGCTTAATAAAGGTGACCGCTTAATAAAGGTGACCGCTAAAAACAGGTGACCGCTAAAAACAGGTGACCGCTAAAAACAGGTGACCGCTAAATACAGGTGTCCGCTTATACAGGTGACCACTTCATACAGGTGACCGCTTCATACAAGTGACCGCTTAATACAGGTGACCGCTAAATACAGGTGGCCGCTAAATACAGGTGACCGCTTAATACAGGTGACCGCTTAATACAGGTGACCACTTAATAAAGGTGACCGCTTAATGCATGTGACCGCTTAATACAGGTGACCGCTTAATGCATGTGACCGCTTAATGCATGTGACCGCTTAATGCATGTGACCGCTTAATACAGGTGCCCGCTTAATACAGGTGACCTCTTAATTCAGGTGACATCTTAATACAGGTTACCGCTAAAAACAGGGGACCGCTTAATACAGGTGACCGCTTAATACAGGTGACCGCTAAAAACAGATGACCGCTAAATACAGGTGACCGCTAAATACAGGTGACCGCTAAATACAGATGGTTGCGAAATACAGGGGGCCGCTAAATACAGGTGACCACTAAATACAGATGACCGTTAAATTCAGGTGGCCGTTTAATTCTGGGGAGTGCTTAATACAGGTGACCGCTTTATACATGGGAACGTTTAATACAGGTGACCGTGACAGTTTAATACATGTGCTCGCTAAATCAGATAATCTTAGTTGATGTAGCCGCTTAAATCAGGTGATCTACTTGTACAGGTGACCGCATAATTCTAGAGTGTGGTCTGAATACTGGTGACCGTTTATTTCAGGTAATCGCTTAATACAAGCCACCGCATAATACGGGTAGTGGTCTGAATACAGGTGACCGCTTAATGCAGATTAGAGCTTAATACAGGTGACCTCAAAAAATAACACATGACATGAAGTGACTGCTTAATGTGGTTACCGCTTAATTGAGCTGACGTGTGTTAGCCCTTGAGTTGTACGTTTAATAGATGCGAGCTCGTAATTGTGACCGTTAAGGTTACTGCTTATTTAATATCACCGCGTAATAGAGGTCACCACTTAATAGAGATGATCGCTTAACTTAGGTGACGGCCTTAAAATGTGATTGCTTAACCGGAGTGACCGCTAATTGCTGACCTAGTAATTGAGTCGGTCGCTTAATAGCGGTATCCGCCAAACAAAGCTCACCCCTTAATAGTCGGTCTCTTAATACAGATAACCGCTTAATACAGGTAACCGCTTAATACAGGTAACCGCTTAAAACAGGTAACCGCTTAAAACAGGTAACCGCTTAAAACAGGTGACCGCTTAATACAGGTGACCGCTTAATAAAGGTGACCGCTTAATAAAGGTGACCGCTAAAAACAGGTGACCGCTAAATACAGGTGTCCGCTTATACAGGTGACCGCTTCATACAAGTGACCGCTTAATACAAGTGACCGCTAAATACAGGTGGCCGCTAAATACAGGTGACCGCTTAATACAGGTGACCGGTTAATACAGGTGACCACTTAATAAAGGTGACCGCTTAATAAAGGTGACCACTAAAAACGGGTGACCGCTAAATACAGGTGTCCGCTTATACAGGTGACCGCTTCATACAAGTGACCACTAAATACAGGTGACCTCTTATTTCAGATGACAGCTAAATTCAGGTCACCGCTAAAAACAGGGGACCGCTAAATACAGGTGACCGCTTAATCTTATTTGAGATGACCGTTTAATAGAGGTGAACGGCCAATCGAGTTGGGCACTTGATAGAGGCGACCTCTAATTATATTGATGTGATTGATTAGGTTAATGTGACCGCTGCGTAGATGTGAACGCATAATGGACGTGACTGCTCAACATATGTGACCGCTTAGTTGAGGTGACTGCTTAAAGGAGGCGATTGTCGCAAGGGTTCGCTGAGCGTTGGCTTGCTGCGTCACGTACCGTCTCGGCGCTCGGGCGGGCGTGGGCGGGGCGGAGTCGGTATCTTCGTCGGCGGGGTCCGGCGGAGGCGGGCAGGCGACGAAGGACGTCTCCCAGGCGGCCACGACGCCGCCGGCCACGCGGCGCCGCGACGCCCTGGTGCCGGCGGCGCGCGCGCCCTCGCGCCGGACCACGTCGGGCGAGCCACGGCCCTCCAAGGCGGCGGCGGCGGTGGAGGCGGCGGCGGAGCAGCGGCGGCGGCGGCGGCGACGCAGCGGGCGGCGGCCGGCCCACGCGCGCCGGCAACGGCGGAGGCGGCGAATGGCGGCTGCGGGGCGGCGGGCGCTCAACGGTTGAGGCGGCGCGCGCTTCCCTCCGCGGAGGAACGTGCACTGGTTGACCAGGCTGCTCAACTGTTGAGTTCACACTGTCACACAGGAAGACGGTCCTCGATTGTTGGGTCACTCAACTGTTGAATTCACACTCACGCACGAAGAATGGGGTTGAATGTCAACTGTTGAGTCGACACGAGCAATGCACCAATAACTAGGTTGCTTAACTGTTGAGTTGGTACGACCGATGCGTTGATAATCAGGTTATTCAACCGTTGAGTTGACTCTCACACTCGAAAAACGCACTCGATTATACAGCTTACTAAACTGGTGAGTCGGCATGAGCGAAGCACTGTAACTAGATTACTCAACTGTTGCGTTCACGATCACACACGAAAGGCACGCTTCATCGCACTAACTAATCAACTGTTGATTGTGGACACACATATAACTGGATTGCTCAACTGTTGAGTTGTCACAAACTCTGCCAAAGAATGTAAAATCCGTGTCGATCTTCCGATATATCTCTCGTTGACAACACTTTTTGCACGATGCCGGGGGTTCAAATCGAGAGTAAACACGGAAGAGCAGGTAGAAATATGAAAACGATAATTTTTAAATGGACTTGTGAAACTTCGCAAAACACAAAACACAAAATATTTTTATAATTCCACACCCTCAATTTCAAAACTCTCTCATCTGCCACTATTGGTAGACTTGTCACTGACGTGATACCCAATATGGCTGCATGCACGTGTTGATTATCATACACTTCTGATCACGCACAGAATTAGTCACGCACTTCCCTACTCGTCAGTAACGGAGAATGCAAAGTGAGCAGGTGTAATAATTGTACACCCGTTGGCACACTAACTTACATGCGTTTGTCAAAGACCATGAGTTTTCCTCTCTCGTTTGCTAAAACCAGTTGCCGTTGGGTGAAAGGTGCTGCTATGTTGATATTATGTAGTCTTTCAATATCTCGATAGATAAACTATCACGGAAGTTGCACTGTCAACACCCTACAATAACATGACACACCTTACTTCACATCATCTAAACATTATACAATCTCGCAATTTCCTTGTATAAAATGTTTTTGTTCATGTAACGTAACAAAAACCTCTTTGGAAAATGCAATACTTAAGTTGCAGTGAATTGAGACAAACTCTTAAGAGTCAAAAGTTTACAGCGCAACAAAGAATATTTGAGTTACTTATCATTCTGAAAATTATTGAAGGTATTATTTCTTCTAATTTGAACCCAAGAAATCACATGTTGCACAATAATACATTAGAAATTATTCCATAAAATGTTGGAATGACCTAAACATGGCAGATAACTCAGCTTCCTTCGTTTAACTTTACCAAGAATCAAAGTGATTCATTCAACTAACAAAACATCCGTTGTTATTATGAACAAGTGTTTTATTTCATAAGGAATATCGTCTTCTAAGAAAAAGATTTGGTTCTTATCAAAAATTCAAAAGGAAATATTAATTGGGCTCTATTATGCAACTTGTTTTCGTGATAACTTTTCGGTTTCAGTTTCAGGCCAAGGATTCATCAATTAAAGAGAACTGTTAAAAACAATTGCTTCTCAATCCATTATCTAAATAATATCGACCCGATTTGCACTAGAAACATTTCCAATAATTGTTTACTAAAGGATATTCAGGAAAATGAATGAACGTCTTTGATGTATGAAGCTTAAAATAGAACCGCATGCATGGACGCTTTTTCCAATATTTGTGGAAGACGTGATGTATTACAAAGCTTCCACACTCTCAATCATATATACATGAATCACTGTTGACTGCAAAATGCCTTTTTAGAATTTAGAAGAGAGCTGATGCAGAAATTTCACTAATAACTTGTGTCTTTTTTCTGTAGAAAATAAATATTTAATTTCTTCTCACCATTTGCCAAAGTTTACAGTTCATCTTTTATCAAAGTACAAGAAAAATGTACTATTTTCCGTCAAATTCCTATCGACACAGCTCTTGAGGGAATACAAAAATACTAAATCACTGCTAGTAAATATTTTATATGAATGAGCAAAACGTGCATTTCACGGCTACGATAGACCGTTGACATGTGGCACACTTCGAGGAAACTTTATGCTCAAAATCTTCAGAACCTTGTCGGCATGAAATCTAAGCCGTACTTGCTTCTAGAAACTCTTTCCATTAAGCAGCGTTCACACCTATTTCCGAAAAATAACGAAAACTAAGAGGGTTAAACAAGTTACAAACGCAAATTATAAGACGAGCTGTATCACATGCTAGTTTCACATGAAACGTTGCCACACTTAGCGCTCCTGAAATCTAACAGGAAATCCTGTGAACTCGAGAGATATACCAGCCAAGCCTGCGCTGAACATTTGTAGTATTTCGTATACAAACACTAACGATAAAAAGGAAGTCAACAGTGCACTCCTCTCAAGATGGAAGTCGGACAGCTGCGATCACGTATTCAAAAACATTCATAATGCTTCACACGTCTTAAGAAACACTCGCGCACATTTCTAATTTAACGAAGCTAAGTAATGCGCTTCGTTATTCTCATTTGTTGTTGTAACACAGTACGATCCCTCACTACTGTAAAGTATACGTGCCTGAGAATTACAATATTTTTTTTCCTACGTTAGCGTTTGACACATTCTTGTCCGAGCACAAATGTTGAGCATTTGTCAACGAAACGCACGCATTAAACCACTTAACTGCCGCCCGGACATTCTCGTTAACTCAGTCCATACGACGCGGCACAACATAATACAGACGCAGGCAGCCCCCTCATGAGTCACGACTTGTTAGAGCAGGGGGGCACTCTCGACCGGAGTATCGATTTTTGTAGGATGCCATGCCAAAGACAACGACTCCAGAGAATTTCTTAACGCACTGTTCTTAGCTGGAATCGAAAATGTATTAATTAATTCATGATTTATTACACAAAAAACTGACACACTTGATTACTGTCTTGTGTAATTCGAAGAGAACGTATCGTCGTGAAATATCCCAATAATGACGTTGCAATCACTGAAACGAGCGTGTATTTTATAGCCCTTTTCTTGTCAACGTCATGAAACTTCACCAGCTCACTGCATTGTTGGACGCAACCAAACGCACGCTCATGAAAACATACGAGTAATTCTCAGCAACAACAATGGCACACCAAAACAATTCAAGTGGCGCATCATTCTTGATCACATTGTTGCACACGGGAAGAATTCTTTAGTTCAAGACGTACAGATATGGCGTATAATTGTTGGATCAATGGGTTTCAACATAAAAGATAACACTGATGCCTCACTACTGCTGGAACACTACATCCGAAGAATGTCATAGTCTTGACAGCATCCTCAGAAGAATGTTGACGTTATTCTTCAGACGTTCACATTACGTTACAGCGCCGGCGTTCGGACATTTCTGCGCAGACGCCAACCTCACGTCATTGGTTTTCCCTTTACGTAACTTTTATATAGCACATAACGACATGTAACTGCACCAACGGTAACACGGCGTTACTCTGCCGCCGGCAACGCTACGTTACTGTACCGTTACGTTACGTGACCGATGTCGTGACGATACGGGACCGACGACGCAACGAGGACGAGACGACGTTACGCTACGAGAAGGACGACATTACGCTACGAGATCGACTGCGTTACGTTACGAACACGACGTTACGTTACGATCACGGAGCTACGTTATGATAACGACGGCGTTACGATACTGGATAGACGTCACGTAACGACACAGACGTCACGTTACGTTCTTACACCGACGTAGTACGTTTTCTGGATCCGTGTCAACGTGCCCGCACGTCAGCCCGAGCAACGATCGCGCAAACACACACAAACGGACAAAAACGCAGCGCGTCGCGCGTCGTCTGGCCGCCCGGAAGACGCGGGCGCACGTGCCGGGCGCGAGCGAGCGAGCGGGCGGGCGAGCGGTTCGTCGGCGCGGAGTGGCGGGCGGAGGCGGCAGCTGGCAGTCCCGATTGACACCACTTCCTGTTGTTGGAAGCCTCACTATTTAAAGCAAGCTCTCCTCTCCCAACGCGAAGCATCACTTCGATCTGCCCCCCGCTGGCCTCGTCTGCCGGGCGCCGCCCGCCACTGCACTCTCCTCCTGCACCGAGGGGCTGCTGGCTGCCGCGCGCGCGGGTGACGCGCTCCTCTCGGGTCCCTCCGAGCCCCCCCCCCGCCCCCCGTCCACCCGCGCCCGGCGGCGTCGAGGGTCGCGCCCCGATGACTCACCGCTGCGCGCCGCTCCGCGCCGCCCGCTCTTCCGGCCCCTGCGCGCGCCAGCTGCGCTT
>BOPP01000314.1:455054-513574 GCA_017312745.1 Gryllus bimaculatus
GAGGAGAGTGCAGTGGCGGCGGCGCCCGGCCAGACGAGCGCCCACGCTGGGCAGATGCGAGTGATGCTTCGCGTGGGAGAGGAGAGCTTGCTTTAAATAGTGGAGCTTCCACAACAGGAATGTGTGTCAATCGGACCTGCAAAACTCGAGCCTTAGTAACTTCAACAGTAATAATTCGAAGCTTAGGAATTTGAACCTGCACCACTAGAGCCTGCACCACTCGAATTTGCACCACACGAACCTGCACGACTCGAACATACACCTCTCGAACATTCACCACTCGAACTTACACCGCTCAAACACTTCATTCCTCGGACTCTGCATCACTCACTCTTGTATAATTCGAACCAGCATAACAGTAGCACAAACTCCAACACAAACCTCCACAACCCAAAAGTCAATAATTTTGTCCACAATAACGTGAACGTCAATAACGTCATTTTACTATCCCGTCTACGTACGTATTTACAGAGTAGTTTCCAGGCGGAAAAACACGTTTTGGGGCCCCTGCTACAGAAAATGTTTTTTTGTTTTTTTTTTAAGTCCGTCCGTCCGTCCAACCTTCCGTCTGGTGCCTGTGAACACTGCTAGCGCCTAAACCATGCGTAGGATTTTTTTCCAAATTGAAGAAACCCCTGTCCATGTGGCTCGAGTCGAAACTTTGAGATTTTGAAAAACATTCATCAAAACTTGGGGGTAGTTTACATAACGCCCTCCGGACAGTTTCACAATTTTCTCAGAACCACAATGTTTTTTTAATTTTCTTGTAAGAATAGAGTAAAATATAATTATAAACGTGGCATTGGTCGGATTTTCACGGTTAACTCTCTATTTTCGAAAATTTCAAAAGTATGATTTTTTTTCGGTCTCTTCCTACAACTACAAAATTAAAGATAGAGATTTTTCCTTCAAATAAAATTTATTTTTTATAGTGAGTTCTTTCATTAGGGATACATACGTTTTTTGAACATTTTAGTAGTCTTCGCGCAATATTGCGTGCATTTTTATAATATACAGTGATGCATCACTCACGAATTCAAAAAAGCAAAGTATGGAATAAAAAACTTGTCTATTAAACTCAATGGGTACCGCTGAAATATAGAAATCCACGAGGATTCGTAAAATGGAAACAATCTTCCATTGTAATATAACATTTTAATAGAGAACTTACTTTCTACACACGTAAATGATATTTATATATCTGATAGGAAGCAGTTAAGATGAGGTAAGATTCCTTGAAATTAGTATGCTAGAATGTAAGATCTACATTCAGTGAAAAATACATTTCTTTGTGGAAGGTTATTTCTATTTTACCCATACAACTTATCGATTCTTAACCACAGAGGTCCCACTTCAGAAGAAGATCAACGAAGCACACTTAAGGGAGCACGCGACCTCTGAACGGGAAGTATCACTCATTTGTCCGATCATTCGTGATTAAGAAATTATAACGAATTCGATGGGATAAACCAAGAGAGATGGCTCAGGACAGCAACTGATGTTACTGTAGTACGTCTCACCGGGAGGTCCTAGGGTTACACTCTTTACGGCGGCAGGATTTTCGACTCTAGCTAGATTGCTATCAGGTCGAGTTCAGCCGCTGTCTGGACGAGAATTCTTGCTAGCCGACGGCTGCTCTCATTGTTTCTTTTCCGAGGTTTCTCCGATCAGCACCAGGTGAATGCCGGAGCAGTGCCCTAACAAACGGACCACGGTCCGCACGCGATCTTTCTTTCCTCTGCGTTGACCTTATCCTGACCCTTTACTTACACTTACATACACTACAATACATGATGGGAGTTTCGAGATTGCCCCGACTAAGGCGGTGCACCGCCGGGGGAGATAACACAGGCAGATGCTCAGAACGCCGATGTGTAGGGCGGCGCTGCATATCATCATCCAGCCGGAGACGAACACCCCACCTCCCAAATAAAACATGCACTAGACTCACGGGACCAACGACCGTGCCGGTTGACGCGCGCGGAAACACGAGATACGAATAATCGACCAATCCACAGGCCAATCAAACGCGACCCGAGTAAGTGCCCCTCTCCACTGCAAACGCCCTCCCACCCTCCCCAGTCGAGGAGAAGCCCCTGAGTGGGCGTGACAGTTAATGCGAGCACCCGCAGCGCTTCTGAGCTCTGAGCCAATTCGCCCCAGTGGCCGCGACGTCTGACATTCTGCAAGGCAATGAGCGACTGCAGCGCTACCGTAGTGTGCTTCTATTTATAGATCATCAATAAATCATTCTGATGTCACGTGATCGATATTTTACTTTCTCGCTGCCGCTTACGCAATAGAGAGAAATTTATGTAATTGATGAGCGAAAAAACAGCGAATTTTCGGCATAAAAACTCTTATTACAGGGCCCTGGAAACGAAAAAGTGGATAAATCTAGTTGCTAAATTTAGAGAGAAAAAACTACCACATGGTGTAGCCAGAACCTATGTTTTCTAGATCCTTGATACAAAACATCGAATGACAGCAAAACATCTCTCTGACCGTCCGTCCATCTGTCAGAAACGCTAACGGCTAATCCGTTCAGCCGATTTTTTCCAAAATTAATATTCCCCACTCAATCTGTCTGATGTCGCGGCCCCTTGAATTTGAAATCTCTTTCGATATCTTACTTTTGGGGGTACTTTAAATGAAGCTTCCGTAACATTTTCTATTTTTTTTAATGGCTCCATCATTTTTTATTAATTTTTTTGTTGGATAGTGTGAAGGACGCTTAAGAGAATGGTTCGGGTCTCACATGTTAGTTGAAAAACCCTAATTTTTCAAACAAAATTTCAAAATTGTTTTTTAAACAAATTTTTTTAAACAAAATTTTTTAAACAAAATTTCAAAATTGTTTCGGAGTTTTCCTACAACTAAAATATTAAAAATAGAGATTTTCTCCTCTAATAAAATCTGATCCTTAAGGATAGATTTTGAAATAAGATCATGTACAATTTTTCGAAAGTTTCGGTGGTACGTGGGTGGTACACAGACCATCACGCCTGCTCTTTCATCTGATCGTATATCGGTACGCACCTTTCGCCATCTACCGGATAAAAATGGTATCATTCGGGCGACAAAATAGGCGGTTTTAATAAGGTATAGCGGATAAGATAGGTGAATTTGGTGCACCACCAAACTACAAGAGGATGATATTACCTCATTCTATTCCCAAAATATCCTAGAAAAACAAATTCTTATAATTGTTTATGGTCATGTAATAACGAATAATGTATTTCCCGCCCTTTTCTCACATTTAACGTCATATCTGGACGGTTTTCAATTTTTTTAAAATGTAACGTGACAAACTGTATTCTTTAGAGGATTTTCTAAGACATACAGTAATGCGCACTCGTTTCCAGTCTATTCACAATCGCAGATGTTCGGTTCGAAGCGATGTCAAAGTAAAATAAAAGGATTGTCAGATGATGCCAAGCCAAATCACACATAATCGTCCATCTTTTAAGGAAAAATATAAAAATATTAGTGAGGGGAAAATCACATTGCGCCATGTCATTATTCATTATATTATAATTGTATATATTTTTAGAATAAAAATATTTAGTAAAATAAAGTATTAATTTCTTGTAAAAAGCAAAATAAAGGATAATACCGTAAAGCCATGTCATGTCACGAAACGTCGCATCAAGTTGAGTAAAGTTGGTGTTCGGAGGAAAACTTAACGGTCGCAACTGTGATCGCTGGTTTTCCGTGGGTGCCGGAGTAGTTATCTACGCAACGGGCCACGAATCGTGCGCTGCCTAAACATCCTGATTGATGTCCCGTCCTCTTCTCCAACAAATACATCACAGATGCCCTAAATACAGACATGTTACTTAATTGTTATTTTAAACATTTTTTTGTGTTATGTGCTGCCTTACTTTACACGTAGTAATCATTGTGGGTAATTCGTGATAGTTTGCTTGCTGGCGTTGTGATAATTATATGGATAATTGAAAAACTGATATTACGATTAGAATCCAAACGAGTTGATATATTATAGATTTATCAAGTGTTTACATGAATAATTTGGGGAAATACATTTTTCATTACTACCCATTAGACAGCATTGCATTCATGGAATTTCAGCCAATAATATGCAAAACGTCAGACCATTCAAACAAATCAAAGGCGAATTATGCCAACTAATTACGTTTTCATTACAGCATTCCCGGAAATGCTCATTATTGCCTCTCTTTTGTTTACAAAGGTCCTCATATGCTCGCCCTATACCCACTGCGTCGTATAAATACACTATTCCTTGCTTCCACCAGGGTTCAGTCTTGAGCCAAATGCACATTTCAGTGCATTTCACCTGTAAGATTTCTGTATTTCGATTTTCCTGTTTTTCCCAGGTTTTCCCTGCATTTCCCCCTTTTTAATGTCTCTCATTTACTTCGTAAGAAGAGAAAGTATTGCAATATTGCGCCGAGAAACGGCGAATTTTCGACTCAAAAATTCTAATTGCCGGGCCGTGTTCACGAAAAAGTGGATACAATTGGTTCCTATATATGGTAAGTTACTTCTTCTAACACGATATGTAGCCAGAATCCATGTTTGGTGGGTCGTTGATACCGAATAATTAGTTGATGGCAAAACATGTCTGTCCGTCCGACTGTGGTCAATGTTAGCGCCTAAACCGTTCAGTAGATTTTCTCCAAAACTGACATTCCCTGATCGATATAAACAAAGTTCTCCAAGATTGAAACATTTTTAATATGATGCGTCACCCACCTTTTCGAAATTTTCTCAAAAATTATCTCTAGGTTTTTTTAAAATTAAACTTTGACTTCAGATAGCGTAAAAAATGCCTGAAAGAATGACGCAGGTATCATCTCTCTGGACGTTCTAAAATTGCAAATTAAAACAATAATACGAGAAAGTATGTGATGTTGTGGTACAGCTATCTTTTTACAAGAAAATTTAGCAATTAAAATGTAATGCGAGAAAGTATGTGCTGCTGAAGCACCACGGTTTTTCCTTCTTCTTTAGAAATCAGTCAGCCTGCATCTCCAGGAATGTGCGTGGACCGAAGTGGGCAGCGGCGAGTCACAGCTGCCGTATTAGGGCCCTGCCCCTCCCCCCCTGGCTGGCTAGCAGTTCCAGTGCGCCTGGGCCACGACGGCGACATCTTCTCCGCGGAGGCGGCCCGTGACTGGACCGGCCGGCCGGCCGGCGCCGCGGCGGGGCGTTGTCACCAACAGCTCTACACGCACGAGGAAAGTGCTGCACTGACCCCCCCCGTTTCTCAGTGGATTGTCTAGCAGTCACTTGCACTACACTACACACGCATGCCGGGAGACCGGCCGGGAGTTTAGAGCTCGAGCTTGGCTCGGCTGGGGCGGTGCCCCGCGGGTGGGAGTTACCTGGTTGGGGAAAATCCTGCTGGTCGACGATAGGTTGGTGCCGGATTTCGTCACTTAGCACGGCAAAATCACTGCCACAACCTGAGAAAAAACATGTACTACACTTACGGGACTAATGACCTCAACCGTTGAAGCTACCGGAGTCATTAATAAGCAATCAATCATCATTCAGTGGAGTTATCGACTTCATTCCTGGCGCGACAACCGCTAAGGTAGCAACTGTTAATCATTGGTCCTGTAAGTGTAGAACACGTTTTTGTATGACGAAAGGTGGTGGTGATCTTGCCCCTCTGGATGGCGAGATTCGGCACCGACCACATGTGGCTTGCGGGTTTTCCCAACCAGGTATCTCCCATCAACGGCGCGTTATTGGGCTCTTTTCGAGAGAATATATTAAAGAAATAAATTGAACCATTTTTCGGGAAATTTTTGAAAATATTTTTGAGGCTTAATGTAAAGTATCCCCAAAAATTAAATTCACGGATCCGTGAAAACTATGAGATCTATCAGGGAATATCAATTTTGGGGAAAATTCTGCCTACGCTACGTCGGACATGTAAAAAGTTAATTCTGATTCCACAACGTATTAGATGAAGTAATTTACGACATATAGCAGCAATAATTATCCATTTTTTCAGTATCAGGAACGCATAATTCAACTTTCAGGTCGAAAAATCGTCCCTCTTAGTTGCAGCAATAAATAACTCTCTCTTTAACTCTACCATGAAAGGGCGTAGTTGCCAAAAAGGGAAACAAGTTCCTGAGTGAATATCGTTGTCATTCAGCGACAAAATGTTGTTCGCAGAAAACGATGACTACCGTCATTTGTTCCACACTCTCGAGCACCGACACCCTCACGACTCAGCCACGAACTTCTCACTGACTCAGCTTCGCTCAGCACTGGAAAAATGCAACAAAACGCCCTCATCCAAATGCCTGCTGCACATAGTCAGAGTTTGTATGAAACGAGTTTCACGAAAACGTTTATGTAAACGTTTCATAAAACAAGTGTGTTGTACGCGGTTAAATTTATCATAAAGTGGTTTGGCCAGTATCTGTAGGAAATACTGTGTACAATAACATTAATGTTTCAGTCTCTCGTCCCGCATTACGATTGTGACAAAAAGGAGGGGTGACAAATTTTAAACGAGGGTACAGATATTCATATAGAAGTACGCTTACATCAACTATCCACCGGCAACCACTTTCACCATTTCGATGTTCGTTTATTCTGTATATTTTCGATGAACTTATCCTATGTCCGGATGTAAATAGCAAAATGGCGCCGTTTGTTTTTGTTTCAAGCGAATGCTGATTGGTTGTTGCCAAAAATTATCTTCAGAAAATACGGCCCTTCGATTTTTTATTTTTCGCATAATTTTTGTGTGTAAAATTTACATTTTATATAATTTACGTTTCATTTTTTGTTTTAAAAATACACAAAATATTGACCATGAAAAACAGGCAAGTAATTTGGAGAAGATTTCGATACCAAACACACGAAAAACGACAACTATCGTCCTTTGCCTTAAAAGAGACACACTAATTTAAACGAGACAATATTGAAATAAAAATTGAAAAAAATATACGGAGTATAATTCTTTGATCGGCATCTCTTTCCACATTTTTAAATGAGCTTTTTAACGACTGAGATTCAACGTTCTATTGCACTTAATACAAAAGTTTGCCTTTCCATTGTCTTTCTATCGTTACCTCGAATTCTGGATATATCATCTTAAGTTTATTATTTTACCATCTCTAAAAATATTGATATTAAATAATCTCTATAGCTAGGATTGTTTGAACGGGTAAGCTCAATAATTCATATTTTTACGATTGTTTTCCCGCAATGAACCTCTACAAACAGGTTCATATTTACTTTTTTCCGAGAGATCTGCGAATGTCGTGATCCAACAAATCCCTTTGACATCAAATTGAGCCAGGCATTAAAATTAAAAACAATATTAAGACAACAAACAACGTATCTATTTGAGGTATGCACTTCTTCGAATTAAGAAAGAAAAGAAATGGAATATAAAAATTCAGGGATCTCAACAAGAAAGAATGTAGTCATAGGCTCAAGACGAAGATTATTTGATTTCAATTAAAATCAATTTTATTTATTTAAAGGATTCACCTATTAAAAATGTATGTGTGAAGTACACGGGTCAATCACAAACACCCACAATTACAAAACACTTCCGATAATACATTTAATATATTATTTAATAATATATAGATATTTTTTATACTAATTTATTTTACAAAAGTATATTTTAACGTTCCTGGATGATTTTCACACACAATAGATTGGATTTATTATAAAGTCATGTCAGTGGGGGATTTTTATGGGAGAATAGTCTATAGAAATTCGTTTGTATTCGAAATATGATCAAGTAGACGAGTACAAAAACGCAGTTCGAAAAACGGAATACCTGATTGTATCGTGTATGGGTATCTTGTATGTGCCTGTATGGGTGTAAGAATGGATAAAGATTAGAAGAAAGATGAAAGATTAGAAGGTTTTACGCTGAAACCTAAAAAATACGTAAGGAGTAAGATGTGGATGTGCCTTTCCTGATGTCATTAACATATTTTAATTTTTGGGTGTACATTAAAAGAAGCCCAAGTATCATTTCAAACATTTCTTGGAAATTTCTGTATTTTTTTATGAATGAAATATATTGTATTTATAAGCGTGGTATAGTTCTGTCATTAAAATCGGGGAAATTGTGAAAATTTTAAAGCACAAATTTATTTTCGAACCTGCCTGACAATTCCAATCATAAAGCTAGAGATTTATTTCCCAATTTAATTTATTCCTCAATTTTAGAACTTTAAATTTTGTCACGTCCTCTTAAAAAATTATTATAAAGTTTGACTAAAAAGTATAAAATAGGATTATTTTTTAAATATCAAAATAATTGTTGAGTAATAACTAGTGGCACAATCAGGAAGAAAAGTTTCTCTACACAACACGTTTCCATTCCGACTAGTGTGGCACGCCACGAGAGAAACGATTTCTGAACTTATTTGTATGATTACTTTTACACATTGCAGATAGATAAGGTTGATGTTAGGTGGCATGTGCTTCTTAGGTTATCAGCGACCTCATTTTCATTACATATTTCAACCATTTTATAAACTCATTTTCATTACCTTTTATCACATTAATGATATCAGTTACATTTACAGATTGAAGCCTCCGTTTGCTCACAATTACAATAGAATTTCTACTGTGAACACTGTTACAATAAGTCTTTGTATTTTGCTGAACATATTACTTTCCTTCATAAACTTAAAACATGTATTACAAAATTAGCTTTTCATTAGGTGAAATCAGATCGTACTTTTCTATCATGGTCTCTTATTTAAGGCATATGGAAGTGAGTTCTTTTCAATATTTTCAGAAGTAAATGGGTTGAAGTCAACATGCATCTGGATTGTAAGTAAATAACAAAGACGTCGCCAAGTCGAAGGGCAATTGTGAAATGTTACACATGTTTCGTACTCGCTTGGCAGCACTATTCGTGCACTACTAGAAAGGAAAAAAAGCTGATTCGCACTCAGAAATCATGCCCGAGAAACAGTGATGCACGCACGGCGTTTTACGAAAGAAAAATTAGAAGAATTGAGGAGTTAACGGAGAAACCATGTGAACGTTTCCATTAATTATTTTTTGAATAACCCAGTCCAATGAACAATTTGGTCCTTACTATTATCCTCAATATACCTGTTTTGTTTCGTTTTTTAGGGATTTTTCCTTTTGCATACTTTTAACTGAAGTTCAAAAACATAACACATTCGGCCCGTTTTAATGATTCACAATGTGTCATTCTACGAACCGTAAAAAGAGAGATGAAAGATAGCCTGCTATCAGGAGCGGAACCACAGTCCGCAACCACACGTTAGTGGTATAACGTGTGGTTACACACGGAAATAAACACAAATATCTGTGGAAGGAACTTCCGAACTCATTGTAATTTATCAAACGGAAAATCTATTCTATATACAAAGACGCGTTCGGAAATGTAGGCAATATTTTTGCGAAATAGTTTAAACGTTAGCATAATTTCTTATTAGATATAAGTAATTCGTCGTTCGACGAATTATAAAATTCGATAAATTATTACGTGATTGGGAAATTGTTTTTAAAATGAGCTTGGGCGATTTTGTGTTTTGCTCAAAGAGATTGGATATAAACATGTAAAGTTGTACTTTGAATTATATTTTGTATGGATATGTTCTATCACTATTCATCTTCATTGGCGACAGACATCTCGGTGCTCTGTCTCGAGCATTTCTTTGATTGATTGATAGTAGTATTGTTGATCCAGTGAATGTTACACCCCAGGATGTTTACCTGTTATTACCCCGTTGGAACGTAAGATTCATATCCGATCTGCACAACCTCTGGCGGAGAATTCCCCCTCCGGGTATCTCCCCGGTGGGACACCGCCCCCCCCTCTCAGCCGGGACAAGCTCTAGGCGCTAATCTTCCGGCATGTGTGGAACATCCAAACATTCCAGTGTATGTAAGTGCGTGTGTCTTACACTCGCATGCACTATTGTACACTACCTCACATGTCGGGAGCTTAAGGCTGAATCTGGCTGGGGCGGTGCCACGCTCATGGGAGATACCTGGTTGGGGAAAACTCCAGAAGTCGACATAGGTCGGCGCCGGATCTTGCCAGCCAGTGGGAAAAGATTACCGCCAGCTCCCACGATAAAAACATACACTACACTTACAGGATTAATGAGCTTAGCAGTTAACGAGAACAGAATCTCTAATCAATAAATCAATCTGTACTTAATTAGGGGAGGATAAGATGTGGAAGAGAAATGAAAGATCGCCCGCGGTCCATGTCGCGTTTGTTAGTGTACTGTTCTGGCATTCGTCTGGCGTTGGTCGTAGGAACCGAGAAAAATGTCGATCAGAGTCGACAGCCTCTAGAATTCTTCTTTAGAATTGTGTATTCTCCATTTCGTTTTATAATGACGCGCTTCCGGGCGTTTTTTTATAGTGTGCGTCATCGCACAAATTCTTACACTCGTCGTTTTGTCCGAGGCGTTTATTTCAAATCAGGCGAGCGCTTTTGATGTGAGTCAGCGGATAGGAATCCTGCAGTAACGGTACAGGAGGAGAATATGTCTTACTTTATAATTTCTAGGGAATGACGATGGATTTTTCACTACAGAACACAGACACCTATATTGTAAAAGATTGCCAGTGATTTTGAATGTGGGTTTGAAACTATCGGTTTAGTAAACGTCACCCTTACTAAGAGTTTTACTATTCCTTATACAGAATATCCTAGATAAGAGTGTGAGGGAAGAGAGAAGGATCACCATCACAATTTATGTGATCCAAACATGCCTTTGCCTTTGCTTTTTTAAAAATAAAACTCGTTACGAAGGTATAAGGAAACATTTTTTGATTCCATGCTCCATGATCATTATAACCGACTGTTGTCCTATCTTTACTTCTAAATGCTTTTACGTTGGAATCTAGAGAAGCTGACCCCTAGAACATGCGTTGTCTAGAGGCCACGGGTCGCAACATTTACTTCATATACTTTTTCACTCACTGTGTGTTTTCTTGAGATATTCGAATAACTGTTTTCCATTTTATCGCGGCAGTAAATCTATTCCTTCATATAAGGCTCTAGAGGTAATTGACTAAAAGTTTTTTTACTTATTTATTCTTGCTTGGTCTGTGGTCATCAGCAGCCGTGAACGACTGATGCAGTAGTTGATATTTTTTTATATAGCAAGTTTACAATAATTTTTTTAAGGCGGTTATTTCACTTCAGAAGCACTTTATATTACACAAAAAGACTAAGCGTTTCGGCTCTGCTGAAGGAGCGTCAAAAAATTCTTGTGTCACTTCATTTTCAAACGTTTCCGATGGGGTTCTGTTTACCTAATTTGAAATGGGTAGCTGAAGGTATTAGAGAAATTTTGTTGCAGAATTTTGCGGATAGATGGGAGAAATGTACAGTGATGGGGTATACCGAGTTCTTGATGGAGTTGAAAGTTAGGGATAAACCAGGGTGCTATTGTCATTATTCTTAGGAATTTATTTTGGAACGTTTGGATTTACTAATTATTGGTTTTGGATGCTGAGGTCCAGACTGGAGATGCATAACATAATATAGGTTCTATTCTTGTTTGGTAGAGATGAACAATAGCCTAGATGTGTCAATTAGCCTTTGCAAATAGTGTTTTGAAATGGAACAACAATTAAAGGAGTACTTAATCAACACTTTTTCATTTTCTTTAACATATTTTTTAGTAATACATATTATTATTATTATTATTATTATTATTATTATCATCATCGTTATTATTATTATTTTTACAAAGTGACGTTATATGTTATTGTATGCAATTCATTCAAAACTATTCAAAGGAATTGATACAAAAACAACTTGTTCCCTTTATTTCCGTTTCCCACGTTTTCCAGCACTCAATATTTCACTACATATAAAAGGAACCTTGGCAGAAGCGAAAGTTTCCCTTTTTAATCCGATTCCCGCCGGCAATTTCTCCCCGATACAGCGGGGCGCGGGAGTCTTCTGTCTTCCGCAGCGGAAGAGGCTCTCCGAATAAGGAAACGGCCCCCTGTATCCCTTTCCGGAGAGAAAAAAAAAGACGAAGATCGGCTCAGGTGCGGCCGGCCGGGAAGGAAAAAAAGAAGAAGAAGAAAAGCCAGAAGAACGCGCGGATCTCTGCTGGAGAGGGCGGTGTGGGGGAAGTGCGGGAGAAAGACGATTTCGGACGAGACGCCTCATCGGCGCACTGGGGCCAAATGCGCAAAAGGCGGACGAAATGTTTTGTTTTTTTCATGACCGGGAGAAAAAGTCGGTTTTATTGTTAGCAAATGAGAGACTAAAGTGTAGCATTAGCTCCCTAGGGAGATAATATTTACTTCATAGGGATTAAATATTGTACACCTCACACGGATACACACACACACACACACACACAAGCACATACACAAACATACATTTTCAAGCATTAAACTACCACTCAGGCTGGGGTACCAGTCGGGAGATTAGAGCTTGTTTGTGCAGGAGCAGTGCCCTGCTAGTGAAGATGACTCGAAAGGGAATCTCAAAAGCCGACCTGTAGGTCAGCGTTGGATATCACATTCTAGCAGGGAAGGACACTTGTCAATTTCAGGCGGAAATATTCAGTGAATTAACAAAACTAATAACCTTAGCCGTTGGTGATATTCAGCGCCGACCTGCCCATAGACTAGCGGAATTTCCCCAACCAGGTGTCTCCCACCAGAGGGGCAATGTCCCGGCCGGGAGAAGCTCTAAGCTTTCGAACAATCCCCCGGAATGACAGATAGTGTAGTGCATGTTAGTTTATGTGCGTGTGCAAAGGGTGAGTATAGGACAAGAAAAAGGAAGGAAATATCCAGTGCGATCAGTAGCACCTTTGTTAGGGTACTGTTCCCGAATTAACCTGGTGTTCATGTTCGGCGAAGGAACACCGAAAACGACCGATCAGAGCAGCCAACAGCTATAATACTCCTCCAGACTGCGACTGATCTCGACCTAGCTGTATAGCTAGTGTCAAAAATCCTGCAACCGTTGAATTGAATTGAATTGAACTGAATTGAATTTGCCTTATTTTACGTGGCGAGACTCAGGCCTGCTCTTCCGTCCGACCACGCAAATTTCTCTACGCTCCTCTCACCAACTAGCAGAGAAAGAAGGTATTTCTTGGGCGAGAAAAAGGTGATTTCAATTTAGCCTTGAGAATCTTTTACATGCAAGTAAATCTACTAACATGGGACAGCCGGCTTTACTTCCCCTCCGAAGGAAGGCGTACGAAGGACTCGAATTTGGGTCCTCTACCGTTGGGACTCGAATCTAGGTCCTCTCGCTCGGAAGCCCTCAGAGTGACATCAGTTGTTGCTGTGTCTCCTAAATCGATCACTTTCATCGATATCGAGGAATTAGCACATACGAATAGTGGAGTTTTCCGTGGCAGGTATGGTTCACCTTGCCATAGCTTCAGACCTTTCCATTGTGACACAGAGAGAGAGGTGTGAATTTCTGAGCTCTGCGCGAAGACAGGTGGGTTCCCCTGGCCTGGAGCGAGTACCTGGCCCACTAGGGCTTCACCGAACTATCGCGCAAAGAAGCTCGACGAACGAAATGAGTGCGGGTCCGCCTGCAATCGGGGCTCCCTTTATAAAATTAACAAAATGGATATTTTTTGCTAGAAGGGCCCCCTTTTACCGGACATCTTTCTTAAATGATATCCACAATGTTAAGATATCCACAATATTAATTTTCTCTAAACACACATACAATACTTCAGCGATGCGTAATCGCATTTAGGTCTAATTAACTGAAGCATTAAACAAGGCGATACCAGTCAAGACGATGCTAACAACTCCCCAGTTCTAACTGCTGTCTATTGAAACTCGTTATCGGCAACGCTCTCGTTATCAATCACATTCTCACACTCTCGTTATCAATCACAACGCGTTATCAATCACATAAGATGGCAAGCCTAAAGAACAACAATCGAAATACAATTTATTTGTCGTGTTTATTGTTAACAATGGTAAGGTGCTATCTGCCTTCATTATTTAATTTTATGAAATTACGACTGTTACAATACCTAAATGAATTGCTTATCTTTTTTGATTTAGAAACAGAGTTACATAAGCTATCGAAAAGAGAAAAAATCGTTCTTCTGGAAGATGCTATTTTAATATTTTGTTCTACAAACTATGGCAAAGTATTAAGTAATTAATATTTCTTACAATCACCAAACCTACTTCCTAAAAATGGGCCTTCATTCACGTGGGTCCGCGGGGGGGCCTTGAGGGCCCGAACGTCACGCCATTGAGCTCGACCCGGAGGAGAGAGGAGTCGCCCGGCGGCGGCGAAACGTCCGGCACACAGAGAGAGAGAGAGAGAGAGAGAGAGAGAGAGAGAGAAAGAACGAGAAAGGAAGAGTGAGAGAGAGGAGAGGCGCGAGAGAGAGGAGAGAGCGAGAGAGGGGAAAGAGAGCGAGAGTGAGGGAGCGAGAGTGAGAGCGAAAGCGTGAGAGAGATAGAGAGAGGGAGCGAGAGAAAGGGCGAGAGAACGAGAGTAGACGAGAGAGAGCGAGAGAGAGGAGACGAGAGAGAGCGAGAGAGAGAGAGAGAGAGAGCTAGAGAGAGCGGAAGAGCGAGCGGGAGAGAGCGAGCGAGAGAGCGGAAGAGAGAGCGAGAGCGCGAGAGAACGAGAGAGAGAGACAGAGAGAGAGAGACAGAGAGAGAGAGAGAGAGCGAGCGAGAGAGAGCGAAGAGACCGAGAGAGGCAGTTCTGCTTGCGTTTGTCCCCCGCGTCGTTGCCTTCGCCCACTGCCCGGCCGCGGACCGCCGCCGGAGCCCCACAGCCGATACACCGCCAAACCGCATTTTCCGGCGCGGCCCCGCCCCCTCCGCTCGCTCTCTCCGCGTGCCTGCCCGCCCCCGCCCCGCGTGCCTCGGATATCCACCTGAAGGAACGAAGGCGGGGGCGGCGGCGGCCACAGCCAATATCCGTCCCGCGCGGATGAAGTGCCGGCGAAGGGCGCACGCGGGCAGTGGCTGAAAATGCTCTTCAAACGGCTCACGGCGCCGGAAAACTAGTGGCGCTCAAACAGCGCGTACGCTATTTACTAGGCTGTCCGGGTGACGCCGCGTCCATGGCGAAGGTGCCGACGTTTCGGTCGCCATTAGGGAGTTTAGCGCCACGCGTAAGGTAGCGACGTTAGGCACTAACAGTCACATGACGGACCTTGAAGTCATAACGTCTTACATTAGGCCAAAGGTACGACCATATACCTTCATAAATAGCGCACGCTCGTGAGAGTCTCTAAGGTCACCTTACAAGCGGTAAAATGGGCGCCGAAGAACAGGAAAGAATTTTTCAAACTCTGGTAAACCGATTCTCGTATATGAGGCAGTTGCAATTATTCCTTACCAACTCCTCAACGCTGGCAAGAATTAACAGGGTATGTTGGAGAGGTGACAGGAAAGAAATTCACGAAAAAAGAATTCAAATCATATCTTCGGGATAGGTTATGTCTTATGCTCATAACGTACGTTGTTTTAAGCTATTTCATATATTTTCAAGAAAAGAAGATTCCAAATTCCAGACTGCATACTCATTAAGGAGGGTCACGAAATGTAAAACTTCAAGCACAATGTATATTTGTTGTTCTGTTGACTCGTAACGTGTTTTAAATGTCTCACCACTAGTGTACAGTCTTTGATATACTCGTATTATGCAATTTCTCTGTTCAACGCTTGAAAAGCTTCCTTTGTTATAATGCATAACGCAATGGCACGATTGCTAAAACTCTTCTGAAAGTTGTTCATTACGACCGTATAAAGGAGTTGGTCACGTGATCAATAGAGTTTAAGGATATCTCCGTACGCCTGGCGCTAAAACTGCCTATTCTGCGACCTTCATTAGGGCTTAATCCATTAATCTTTGCCATGGACGTGGCGTCACCCGCACAGCCTAGTAAATACTGACTCCGGCCGCGGAAGGCTACGATAGCACGTACATTCTCGCCCATACGTTCAGGCAAAAGTAGAAGAAAAGTACTCAAATTTCACAAATATTACACATGACCTTATTTCAAAATATATCTTTGTGGTATAGTTTTTGGGGCAGTGCAGCCACAATACTTACATTTGTTCATACAATGTTTGGACAAAAAAGAAAACAACCTGTGGCTTAAAAACAAGAAATCGTATCGCTACGCTGTCAGAAATTTCTGCATTACTTTAATGTAAACGCTTATTAACTTTAATGTGACATATACATTAGGATGCAACAGTCAAAGCTTAATGGTCATATCTTGAATGAATGATCCTGATGGACTGACAGAGATGACTGATGAGAGGCAGGGGGACACGGGAGAACCTTTACATTAAATCTACACTGATTTTAACTTATTAAATTTAACGTATAATAAATGTAATGCAGAAAAATATTAAGATCTTTTTTATGCACAATGTTACATTGAATTACATGTGCAATACATTAATTTACTCTAAATTTAATGACATTTCGGGCAGCGTAGCAATGGAAATTGAACAGTGTTAAACGCATACCAGCCCTGAGGAAGACCACGACAGGATGGTCGAAACGTCGGCAACTCAGCCTTCGACGCGGCGACACCCGGACAGCCCAGATCACCCACATGATTCTGGACGCGGAAGCCTACGACTTCAGTGTTAAACAGGCTTAAAGTTCCGCCAACTCGGTTGACGGGACTTTCTTTCTTGTAGTACACATGTACTTTGGGATGCAACTGTCGTATGTTGAATGAATGAATAAATAATCCTGATGGACTGGTGATTATGAATATACCAGATGAATGATTAGAAATAGGGGACACCGGAGAACCTTTACAATAAATCTACACCGATTTTAACTTGTGCATTAGTTTAATGAACAAACATATTAAGCTCTTTTTAATGTACAATGTTACATTAAGTTCCATATACAATACATTCATTTTCTCTAAATTTAATGACATTTCGGGCAGCGTAGCAATGGAAATTGAACAGTGTACAACAGGCTTAAAGTTCCTGCAACTCGGTTGACGAGGCATTCTTTTTTGCGGCAAACGTGCGAAGCCAAGTTTTTTTAAAACAATAAATCCGTCGCCCCGAGCAACGACGTAGGCGGGTCCTCTCTGATTAAAAGCAGGCGTTCCACGGGACCACCCAAGAAGGTCTTTTACCTGCACGGAGGCCGCGCTGAATTATGAAAGGGGCCGACGGAGGACGGGCTCCCTCACATGAGGAGTCCCTCAAGGACCTTCCTTCGAAACCACTCGAAAGGCAATACCTTCATCTGTTCATTTCTTAGGAAGGGAGTCCTATTTATTGACTTTTTTAAATTTATTTTTTATTTATTTATCCATTTAACGTCAAAGCAGTTAAAACTGGGCGATAATTTGGGAATAAGTGCAATATGTGCATGAGTGCTAGTGCTAGTGCAGCTCTCATAACAATTTGGCTTTCCTCCTGCAAAAGAGGATATACGGTTGCTGATAATCGTTATTAAGAAGTTGTTCTGATAGGTAAGTTCTGATATTTAGGCAACTGATTATTGTTGTTAATACTTGGCCATGAATTAGTAAACTTGTTTTCTTCTAATAATATCTAATATCTAATAATCTAAAATATCTAATTTTCTAATAATTCTATCTTCTTCTTTTGAATTAGTAACTTGTTTTCTTCTAATAACTTAATACGATACTCATCTGTTTCGTAAAGATTCACTTTGATTACCGAAAGGGAATAATATTATATTATGAATCTATGATGTGATAAAATTAATATATCTATGCATTATATTATATTACATCTGTACATTACATTAAAAAAATTACATCTATACATTACTGCATCAACATTAATACACGAGAATGAAGTGATACTTCAATACGAGCGAGTGTTGTGAACTACATACGAGTATGTTAATGCTCATTACATCAAGTTTCATGCACTACTTTTTCTACCACCAATGATATCTGTTATAAGTACAACTTTTACATTGGAGGGTTCCGTGACACGCAGTATTCAGCAACCTCATTCAGCGGACAGCGACACACGGTTCAAACGCGATGCGCAGTTGTCTGCGAGTGCCCCTCAAGTTGCCAAAATGACGTATCGCTACTTTTCGTGAAGTGTCACGTAAATTGTTCAATCGGCTGTACGATGTTGCCAGTTAATGTTTGTAACCTTTCACTTTTACAACAGCTCGTATGGCCAAGAGTCAAATTTGCGTGGGAAATGTTCCAGCTTGCTTTGCCTAGTTGTGCTTGTTTAAAGGTAGATTATGGGGTGAAAAATCTTCAATAATTCTGGGAAGTTTTTTTCTTTGGCGGTGTTCATTTGTGGTGTGGGTCGTGCCATGAGTGGTCATTAAACTTCATTACAATAAAATAATAATAATAATAAAAAATAAAAAATGGAACGCAGAAGAAACTTTTCACATTTCAAGAAATAGTGGAGAAATGTAGTAAGAAATGCCTCGCGAGACTTCTTATCGCACTATCTAGAGATACACTATAGTGTAAGTACATTGTTTCGAATAACGAAATAAAGAAGCATTCGAAAAAAGAAAATTTTCATTCAGCTCAACAAAATTAGATATTTTCTTCCTGTGTTATAATACACAGGTTGCATAGATTAGCATCTACGATTAGCATTTCATTGTCGAAGTGCATTGCTAGTCAATGTCGGGCGCTTCCCGTACGATTTGGCTCATCAGGAACAATCATAATAAATACGATTTGACATTCATTCGCTTATTTACGTGTTTCAAGATATACTTGTCTAGATGACATTGGTTTACCATAAGAACAATTGGACTTCAAAATAGCAGTACATTAGTCAAGTAAGGATTCAATTTATTAAAGATGTGTCATCAAACTTCAGCATATGCCATTTCTTATTATCATAACAAATGATAGTCTCCTTAGGGGCTTTAGTATTCCGAATTTCGTGTGAGGTTTGAAAAAAGGGGAAAAGGCATGTATGGTTAATTGCCACCCCCACGGATTATCTCGGCTTAGTAACATACACAATCGAACAAAATACTCAAAATAACGTAGATCAATAATGGTTGATTATGTTTCACTGTTTGATTTGTTAACTTCTCTGTGATTGGTCAGACACCTGCACTATAGTGAAGTCTTATCATAATGACAGTCATTAAGCAACGAGTCACATCCATCTAATAAGAGAATTACACAATGTGAGTACAAAATAGTTACTTATGCACCAAGGGCGTTATAAGGGTTCCAATGATCGCGAGGCGAAAATGCCCGAGATCATTAGAACCAGTTAACGCCCGTGGTATTTACATGATTTTATTTATTTACTTAATTTTATTGATTCAGATTGACTTATTTTCTAATTAACTAGAAGTTAACTTGACTCTGTTTATCATTTCATATTTCCCTCCCATAATTCCCTCCATAAGGAATTATGTAGCATCATTCAAGTGTTTTCATATATTCCTCGTAATCACGATCTCTTGATCCAGGTAGGTTATGCAGAGTATATGGAAGGCAATAACAAGCTACAACATATGAGTAAAAAATGAAGAGAATTACCTTCGCTGTGCCTGGGATGACACCATCACGGCGGATTTGAGTGTCACCCCCCTTTTGAAAATGTACAGATTACAAACTACAACGATAAAATTGAATTTTCCTTGAAAATTATGAATTGGGGAATGATGTAATGCATTTATTAATTGTGGGACGTAGTAGTATTATTTAAATATTTTGAATAAGAGAATTAGTAAGACAATCACATGAAAAACCTCGTATTAGTTAATTGCCTGAAAAACAGAGGACTCACCACTTGCCAGGAGTAGAAGCACTGAGACAGTTCTTTCACTTACCTGAAACAAAAGAAAAAAGCGCATTAAAAACACTCCAAAACAATCTTAGATGAAGACAAGTACTAATAGATAAAACACGCTAAAAGCGAAATCACAAATCTTTTGTTACTCTTGAGAGTTACCGAATTGAGTACAATGCAGAACAGCGGGTTGCCGATGGGAATGAGTAATGCTCGGTAAAATTTAATGATTAACATTGTTTATCATGTGGCAGATATACTTTAGGTTTATTTGTGGTGGTGCATGACGTTAACCAGCTAGTGGGGACATCTATCAGCTTGAACGTTATCATAATAACGTTTTACTTATACGTTCTTCAGAAAGCTTATCAAGATTATATGAGTAACAATACAATCTTTATATTATATGCTTTGAGAGGACTATGTTTTCAATTCCTTATTGGGGAATCCAATGGATTCCCACATACAAAAATTATTTATAGACTCATTAAATGACCCTCGCCACGGAAATCTTTAGTAAAAGGCGAAAGATTTATACGATCTGACGAGAGCCAAGAGTAACTAATTGAAGATATTTTGGAGTGTTAGACGACCACCTCCATTTTCTCTTGTAAGGGTCACATGCGTTTGTCGCGTTTAAACAATTTATATCAGAATTTAAAATTATATGCATCATACTATTATTTTAAAGAAAAATATTTTGAACCGAACTATGTCACGCAAAACGTGATTGCGTTCCTGATAATTAGTTTAAATATTACATAAACGTATCACGGCACGAACACTCTGGTGGGCGCAGGGTGAACTACATGTGGCGCCATATTTGAATCACCATGTCACCCCAAGTTCAGTGTGTACTAGGCATTATACATTTTTACTCGACGCCATTCTTAATGGTTCCAATATATTATATTTTGCTCTAATTACTTTTATATTAATTCCACAACTTAACAATGAACCACCTTTTATCCAAATTATTTATAGAGCATATTTTATTAAATTGTATTTTAGCGTTTAATGTTTCCACCATTTAACCCGATCCATAATCATTTGCAACTACGTATTTCAGTTGACTAATTTACATTTCTTAATTCATTTCCAATTAATTAATTAATTAAACAATTTTCAGTAATTTACAGTGTAATACGGAAAAATAGGAGTTGTATGGTAGAAATTTCCTTTCAACCTTAAAATGTGTCAATCCGAACGAGGAAATTAATTAATGGAACCTTATTTTAAATTCCTTCTTATTGAACTTGACATAGGGTGGAATATTATATCTATGGGGGTAGCTGAACGTAATAAACAAAAGGAAAGGAGGTTCTAGTGGTCTATCGATCTCCTCAGGCAGATGAAGCAGGGAGGGATGCCATCCCTCGTGCATGCAATGGAATAAAACGGTACAGACGTTTCCCCGCTGGAGAAGCCATTCCAGACAACGCCAACGTCAACGGCTTTGGTAATTAATCCCGTTAGTGTAATGAATGGTTTATAGCGGGAGGTGGCGCTGTTCCTCCCCCGGAGGATGATGGGAGATGGCACAGACATACAGCCTTCGACTTGCGAAGGATTTTCCTCTCCAGGTTTCTCCCCCGCCGGGCCAGCCAGAACAAGTTATAAGCACTCGACAATATTTTTAGTGGCATAGTGTACGTGTGTGTCAGTAAGGAGTGAGGATAGGACTAGGAAGAGGAAGGAAAGGTCGCGCGCAGTCCGTGGCTGTTTGAAAGAGTACTGCTCCGGCATTCGCTTGGTGTTGATCGGAGAAACCACGGAAAATTATCAACCAGAGCAGCCGGCAGCTAGAATTCTTCTCCAGACGGCGACTGCATTCGAACTAGTGCTGAAAATCCCATCAACACTGTCGACACTCGATCAAGTCAGTCGTGTCCTTGAACAAGGCGATACGAAAGATAACAACAAAAACCTGTAGCATTTCCCCCCTCTGTAAATAGTTTTCATTGCACAGAACATTATACGATCGTATCAATTCTTATCAACTTCTGTCAAAAATCAACACCGCCTCTACAGTACAAGCGGTGTTGCAAAAAGGTTCGTTTCCACCTGTATTCACGATTCAACATGTGTATGTGATAGAGTAAAGATTCTAGAATTCAAGACAACGAGCACAGAACACATTTCTGATGAATGAGTTAGAATAGTAAAAACCAAGTTTTCATGGCTGACAAATGCAATCTATATAATTTTTGAATTATTCAACGACATGATTAAAGTTTTGTTAGATATCCTGGTCATTGTTTCACTGTTTTTGTCAAATAATTCTCAACAAAAATGTATAAAGGCGACGACATTCAAATTAAATCACTCTCACGTGAACATTAATAGTTACTAATAAAGTTTCAACAACATCGATGTTTAAAAACATTGAGGGTTTTGGAGCGATGTTTTTTAACATCAATGTTCAAAACAGAAACATCGATGTTGAGAAACATTGAATGTTGTGGGTCGATGTTTCATTAACATCAGTTTTAATTTAGGACATTAATGCTTAAAAACAATGAGGATTATGGGTTGATGTTTTATTTACATGGATATTTTAATTTTGGACATCGGTTTTTAGAAACATCGAGAGTTTTGGGTCGATGTTTTATTATCATCGATGTTTTAATTTTCTACACCGATGTTTAGAAACATCGAGGGTTCCGGGTATGCTTTATTATCATCGATGTTTTAATTTAGGACATTTATGTTTAGAGACATTAAGCAATTTGAAGCTTTGTTTCATTAACATCGAAGTTATTATTTTAGATTTTAATGTTTAGAAACATTGACGGTTTTGGAGCGATACTTTATTAACATCGATGTTTTTATTTTGGTGGTTGATGTGTGGAAACGTGGCTGTGCTGTGGCGGTGTCGCCTCCCGGCGAGCGCTCCGCGGGGGCCGGTCGCCGGGCGAACCAGCAGCTGTCACGCGCCGGCGCCTCTTAAATCTGCGCCTTCCGGGAACGCGGCGGAAGTCGCTCATCGCGGGATGCGCTTCCGGTGCGACGCGGCGCCAGGTGCGCGCGGGGCGCCTCCCCCCCTCCACCCACGCGATGACGTCACACGCACCTTCTTTCCAGGAGAGAGAGAAAGAAAGACGACTCAGGTTATTTCGAGATACGATCGACTGAATGACTGTTCATCTCTAAGAACTGTACAACTATAGTAATCTGGTAACTCGAATCATTGTTTCACTCGACAAATGCGAATGTATAACCGAAATATTTACATAACTCGTATTATTATTGCACTCGAATGTTCCTTTCACTCAAACATTTCACTCGAATTTTCTTTTTATTCGAATTACTGTATTGTTTAATATATTGTTAAATATCATTTAATTCGAAATGGACTTTAATTCGATTATTTGTAAAACTGTAAAGCGGTTTCGTAAGTATAACTAATACTCATCTTACAATTAAAATGTGTCGTTACGTACAACTGTAACATAATTGTTATAGCCAATAATGACCGTACAACTGTAATGATCGTACAATTTAATTTTTTTTACACATCGAATAATTAAATAACTAATTACATTATCATCTTGTTGCATACGTCTAATTTCTATTTAACTCGAATGACCGTGTACCTCCAATTTTTGCGGTAGAAATTATTCAGTAATTTGTATTAATAAATAATTCCAGAAACATTTTTAACCTGTAACTTCCAATTTCAATAAAAAATACCCATTGAAGATTAAATGCAATTTTTTAAGATTAAATTTGTGAAAAAATTGTTCCAAATTGACAACTTTATAGAAAATTATATTTGAATTCTAAAACAATTACCAATGTATTTATGGACCTACACTTTAAAAAATTATATAAATTATAGGAACGCTCACATGCATAATTTTGTGATTAAAATTGATTACTTTCAGGTTAATTAAAAGAATGACGAAAGTTAACAATGTGTGCTCTTTGAGATTATCTATTTACGGCCTGTTCGTTTACATCCGTTTGGTGACTTCGTTTACACATATTCTCACCTGCTTCTCGACATGATTTATATCAATAATTCTCATGATTTTTTCAGGGACGATTTGGAAAAAATGTAAATCCCCCGTAAAAGCAATCCTTAACCTCAAACTCCACGCACCGAACCGACATTTTGAGGATTTATTAGCGGATGCTCCAGCACATATGGCCAGACCCCTGAGCTGCAGCTAATGGATGCTGTGGCAAACATGAGGCAACCTTGAGTCGCCATTTTGTTGGCAATGAATGCGGAAATTCGAATTGTAATACGGATTCGAACGAAGTTTTACGTCTACATTTTCTCCCGTTTCATATATTTAAGATTTAACATAAAACTACGTATGGCTTGGTGCAAGATGGGGCTAAAGTCAATATTCAAAGTTTGAAAGCATGGGTGTTTTTTTCTTTTGGCAGAACATTGCATCCTAGCTAAAACTTAGTTATATTTTACTATTTATGGTAAAGTATTAGTTTTTAAAACTTAATTTCATTACTCTTAAATGGGTCAATTCAGTTATATTAAATTTGAATTGTTAAACTTTCTTCATGACATTGGACCTTTTTGACAATTATAAACCTGCCTTAAACTATTGCCAAGGAAATGACGTAGGCGCACCCTTTCAATCTACAGTGGGAACATTGTACTTCAATTTCTTTAAAGTGGCCGATGAAATTAGGTCATTGTTACACCTCCTGCCCTATAAAACGAATTTTTTAAATAGTGGTAAGCACATCTCTTAGGCAGAGCCCCCTCAAGGGCGACGTTCGCAAATTAATTAAAGATTCATTCCATAAAGCAGGAGGTGTAACAACGATCTAATGTCATGAGTCACTTAAAACAATCGAAGTATAGCGTTCGTGAGCACTCTTAGTTCTACTTCCTACCTCTACGCATACGGCTGGCGGAACAATGCGGCCTTGGGCGTTGCTCAACTGTTTTATATCCCGCCAAAGAGTTGTCTCTCGGCTTCAACAAAGAAACGTCCCGCGGGTTTCCACGCAAGCTCAGAGACACTGGAGAGCGGAAGTAGAACGAAATGGCTTTACACCGCCGGAAGAAGGGCTTTACGACGCAGATCCTGGGAAGTTGTCGATCTTGTTCTGCGGAAGCGGTGAAAATGTTGACAGCGGAGGTGAGGACGTCCCAATGGGCCCAAGCGCCACGGACACTGAGCCAAGTCAGTGCCGTGGCGAACAGTGCTTTCTTAAACCTTAAAGTGTAGTGCAGTGAAGTGCGAATAAATGGGAAGAATGAATGGTTATGTAGATAATGAAACTAGTATGAATGATGTGTGAATGTAGAAAAAAAATTACCAAGCCATATAATAACAATTTACGTAGTATATATAATACTGTAACAAATCTGATCTAGTGTAAGTTAGTAATGCCAAAGTGCAAGTAAGTTAACTTTAGGTTTAGAATGTAAAATTAGTTGTAAGAAAAAGCGTCGCCTCTAGCTGCTTAAGCCGCAAGGCAGCAGCAAAATGTACGAAAATTTAAAGATAATAAATTCCCCTTCTTCACAGGGTTACTGTGGAGGGGACAAAAGAAAAAAAGGTGAAGACGTGTTACACGAGTGTGTTCTCGTGAGCCCGGAATCCATCACCGGCTCCTATACAACCATTACTTGAAATAACCATAAAAACTGACGACGAGCATTGTTGTCGATAATCGGATAACCAGAAATGTTCCTTCCCGATTAACAGAAAGTATTTTGTATCGAAGACCGAACAGCAGATTTTAGATAATAGTCACTACTACGGGCCGGATTTTGATGACCTAAAACATGGCCAAAACGTATCAACAAAATGTTCAAATGTTTTAAAAATGTCCAACAAGCGAAGAGAAACGACGAAAAAAAAATATGATCAAATCAGTTCAGATGAACAATTGAAGCTGTTAGGTATGTTATTGAACGAGGTTTCATCCTTCACTCAGCTTGTTAACTTTTGGTTTGAACTGTTTTTACCGTGAAATCTCTGTGTTTAAGTATCGTAAAATCTGGCGAACCGACAACGACACTAAAGAGCGTCATAGGAACCTTAGATTTTTCTACAACGGCTGACATTACAATTCCTGAGTGAAGAAATTGAATAGGCTACTCAGGAATTCTGTGGAGAATATTTATTGCATCACGTAAATATTATATGTAGCAAGTACCACTACAATTATTTTGCAATCAATGAAATCGGCGAAAATAATTTAAAATGACTGAAAAGGTAAAAAATGGCTAATACGTCTAAATTTTTTAGAAAAATGACGAAAAATGCAAAAAATGAAGTATAAAAATAGATTGGGACAATGAAGCTCGCAATTATCAGCTAGCGCTCCAGCCCCTACGGCTGGTGGAAGAATACATTCCACAGGGCGGAGGGATCCTCTGCCAGTGTTAACCGTTTTATAACCAGGCGAAACAATGTCCGCTGGCCTGAGCAGGCTATGCATGTGGCAATGACGGCGGCGGCGGCGTTGTCGGATGTAGAAGGTCGTTCGGCGAACAAAGCGACGGAGCAGATAGCGATCTGGGGCCCTGGCAGTGGGGAGGTGTGGACCGCTCGTTGCAGGTGCTCACGCAGGTGGCGACCGGCTGGATTTCGTACTTTCCCTTTCTACCCTCTTCTATTTCTGGCGTCGCTCGCACCTTTCGCTGACACTTCTCAGGGATCGACTGTTGCCACTACAGAGTCTCTGACCCTGAGGTACTAGGTTTCGAGTCCCCACGGAGGCAAATATTCGACTCTAGCTAGAGAGGTAGATCGAATTCAGCCGCTGTCTGAAAGAGAATTGTAGCGACCGGCTGCTCTGATCGGTAGTTTTCCGTGGTTTCTTCGATCAACAGTAGGCGAATGCCGGAGCAGTACCGTAGCTAACGGGCCACGCACCGCGCGCGATCATTCCTTCCTCTTATTTGTCCTATTCTCATCCTTTATTTACAAACACACTAACATGCACTACCCATGCATAACCATGCATACATGCCCATGTATACATGCCGGGAGACCGGTCGGGAGCTTCGAGCTTGTTCCGGCTGGGGCGGTGCCCCGCTGGTGGGAGATACCTCGTTGAGGGAAAGTACGCAGGATCAGCACCAGCGGGAAAAGAACGCCGCCACTTTTCGGGTGATTGAATGATGTTTATGGTTATTACTTTATACTTTAGTTATCGAAGGTCTCTCACCCTGGGTTCTAGATTCGAGGAACATTTATACTCGCTTGAGAACAATTTGACAGGTTCAAAAATTACTGACTTGTAAACTTTTGGATATTATAGTAATACTTATTTTCATAATTATAAACATTATTACTATCATTACTATTATCATTAAAATTATTAACGTTATTATTATCATTAAAATTATTATTATTAACATTATTATTATCATCCGCTAGTACTTCTGTCTGTGACCATCTTTATTCGGCTTTACGACTCATTAGAAAATATCCACGCTACAAAACGGTCTCATGAGAACCGGCAGAACACTGGCAGCGTTACCGCCCAACAGCTGAGGCGCAAACTGCCCGCAATTAGCTCACACAAGTAAAAGACGACGGCGCCTTCCTGGAAAGTCTCTTCACGGCGCACCACTGCCCGAATGAGCAGCGCCCCCAGGAACCTCGCCACTTCCCGGGTGGGAATGCCTGCCCGCGCCAGCTGCCCGCGTCGCCTTGTTGTCTTTATGGACCCGCAGATGGGGGCACTGGACGAGGCTGTAAAAGTGCTGGAGATGGCCCTCCCAGGTAGCAGTGGCCTGGATGTGGCGCATGAAAGAACACCTGGCACTAGCAAAAAGTGTCAAGTCCTTGGACGTTATGGAAGTTAGGGGTCTCGCGTACGTATCAACTCTGTACTCAGAAAAAAACAACTCATCTTTGTAATATTAATATAGTAGATTAGCTAACACGGGTGTGAAACAGGTGATTCACGTACGAGTTGAGATTGTCGTCTGAGTGTAACGAGGGCGACAAAGACGAGTACGGCAATCACCTCGCACCCGTGTTGCGTATACTATTTTTTAACACGCTTTACGCGAAACACGATGCGTCAAGTAAAGGAATAAAAATTAAATATCAAATAACTAGAAATATTTTACTTGTACAAAAGTAAATGGATTCCAGTCAGTGTCGTAACACCTTTGTTTGTAAATAATAAACAAAGACGTCGTCAAGACGAAAAACAATTGCGAATCGTTGCAGATGTTTCGCACACGCTTCGCGATGTTTCACGTACTGTGAAAAAATAGCAGTTTCATAAACGAAAAACAAGCACGAGAAACTGCGTTTCACGTACGGCGTGTTAAAATAGTTTCATTTTAATTGTGTAGTTTCCTTTTCTTTCACAGTTGAGATGCAGATTTTTTTTTCCAAGACCGTAGGTCGAGGGCACACTCGAATTATGAACAACATTTTTTCTATAATTACATAAAAGTATAGAACAAAAAGTTTTGTAAACGACTATTGGAGAAAGAAGTCTGATAGCCCGGACAATTTAGAAATGCATTTCATAGGGCCATGTTTAGAGAGCAGTATCTAAGGAATATAGCTAATGTTTTGTTTTTTGCGCTTTGATCAGAAGTGGACCACTTCGTTTGTAATAATCGATATGGATAACGAAGATAGTAGTGATGCTCCAGATGTGTTCGTGGAGTGTGCAAAATTAGCAGTTTTGAATGTTTTATCTAGTAAATCAAAAGTTATACATGAAAAATGTTACTTACAATTTCGTACTTGGTGCACATCAAAGAATGTGTCAAAAATAACAGAGAATGTAATTTTAGCTTACTTAGAAGAAAAGTCACAAAAGTAGTACCTTCGAGATTATGGTCAGTCTTTTCTGTGTTGAAAGCTACATAAAATGTGAACGACAACGACCTACAAAAATTCACGAAATTAGTGCCATATTTGAAAAGGTTCGTCGAAAAAGTTTATTGTTTATCTCCAAAAAGTCAAAAATTCTCTCAAGAGAAGATACATCAATATTTAGAAAAATTCACATAAACAAGAATATTTGATGATGAAACGGAGGATCTTAAACATTTCTAATTTATGAATATCTTGTATGTCAATACATTTTGTAAGTTTCGTTTTTTAATTTTTACAGGCTGCATTAATCATGGTGGTGATAATGTGTTAATTAGTAGTTCATTCCTGATCTTTATGTTTATGTATTATTCAGCCACACATCAGCATGATGCCCTTAAAAATACTGTTATCGTGGAGAAAAGTAGTTCACATGTTTGTAATAAAACTTCAAATGGTTAATTGTTGAAAGTAAAGTAAATGTTAATTGGAATCACCATTGGAATACTACAATCTCAATTATTTTGTTTTAGAATAAAATTGAATAGGGAGATAATTTTTCTTCGTCTTTTTCAGGGTTCACGCTAAAAGACAGGAAATATTTCTGTAGGGAGGGGGAACAAGTTTATTTCCAACCCCCGAAAATAAATCTTAAATATATTTTTTAAATAATTACTATGAAAAATGTACCAGTACACTCATACTGGAAACTCTGCTTTGGCTGTATAGAGGTGGTGGTAATTATTTTGAATAAATTGAGTAAAATTACAACAAAAACAAGATGGCTTTGTTGAAGGGGGTAGCGCTCCCCGACTCACCTTGGATCGACCATCTTGTTCACTGCTGCGAACTAATAGTAACAATAGTACACAGAATTTGGTGATCTCCCTAAGAGGATATTCAAAGCAGTTCGATCGCAACCTCATTTTCGACCCAGGCTTCATGGAACCCTACTTCCGACGATTTTTCGACCAGGCGCGCGCACCTCGCGGGCGGTCCCCTGATGCGCCTGGGTGTGACTTTCTCCGCCAGATGTCGGTCTCAGTGAACTATATCTGAACTATCTGATTGGGAGAATGTGAGATCGCATTACGGCGGGATATTGTCGGAGGGATTTAATTTTGCCGTTCTTTTTACATTCCACAAGAGTGACATGCTTACTGTGGAATTTTCGCTCTTCGATAATCCACGCACCTCGACCGGGATCGAACCCGCGCACAGGGGGTTCAGAGGCCAGTACGCTAACTCCTCACACACCGGTCTCCTGCTGCGAACTACATCCCCCACAAAAGTCACTCACGTGGCAATGATCGTGAAGTGTAAAGCAGGAAAAAATATGCGGGTGAATGAAGAAACCATTAGGAAAGGGCAGGGAAAGACTGTTGCGAGTCCGCGAGGCAGTGAGCGAGTGAGGCAAATAAAACGCCGACTGGCCACTCGTTCACGCAGGTTAGGTTTTATGAGCGAGATACCCGCAGAAAGGGCCCTAAAAGGCGGCAGAGCGTCGTTTACAGCGCGTTGCTAAACGCCCAGAGCGGTCGCAGAGGAAACGAGATCACAACCGCCAGAGAAAAACGGGGTCTATTTACTTATTTATTTACGTCAAAAACAGTTAAAAACTGCTCAGACATTTGCTCGAGGATCAGGGAAACTGGACGAAAACCTGATCGAGATGGGGGTCATTGACCCAGAAGCTGAAGTACAATACTTGTTACAGGTTCTTTACAATTATACAATTCAAATGGTACATATTACATTAAATATCATTGTTAAAATTAATATTACTTTCCTTTGGGATGCTCGGTATAGTCTCTAATTGTATAGAAACAGTTGTGCAGCAAAAAATATTTTACTTGGAACTTAAACTTTTGTATCGAATTTAATCGTTTAATGTCATTTGGCAAGATGTTGAAAAATAATACATGTATTATATTGTGACGTCATGGATACTCACAGCGACCACAGACACAGAGCTTTCATATAACAATATATTTATTAACAAAGAAAACAAAACAAATATATACACTTAATAATCTACTTACACCATAGCTCTGATAGACCTACTATCCCCTGATCGCAGGAGCGATCCAAAACCCGATTGAAGATGGTTGTGATTGTGGCATTCGCCACTCGTACTTTTGAAGCGCGCACAAAGCCTAGCTTCCGTGACCGGATGTCACGCTGGGACACAAAGTCCGTTCTGGCGCACCAACGGCTGGTTTGCCTCGATCGCAGGAGCGATCTTATCCGATTGAGAATCGGCGTGAATCGTGGCACTCAACCACTCTTCACCTCGGAGCACGCGCACAGCATCGCTCCCCCGTGACCGCAGTCACCCAAGGACCTAAAGTTCGCAGGCTTCGTCAACTAGTGACTCGAGCCTCGCGAGCCTGGCTCGCATATGCACCGTCGTGGCGCCAAGTTTTGTGCACATGCACGAGGTTCTCCCGCTGTCTCCAGAACCCACCCACTGGCTCTGTACACTCTGTTATATAGGCGAGGCCCACGAGACCTACTACGTCACGCCACCCCCTCGCTTGTTATAACAGTGAAAAGTTACTATAAGCCGGAAGACGCCAAAGCCTTGTGTCTCCCGTTTCCGCGTTCTTCCCTTTACGGAAAAACCCTTCTTCCTGTGGAGAGCCTAATCCTCTACCAAGCGTCCCCAAATAGATGCCACGAGGCATGCTGGCTAATACGTTACAATATGAGTTCGACACATTTGCGCTGTACTCAGACGTATGGATCAGGCATCGGCAATAAAAACACATTTGGAAACATCGATGTTTAAAATGAAAACATGGATACACACACACACACACACTCACCCCCCACACACACACATACATCTTGACCTAAAACCTTTAAATGTTTTAAGAACAGACTTAGTAATTTCTCGTAATAATGTTTGCGTAGGCGAAGTTAAATTGACATTGGTGAGGTTTTATAATTTATAATTGAGAGTTAAATGAAAAAAGAAATGATAAAAATGAACAGATTAATTTATTAACATTTTATTATCTGACAAGATAAGAAATGTAACAAATTACATTTATCAAAGAAAATTCTTCCAAACTCCTTATTAGAACTTATTGTTCATCCTTGGGCCCTTTGGTCTGAAAGAACGTTCATTTGTTGATATTTGGATACTGTTATAGTTTTTATTATGCTACGTTTTAATTAAAAAAAATAAAAGTCGATTACGAAAAAAAATAATTATCGAGCTGATGTCACAGATGTTAAAAAATCGACTTCAATAAATCAATATTAAATATACCGATGTTTTTATAAAGAGGGTACGTTAGGATTCTGCCCCATGATTGGCCTGGTGTTGAGCGGAGAAGTCGCAATAACTTTCGAATCAGAGCAGGCAGCCGTAAGAATTCTCCTCCAAACCGGATAAATTCGACTTGGCTGTGTATGTAGTCTGCCGGCAACAGAACATCAACTCTTGGACCTCCCAGTCAGAGTCGCTGCAGAGACAGCGGCAATGCTGTCTCTGAGATAACTCAGCCGGTCCCATGGTTTGAAATACTCCGTGACGCACTCACACCATGACGGAGGGTGCATTGCGTTTGTTTTTCTTCAACATTTTTACGATAATGCTTGGTTAACAATTGATATTGCGCTTATTCAGCTTAAACATAAATAGCCACTAAACCTTTCACGAAATACGAACGCGTTTGTTGCGACAGTGTTCTCGTGAAGTTTTTCTGACCCCGGCCTCAATACTCGATTTTTGAGGGGCCAAAGATATTAGATAATTGTTACACCACCTGCCTTATAAAATGAATATTTTTAACAATGGGCAGCACTCTTCTGAGGCCACGAGCCCTGTTAAGAAGGATGTTCGCGAATTATTTAAAAATGTTTGTATGCTCTTTATTCTGTCGTCCGTTTCTCTCTACCTGCAGCCAAAGTGCTCTCTCCCGACTGCATCCCTCGGTCTATCCGATCATCTCGCGGTATTTCCCGACTGCATCTCCCTTGGCCTTTTATCTACCTCCCGAAATAGACTGCAATAGCAAAAATGCATCCCGTTTCATCTTTTCTAAAGGATTAAATATTTGAATTTAATGACAAAATTATATTTATGTCAAATAAAGAACAGTGTGGCTCCTTAACAATGTATAATACTAACATTTAAATGACTGTAAAGATTTTCAAGATATATTCTAAGTGCAATTTTCCACCGAATACTCTTGTAATATATTGTATTTTTTTACTCTCAGTCCAAGGCTGCCCTATATCAAATTGTAACAAAAACGTCTGGAACATTGCATCATATTTTAAACCAAAAGCACGTCATAAACATTATCAAAAATCTTCATGTTCCTAAAAAAATTGTAATATATAAAGAACAAGCAACCCTGGTAATACTAGAGTTAAATGACATGCATATTTAGAGACGTAATATTTACACCATACATGTTTTAGTCCATTTATATAAATGAATAAAAAATTTTAATAATAATTTTACCTATAAATTAACTATTTTATATTATTTAAGTTCTCTTTATAATTTAAACACTAATTGTTCATGCAGTAGGGGATATATCTCGCGAGAAAAAAAAGAAGAAAAAAACACAGCAACAACATTGAGCTCCTCTTCCTCCTACTACGGCAGCAGTGTCCGTCTGCTTTACGCGGTGCCAGCTGCAAATGCCAGAAATATACTTGCGTTGCGCGGGCGTATGGGGCATAAACCTGCCTCCATCTCCGCCTCATCCACGGAATAATTACGGCAAGGCCAGGCACGGCCACCTGGACGCGGCCATCACTCGCGAGCGCTGCAGGCGGGCGGTCCCAGCGACCGTCCGTCACCGCTGCCCGCGGCAGCTGACAGTCACTCTCCGACAGACACCGAGGCGATGGGGAAGAGGGAAAAGCAGAAAAGAGAGAGAGAGAAGTAAAAGAAAAGAGAAAGTGAGAAAAGGTGAGAAAGAAGGCAAAGAGAGAGAGAATACAAAAGAGAAAAGGGAGAGAAAGAAAGACAGATATAGGAAGAAGAAAGACAGAGACAGTGAAAGAAGAAAGACAGAGAGAGCGAAAGAAGAAAGACAGAGAGAGCGAAAGAAGAAAGACAAAGAGAGCGAAAGAAGAAAGACAGAGAGAGCGAAAGAAGAAAGAGAGAGAAAGAAGAAAGAGAGAGAAAGAGAGTAAGATGAAAGAGAGAGAAAGAAGAAAGAGAGAAAGAAGAAAGAGAGGGTAGAAAAAAGAGAGAAGAAAGAGAAGAACAAAGAAGAGGGAGAGCTGTAAAAGAAACATATTGAGAAAGGCGAAGTGGAAATGGAAAAGAAACGGACATTTTAGAAAACAAAGACAGTAATAGAGAGAAAGAGAAATAGAGACAGAATGGAGGTGGAGCAGTTGGCTCAGGAAGGCAATCAAACCAGCCGAATTCTCCCGGCGCACCTCCACTATTCCGCAGACGCCCTCACAGCCTTCCTCGCGCTTCTGCCGGAAGTATGACCCATTTCCTCAAACAGCCCTTTTCCTCCTCCCCCCCCTCCCCGTTCACGAAGCCCGAATACACCGGTCCGCTCCGCCCAGCGCCGCCGCCAGCAGTTGGTAGCCCTGGGGAGCTATAAACCACCAAATTCCTGAGGCCGCGGAGCGGGTGAAAGTAAAATTGCCTGCTCTACGTTGGTCGGCCTGTCTTAATTAACAAGCGAGAGAATAACTAATTTATTTACTGCGTTTTCTTCTTTTCGCTCTCCGATGTTGTGTTTTTTTCGCGTGAGGGAGTTGGGGAGAGTGGGGGGGGGGGAGAGAAAAAGAGAAATGTAATGAAAAGCTGTGAAGTGCCCGGAATGTGTTGGCGAGGGAGTAGTCAGGTTGCTGACTGAACAATGTCTACGGCGGCAGGGGTTGGTAGACATTTTGAGATCTTTTTTTCTTCTTCACGGAATGGTTTTTGCAAGTTGTAGCAAACGTATGCATTTCAGTATTTTACATGTAAAATAGGTTATGTGTTATATGTAAGTTGTACAAGTTGTAGATAAGAGGAAATCTTAGAAATGTTTACTCTAACCTACATGTACAGATCTTTCAAACATAAATTTAATTTGCATTTTTAAGATCAGTTTAACTCTGTATTCACAATGAGTAGGGGCTATAGTATACTAGAATTTGTAAATCTCCTACATTTCATCAGTTTTGGAGAATTAGTATTGTACTACAAAATATATATCTTGAGGTTTCGATTTTCCATATAGTGCAATATTGTTGTAAATAAAGTTGTTATATTAGCTACCTTAACCTTTACTTAATGTATAATCAATAGTACAGCCTACATTTCATATTTAATACAGGCATCCATCTTGGTTTTTAAAATTTATTTTTATTTATTTATATTAAACGTTTACTCATCTTTCAACTATTTATAGTTAAGATGACGGGAAGGGATTCTGGAACTCAAAACGTGCGCACAAAATCTTCTCGCTCTACGTCCCACATAGTTTTTTACTGTTTTTTGACTAAATAAATCTAAATCTTAATCTAAAATTAACAATACTATCAATTTATAAGTCATTTACTAATAATATTTTTTACACAACATTTCCGGAACTCCTTTTTCCCATCATCAGGTGTAACCTTTGGATAGTTAGCATTGATCTCTCCTATGTCATATTCCTGTCTGACTCTTATTCTATTTGAACGAAAGATAGATCAGTGCTAACGATCCGAGGCTTACACCAGATGACAGGAAAAAGGAGTTCCTAAAATATTGGCTAGAACAATGATATTTTTCAAAATTGATTTTCCCTCATCGATCTGACTGGTGTCACGGCCCCTTGAATTTAAAACCGATATTTTAATTCTAGAGGCACTTTACATAATGCCCCTGGGGCATTTTCCAAAGTTTCAAAAAACATAGCTACATCGTTTTGATTAAATTATTCTGTTGGATAGCGAGAAGAACGTGTAAGAAAATGGTGCCGGTCTCATGTTCGTTAAAACTACTAATGTTTTGAAAAATGAAAAAGTTTTTTCAGTCATCCTACAACTAAAATATTAAATATAGATGATTTTTACCCGAATGAAATCTGATCCTTATAGATAGATTTTGAAATAAAGTCACGTATAATTTTTCGAAAATCTGAGTACTTTTCGCGTAATTTTGCGTGATAACACGGCCGAGAAAGTACTTTCTGTTTTAGCACCACTAGTTTCAGACACACTTTTCTTGATTGTCTCTATATCCAAAGGGTTCTGTTTTTACAAAATATTTTCTTTTTTTTCCCTCTCAGAGCCTACCCATTCTGTCTGGCCCGGTTCCGTTGTTTTGGCCTCCCCTGCTCGTCGGGTTATGACGACTGTATTACTTTCTCCGGAGAGCGACTTGGGTGCGGAGGGGCTGTTTGTATACAACGAGCCGCGAGCGCGCCGTCTGCCGGCAGATGGGCCAACTGTCTTCTCGCCCCCGCACGGGCCGCGGGCTCCGCTCCTCTGTTTATTACGGGCCGCTCCGCCTCTGTTTTTCGGAGGCCGTGCAGCCTCTCAGACGCTCAGCGGAGCAATTATGGAATTTGCATCCCTGCACGGCTCCTAAACGGGGGCTGCGACCCGGTCGTGGGTTAAGAGAGCGGTGATAGGTCCGAGATGTACGACGCTAACTTCGTATTCGACGGTTTATTGTTCATTTGAAGGGCTCGGCTGTAGGGAGTCCAATGGCACATTTTCGAGTAAAATACACCGGGTTAGGTGGCTCAGGGCATCAACTGATATTCTCGATGACTCTTACCGGGAGGCCCTAGGTTTCTACTCCGTAGGGATTATTCACATCAGCAAGATGGCTGGTTGAGAGTTCAGCTGCTGTCTGGAGACGAATTCCAGCGGTCGGCTGCTCTGATCGGTAGTTTTCCGTGGTTCCAATTTCAGGCGAACGACGGAGTAGTACCCTAACTAACGGGTCAAAGATCGAGAGTGATCTTTCCTTCGTCTTTCTTCTCCTATCCTGACCTCTTTCAGTCACACACTTATACTCACACGCACTACTCTACCACATATGCCAGCCATCCAGCGGGAGAAGATCTTAACACGATACAACATGTACGACACTAAAGGGATTAATTATGGCGTGTCCAGGAGCATTTATCAGTCAATTATTAAACGAAAATAGTATTATTTTCGTTCAGTCGGGGAGATAAGTTAGCAAGTGAATTCCACTGCTAAAGTTTGTGAAAAGAGGGCTATTCTCTTGAAAATTAGCGTTTAAATTGAAGGAGAAAACTAATTTATTTCAATTTTTCTATTAGTAGTGAAAAATACTCCATTGTAGTACTAATTGCGATTGACTCGCTTATCTATAATCAATATTGGCTCAAAAGTAACAATATCTTTTCATGCTACTGATTTTTTTTGAGTAATATGAATATTTGGGGAATTGTTGCATACCACATTTGGGAGGGAGAAAAGGGTTCTGGCAAAGCCATCTGGCAACCCTGCACTGGGGTGTGGAAATAATTCCATCCAGCGAAACCACGTGTCCAGGTGGCCAAGCGCCCAGGTATTCAAGGAAGTAAAGGGGCTGCTGGAAATTGCCGGTTTTTTGCACCTCGGAAAATAACCCCCCCTTATAATAACGATGATGGTTTCGGAGCTTCCTCTTAATGTACTCCGGGCAGAGAGATGGCGCCGTAGCAACTACTAATGATGAAGTGTTTCGAGGTTAAACGGGTCTATTTATCAACCCCTTCACTTGCATATCGGGATTGCGTGGGTGCAGCACGTACTTTCCGATAATAGCTTCTCTCGCCCAAACTGCGCCCGACTTTTTATTTCCTCGACGCTGGCGCTAATATTAAAGGATGGGCTTTGTGTGCCTATCTCAAAGGATCGGGTTACTTAATGGAGAGATAGTGAGGTTTCTAAATTACGAGGTTTTTAAAGAATTTTATTGGGAGGGTAATATATCGCTGTCCATGTGCTGCCCACGAGATTCCAGTCAGCTGTGAGTAATGTTGGTAATGCTGTTTGCTACGTAATTGAACTTTACGGGTGTTCGCAAATATTACGATTACGATTTTTTTAAATCTTAATGTATGAGATTTTACTCGTTACTTCAAGGAACAGCATAAGTAACCGCAGCTAATCGCTAATTGTGACTAAAGGGAAAACTATTGGAGTTACAACAACACAAACTTTGTCGCATTATTTGAAACGGCTGAGTAATTTATAACACTGCTGTATCCCGCAAATGCGTTTCCAACAAGCAATTGTTTCCTCTGTTAGAATTCGACTTTTGGTTTGGTTTCTTTTTCCATGTGTGAAGATATTCAAAAGAAATGGATAAACGTTCGACGTCAAAAAAAGAGAGAATTAAAGTGGGATAATATTACACTTGCGAAACACAATTCAGCAGTGATTATGATAAATCTAAAATCACATACCATGAATTATTCTTACAATGTAAGATAATTATAATGTAATTTGGAAAATATTCAATAAAATGTGAAATCTAACCAACTGAAGTATTCATTACTAAAGTATTGTCAATTAGTTGAAGCATTTAAAATTAATATTGAATTAAGCTGTCTAATGAAAGCGTGTATTAAGTGAACAATACTTATTGCAAATGTAAATTTTCGAGTTACATTAGATTAATTTATTTTGAAAGGAAAAAAAACACGAAAAAACTTAATACTAAATTATTACAAACTAGGGATGGGTCCTCGATACTTTCGTTACCTCGATACTCGGGTGGTATCCATAGTTATCAAAACTTTCGGACAATGACTCGATACTTTTTCGATTCTTTCAATTTTTATGTCATTCCTCTTTTATGCTACCTCCTCTGATTTACGTAATAATTGTCTTCTTCACATCTCTCTCTCTCTCTCTCGCTCTCTCTCTTCCTATTTCTTGTCTGTCAGCAACAAGGAAGTGTCTGTTCGGATTGTTCGGATAGGAATATTCTCTACAGTGACCACGAAATCTCATCACAAGAGGATGAATTAAATGTGTATCTAAGCGAGGGCTTGCTTCCTGCTGATGCAAATGTACTATCTTACTGGAGACACAAAGGGACTCTCCCCCATTTAAGAAAAAAGTGCTGTTTGATACCTCTGCATGCCACCAGCTACAGTGGTTTCGGAGAGACTTTTCAGTACAGCTGGATTCATATATGACAAAAAAATAAATAGAATAGACCCAGAAAAAGTTAGAATGTTAGTTTTCCTTAATAATTTTTAAAAACCTTAAAAAAAGTTAATGTTCATCCGAATAGTTTTTAAATATTAAAATAGTAAATGCATGTATGTACGATGATCAAAATATATCCTTCTAATTCCGATTAAATTATTTTTGTTGTTGAGTCCTTAAAGTAGTATGGTATCGGGTATCGAAGCATGCAGATAGATAAAAATATCGAGTATTGAGAAATTCAGGTGCTGACCTATCACTATTACAAACTTAACAGAATTTACATTTACAATAAACAAACAACAACTACTATTATATATATATATTTATTATATATTATATATATAAATATAAATCTATATATATATATGTGTGTGTGTGTGTTGTGTGTTGTGTGTGTGTGTGTGTGTGTGTGTGTTGTGTGTGTGTGGTGTGTGTGTGTATGTGTGTGTGTGTGTGTGTGTGTGGTGTGTGTGTGTGTGTGTGTGTGTGTGTGTGTGTGTGTGTGTGTGTGTGTGTGTGTGTGTGTGTGTGTGTGTGTAACGTGTGTGTTGTGTGTGTGTTGTGTGTGTGTGTGTGTGTGTGTGGTGTGTGTGTGTGTGTGTGTGTTGTGTGTGTGTGTGTGTTGTGTGTGTGTGTGTGTGTGTGTGTGTGTGTGTTGTGTGTGTGTGTGTGTGTGTGTGTGTGTGTGTGTGTGTGTGTGTGTGTGTGTGTGTGTGTGTGTGTGTGTGTGTGTGTGTGTGTGTGTGTGTGTGTGTGGTGTGTGTGTGTTGTGTGTGTGTGTGTGTGTGTGTGTGTGTGTGTCTGTGTGTGTGTGTGTGTGTGTGTGTGTGTGGTGGTGTGTGGTGTGTGTGTTGTGTGTGGTGTGTGTGTGTTGTTGTGTGTGTGTAGTGTGTGTGTGTGTGTGTGTGTGTGTGTGTGCTGTCGCTGTGTGTTGTGTGTGTGTGTGTGTGTGTTGTGTGTGTTCGTGTGTGCTGTGTGATGTGTGTGTGTGTGTGTGGTGTGTGTTGTGTGTGTGTGTGTGTGCTGTGTTGTTGTGTGTGTGTGTTTGGTTGTGTGGTGTGTGTGTGTGTGTGTGTGTGTGTGTGTGATGTGTGTTGTGTGTGTGTGTGTGTGTGTGGTGTGTGTGTGGTGTGCGTGTGTGTGTGTGTGTGTGTGTGGCTGTAGGTAGAGAATCGTTGTGTGTCGTGTGTCCCACGCTGCTACGTGGTCTAGCCCACCCTGTGTGTGTGTGTGTGGTGTGTGTCGTGTGTGTGTGTGTTGTGTGTGTGTGTGTGTGTGTCGTGTGTGTGTGTGTCGTGTGTCGTGTGTGTCATCATGTGTGTGTTGTGTGTGTGTGTTGTGTGTGTGGTGTGATGTCGTGTGTGATGTTGTTGTGCTGTGTGTGGTGGTGTGTGTGGTGTGTGATGTGTGGTGTGTGTGGTGTGTGGTGTGTGCATGTGATGTTGTGTGTGTGTGTTGGTGTTGTGTGTGTGTTGTGATGTCGTGTGTGGGTGTGGGTGTGTGTTGTGTGTGATGTGTGGTGGTGGCACTCGTCTCTGTGTGTTGTGTGTGTGCTGTGTGTGTGTTGTGTGTGTGTGTTGTTGTGTGTGTGTGTTGTGTGTGTGTGTGCTGTGGTGTGTGTGTGCATGTGTGTCTGGTGTGTGTGTGACTCGTCAGCTCGCTCGCTGACCACTCGTGTGGTGTGTGTTGGTGTGTGTGGTGTGTTGTGTGTTCGGTTGTGTGGTGTGTTGTGATGTGTGTTGTTGTGTGTTGTGTAGTGTTGTGTGTGTGTTGTGTGTTGTGTGGTGTGTGTGTGTGTTGTGTGTGTGTGTGTGTGTGTGTGTGTGTGTGTGTGTGTGTGTGTGTGGTGTGTTGCTGTGTGTGTGTGTTGTGTGTGGTGTGTGTGTGTGTGTGTGTCGTGTGTGTGTGTGTGTCGTGTGTGTGTGTTCGTGTGTGTTTTGTGTGTGTGTGTGTGTGTGTGTGTGTGTGTGTGTGTGTGTGTGTCGTGTGTGTGTGTGTGTGGTCGGTGTGTGTGTGTGTTTGTGTGCTGGTGGTGTGTGGTGTGTGTGTGTGTTGTGTGGTTGTGTTGTGTGTGCTGTGTGTGCTGTGTGTTGTGTGTGTGTGTGTGTGTGGTGTGTGTCGTGTGTTGTGTGTGTGTGTGTGTGTGTGTGTGTGTTGTGTGTGTGTGTGTTGTGTGTGTTGTGTGTGTTCGCTTTGTGTTGTGTCGTGCTGCTGTGTGTGTGTTGTTTGTCAGTGGTGGTTGTGTGTCATTATAATTCCCTTGTCGGCGCCAGCGCAAGAGTACGCGTGAAGGGTGTCACCACCTCAAACTCGTTTTCAACAACAATCCGAGAGAGAGAGAGAAAAAAAAAAAGCACACACGTTGACATACCTATTCCTCTTACACACGTGTGGCGGCAAAGCTGAAGGTGCACACCTGCTCCCTGGCGGCGGAGGCGGCGGTTAATATCGCGCGATGACGCCGACGCCGGGACCACACGACGAGGGAGGGGGAAATGGAAAGGAACGGGGAGGCAATGTCATTGAGGGAGAAGAGACAGGAAGTGGCAACGATACATAGCTGGGACGAGTTCAGCCGCTGGCAGGAGGGGAATTCTAGCGACCGGCTGCTCTGATCGAGAGTTTTCCGTGGTTTCTCCGATTAACACCAGGCGAATGCCGGAGTAGTACCCTAAAAAAAGGCCATGGACAGCGCGTGATGTTTCCTTTTTCTTCCTCGTCATATCCTCGCCTGTTACTTACACATGTTTACATTTACTTGCACTACAATACCACACATGCCGGGAGGTTTTTCGGGAGCTTAGAGCTAGTCCTAGCTGGCGGGGGGGTGCCCCCCGCTCGTGAGAGGTACCTAGTCGGGCACACGTCGCAGGCTGACGGGTAGGTCAACGCGGTATCTCGCCATCTAGCGGGGGAAGATTACCGCTATCTCCAGAGGAAAATAGCATGCACTAAACTTTCGGGACTAACGATCGGGATTAATTTATCGGGACTAATCATCGGATCCCGATTTCAACCTGAGGTCGTAAATGGGAGGTGAGTTGAAGAGAAGGGGAATCGTAGGGAGATAAGAGAAGAAAGAGGGAATAAAAGGAGTGGAGAAGAGATTTAAAGGGAATCGGAAGGAAGGTCCGGGAAAGAATGGGAGGGAAAGCCTCGAAGGGGAGTAGAGGGTGAAGGAGAGACGATGGGAGAAATGTAAAGATAGGAAATATTAGAGAAGAATGGAGTGAGTGGAAAAGGAGACTGAAATGCAGTCGCGGGAATCGAGAAGTTAACCAAAGAGAAAGTGTAAAGAAAGAAGACCTGTGTACGGGACGAGAGAGGTGGCGAGGCTAGTTCAAGGAAAGGAGAATTGGAGAGGTGGGACATAAACCGACGGATTAGAGAGGGGATAAAAGGAGAGATATATCGGAAGGAAGGACCAGAAAAACGACGAGCGAGAGACGATCAAGAGAAGAACGGATGAAGCGGTAGAGGGAGGGATGATAGTCCAAGGAAAGAAGTTAATGAATGAAAGTACGAAGATTGTGAACGGGCCGAGAGAGGCCAGTTGAAGGGAACGGGAGGGGCAGAATGGAGTGGATAGGGAGAGGGAGGGGAGTGGAGATTAAAAAGCGCGCCGGGCCCAGCTGGGTGCCGGCCACCTGCCGTGCGGGGCAATATGAGGCCCCCGCAACCGCCCCGGGCGGCAGGTGCTCACCTTCGCCAGCCGTTGCAACGGCCGACAGCACTGCGGCGCGCTGCCATAGGGGCGCTAGTGGCGCTTCGCGTACCTCGCACGACAACAATTTTCTTTTTTATTTGTGGGAAATCCGAAATACGAGGGAATTATTATTTACATCAATAATACCATTGCGGTTCAATCAAAATAACAACAAACAGTAGTTATTTCTTAAACAAGGGCGTTATAAATGTTCTAATAATGGAACGGCGAGAAAAAGTCCGAGGGCCTTTGGTCCAAGATCATTAGATCCAGTTAACGCCCGTGGTACATATACGGTTTTAATGTTTTCCTATTTTTTTATGATTCATATTTTTACTTATATTTATTAAAGATATTCAGATATTTACTTATTTATTAAATAACTAGATGTTAACTTGACTCGGTTAGACTTTTTATATCTCCCACCCATAACTCCCATTCATATTTCCTTCCGTAAGAGAACATGTGGCATCATTCAACTTTATTCTAATTTCTCTGGTAACCACGATCTTCTCCATCCAGGTAAGATATGCAATGTATCTCGAGTTCCGTATCGAAGGCAATAAAAAGCAAAAAAAGTATCAGGAGCAAATAAAATGTATTTTATCTCCAGCGAGAGGATGTAAGGGGGGGGGGGGCTCACTTTCACTAACCATGAGGTCGTGGTGATTGAAGTGTTCTGGTGTTGGTGTCGATGATGGTGTGTCATGATGGTGGTGACGATGCAGGAATCGAAGAGGTGGTGGTGGTTGTTTTCTGCGGTAATGGTGGTGGTGATATTCATGGGTAGATTGATATAGTATAATATTGGCGACAATAACACTGTCGTGATTGCCGTGCTGATTGGGGTGTTTTTTATAGCAGTGATGGCAGTGGCAGCGATAGTGATAGTGGTGATTATAATGATGGTTGGGGTGGTGTTGGTTGTGCTGGTGATAGTTGTGGCGGCGATGGTTGTGGTGATTATGGTGATGATTGGTGGCGGTGATGGATGTGGCGATGATGGTGGTGATGGTGGTTGTGATGGCGGTGGTGGAGGCGGGCGTGGTGGTTGGGCGGTCTGGTGGCCCTATGGGGGCGGGCGAGGCGCGTGGTAGCGTCGGAGGAGTGGGGAATTGCGTCGTTGAGCGGCGCCGCACGGGCCGAGCAGGGCACGGGGGGGGGGCAGGGGAGGGGAGGGGGTGTGGCTCAATATTGCGGCTCCTCGGGCGACACGCAGCGCCCACTCGCTTCTCCGCCGCCCACACGCGGGCGAACCGGCGGGCGGAGCGAACCGCACTCACGCCACGCGGTACACGTACAGGGAAAGGAAAAAAGGAAAAGGAAGAAAGGAAAAAAAGACAAAGGAAAAAAGAAAATAAACTAAAGAATAAAAGAAAAAAGACCAGAAAAAGAAAAAAAAAGAAAAAATTAGAAAAATGAAAAAGAAAGATGGAAGAAACTAAAGAAGGAAACGGAAGTAAAGAAAGAAAAGATAGAAAAGAAAAAAGGGAGATGGAAAAAAGAAAGAAAGGAAGGAAGGAAGAAAGAAAGAAAGAAAGAAAAGAAATGACTGTAATGAGAGAACAGACCGAAGGGGTCAGAAAAATTATCGGAGAAAAAGTGTAGCTGTGAAAGAAGGGTAATAGCAAATACGAAGAGAATATAATAAAGAGAAAAGCGTATTATTCTACAAGATTTACGACACTTTCATAATGACAGCCCAGTTTTATGAATCTTCCGTTATTTTCTCCATCGTTTTATTTCCAGGCTCTTAAATATATTCTTTAATTTAATTCGATGTCAGTCTTGGCAAGCGAATTGTCGGTGTGAGAAAGAGTTAGTGGCCAGTGAGCAGAAAAACTGAATACGTACAAAGGTTCATTCCTTGTAACTCGAGAAAAGCAGGCTTTCACAAAGTTCTCATTGAAATGAGAATTACTGTCTAGGAAAGTTAGAAAAATAATGAAAAGTGAAATAATTATAATATAGAAATGAATAATTGAAATATATCGTTATTTAGTAAAATAGAAATAATCTTTCCAGAATACACGTATTTTACTCTACATTCAGAAGCTACATATTCTGAATAATTTATGTTTTGTTTTATTTAATGTAACTTTTTTTTATACACAGTTTTATATTTACGATGTACTTTGTACTATATACGATACAAAGTTAGACAAATGAATCAAAGGAAACAATGTTTACGGTTGTAAGGCAATTTGTTTACTCAAGTCGAAAGTACAAACGTCTTTACAGACATACAAATATCGCTTTTACAGACATTGCAAACAAAAAAAAGCGCCTTCTTCGTGAAAGGCAATAAGCAGCTCTATATTTATATTTATACGACATATACTACGATTAATTAATTGATTCTTATGTGTTTTCGGGCGCATTAACTGTTAAGGACCTTGTTTCTGTAAGTGTAGTGCATGTTTTCTTTCCTTCGGGAGGTGGCGGTGATCTTCCCCTGTTGGAGGGTGAGATCTGACGGTCCCCTACAAGTCGGCTGAGATTTTTCCCGGTAAGTGTAGTGCATGCGATTTCCTCGAGAGCTGGCTGTGATCGTCTCCCGCTGTATGGTGAGATCTTTTTGCTGACCTACCGTCGGCTAGCTGGGGTTTTCCTCAACCAGGTCTCTCCCACAAGCGGTGCACCGCCCCAGCCTTGTCATGCTCCCTAGCGGTCTCCCGTCATGTGTGCTTGTGTAGAGCGTGTTAGTGTGAGTGCGTGTAAGAGGAGAGGATAGAACAAGATAGAAGATGTAGGAAAGAGAGCGCACGGTACGTGGTCAGTTTGTTAGGGTACTGGTACTGCTCCAGCATTCGCCTGGTACTGATCGGAGAAACCACGGAAAACTACCAATCAAAGCAGCTGTCTGCTAAAAATCTCATCCAGACAGCGTCTGAATTCGACCTGACTGACAAGCTAGTCCTGACACTGTCCGGTGTGTAATTCCTCCCGGGACTGCAGTGACATGAGCTGATGCCCTGAGCCACCTCTCCCGTTTCAACTGACTCGTTCTGGCCAGGGATTGCACCACTTCGCACCAGTGTGCGACAGCCGGGGCCGAGTGAGACGTCGCAGGGGTGGCGGTGTTGCAGGAAGCGGGGCGGTGTCGCAGGCGGAGATAAAAGGCCAGGCGAGACCCGAGAATCGCTGGGGACAGCGAGGATGGGACAAAAGGGATTCCGTGGGGACAAGGGGGGATGAGTAAACGAACGAAAAAATGGCCAGGACACCGGGAGCCGAGTGGCAGATACATCAACGAAATTACATCTAGATTGAGGAAAAAAGGAAAGTCGCTTTTTTTAATTGTACATTGGCAATAATCTCAGTTTTTCAACATATTGATTTCAGAGCTTAAATTCGCGGATCTCAATTTCAAAAAATGTCTTTCGTCCAATCTGAGAGAATCGGTTCAATTTTGCCGTTTGAGGAGTTAACAAACGGTACGTAAGTTAGGATGCATCCACCGCGCACATTTTTTTACAGTACATTCCCTGCTGGATGGCAAGATCCTACGCCGACCTACCGCCAGCTAAATGGGTTTCTCCCCAACCAGGTATCTCCCACCTGCGGGGCACAGCCTCAGCGCGGGACAAGCTCTAAGCTCCTGAACGGTCTCCCGGCATGTGTGGTGGTGTAGAGCATGTTACAGTATGTTTAAGTAAGAGGTGAGGACAAAAATAGAAAAGATCGTATACTACCCGTGACTCTTGTTAGGGTACTGCTCCGGCATTCGCCTGTTATTTATCGGAGAAACCGCGAAAAACTACCGATAAACCAGCTAGAATACTCCTTGAGACAACGACTGAATTCGACCTATGTGGCCAGTGTCGAAAATCCTGCCACCTTCCGGACTCGAAAACTAGGACCTCCCGGATAGAGTGATTGCAGTGACATCAACGGATGCCCTGAGCCACCTCTCCCGCTTTTCGTTGTGGGTGGTGGGCGCGGCGTGTGGGGCGTCGGCAGCGCTCGAGAGGGGACGTGCGCCCTTAGCGTCCGACCCGCCTCCCCTCCCTTTCCCTCCTCCCTCTGTATTTGTAATTGTAATGCTTGTAAATGTTTAAATGTATCCGTGTAGGAGAGCCATAAAACGTGCAGTTAATGCTATAATTGTTATTGGTTTTATACTTATTATTATTATTATTATTATTATTGTTATTATTATTATTATTATTATTATTATTATTAAAGTTACATTGCATAAATAGACCTCATTGTAACGTTTGTAAACGTAGTGTTCTGCCACCAGATTGCATAAACCTACCTGCAGAAATAACAACTACCAATCTCCACGTAGAGCCAGCGCAGCGAGGGGCGTGCACTGGCAAGGAGGCGCGGCGCGTGGAGAGGCGTCGTGTGCAGCTTGCGGCGCGTCCGTCTCCCCCTCTCTTCCCCTCCCCTCCCCACCGTGCGTGCGTCTGATTTACACCTGGGGCGCCGGCGGAATTATTCACGCGGCGGCGGCAGCGGGGGCGGCGGCGGCGCACGGCCTGGGGCGCAGGGCGCAGGGCGGCAGCGCACGTGCTGCGCATCCCCCGCGCAGAGGGCACCGCGCCCCCTCCCCCTCCCCCGCCCACCACTTCCCTTCCGCTGCGCGTCCGCCGCCAACGGGGCCCCTGCGGAACGCCAGCGCTGCCGTGAGGTGCCGTAGGTCGCGCCTCGTGACAACGGTAGGAAGGTTACGGGGGGCGCTACCAGTTAATCCCGCCCTTGGTCGAGGGGTGGCCGCAGCGATGGAATCCGAATTTTATTAGTTCGTGTTTAACTATTCTAACGGTCTGCCATTACTTCTAGGTGTTATTTGGAAATTTATTAATGAAAGGAACTCGGTTCAACGCCTGCACAAACACTAAACGCGAGACGGAATGTCGTGTGTCACACACTGCGGCACTTACGTGCACTGCAGTACCACACATGTTGGTAGCTTAGAGCTGGCGGCGGTGCCCGCTGATGGAAGATACCCGCCTCAGCCAGGAGAAGCCTTCAGCTTCGGACCGGATGAGACATTTCAGGTTGATTCATAATTGGTTCAGGCCATTGGTTCCACAAGAGGGGGACTTTTATCGCGGGAGGATCTTCCCGCGCTAGATGGCGACATCAGGCGCCGACCTACCATCGGCCAGCGGGGTTTCCCCAACCAGGTATCTCCCACCAGCAGGGCATCGACCCATCCGGGACCTGCTCTTAAGTTCCCGACCTCTCTCCAGGCCAGTGTGGTAGTATGGTGCATTTTAGTGTAAATGTGTGTGTGTAAGAGGTGAGGATAGGACCAAGGAGAGGATGAAAAATCGCGCGCGGTCCGTGGTCCTTTTGTTAGGGTTCAGCTCCGGCATAGATTGGGAAACCTCGGGAAAGTACCAATTAGAGCAGCTGATCGCTCGAGCTAGTGTCTGTAGTTCTGCGACCGCAGGGAGTGGAATGCCATAACCTGCCGGTCAGAGGCATTGCAGTCACATCAGTTGATGCGCTGAGCCACATATGTCGGTCCGGCTGTAAGACGCCGGAGTGTTCACGAATCGATTACGCCTGGCAACGGTTTTCAATTGTTTCGAAAAAATACGATTCAATCGAAACAATCACATAAGCTTAAGACAGGTTTAATAAATAATAAATGTCATAACGATGATAAAGCAACGTCTCGCCTAAACAAAGAAAATAGTTGTTGAGGGGTGTCTCAAAGACGTAACCACGTTGAGAAACGAATGGACGTCATGTAGGGCGATGGTATTAAAATAAGTAGTGATGTTGCCATTTGAAAATGAGCTAACTGTACACGAACGCACAGAAAAAATGAGTGCATGGACGTAAAATGCAGTTATATTACCATCAGTGGACAATCACAAGCTGACAAATTGGTCACCTAATATAATATGTATGTATGTACTTAGCGCGACACCCCTGAACGGACTCAGGCCTACCGGCGACGACCCTGCCTCGCGGCCGTGGGTTAAACGGATACATGTGGTTAGCACGTAGACACCTCCATGTTGTATTCCGGTCTTCCCAATCCGAGAAGTCAATCTTCTCATCGTCACTCAAGAGCATACACAGGGACATAGCACAGAAACCGCACACTATAATCTTGCCTGACAGAGAATTGAACCCGGGACCGCGTAGTGGAAAGGGATCACACAGACCAAGAGCTAGTCCCTTCCTATAGTAATCTCTCTAAATTTATGATAGGAGTGGTAAAATTGACATTTTATAAAAATGTACGAGCAAAATAAAAATCATTTTTACCACGCATGCCCTACACTATTTTTTAGACACCCTTCACGACTTTCATTTTATTTTAATTTAAGTGTAGAAATCACTTAATGACACATTAAGCATGCGCTCAGAAGAAATTATTTTGTTTTCCTTGTTGCACTGACAGATTTATCTGACCCCTTGAGCATCGCGTCTCTTATAACAGTAGTGCTAAAAATTGCACTGTTAGCAAGCAATGCGTGCCTTAAAGAATCGCTTTTGCTAGTGCTTTGAATGTGCCTCCGCTGGAGTGAACCGCTGATGCCTTCCCATCTCCCCCGTGCTCGGAAACAGCGTCGCTGTGCGCTTGTTGATAGCGACAGCGCCGTCCGCCTGCGCTCCAGCCTGTCGCTGGGGGTGACCTCGGGTCATCTGCGCCCGCTCCATTAAGCGCAGCGGTGGCCGCCGTCCGCTCGCCCCAGCGCTCCGCTGGATTAGGGCGACGCACGCGCCCGGCGGACGAGCACGCGGGGGTGGGGGCGGGGGCGGTGTTTGAAGCGAAGGGGGTGGCGGTGGCGACGGAGGTGGACTGGAGGCGCAGGTGGCGGCGGAGAGAGGAGAAGGCAGGTGGAGGCGGTGAACGGTGGCGGTTGTGGCGGTGAGAGATACGGAGGTACAGCTGCAGTGAGGCGGCGGCGGAGGAGCGCTCCGTTGGCGGTGGCTGCGGCGGGCAGCAATGACTTCAGCGTTGGCCGGCGGGACGGTGGGGGTGGCGGGCGGGACGGCGGAGTCGGTGGGGCGACAGGGACGGCGGGGGCGGCGAGGCGTGGGGGCGGAGGGGGGAGGAGGGAGGGCGAACCGGGGGAACGCGGGGTGGCGGGGCAGCGGGGGCGGTGGGGTGGCGGCCCGGGGCGCGCGCGGCCGACGGTAGCGGAGGCGGCGGTGGCGGAGGCAGTGATAGCGGCTGCAGCGGTGGCGGATTAAATCAGCCTGGACAAGAGAGCTGCGACGGACGCACATGCGACTGCTGAAGAGGGATTGATCCTGCGACGGCGGAGGGACATGGCGCGAAATTGGAGGGACGGGGTACAGAGCACTGGGAATGCATAGGGGAAAGCACGACAAAATGAAGCATCCACCTAAGAAAGATACAAATCAGAACATTGAAAGAGCCAAACTAGGTATGGAATGTTTTAAATGAACAGTTGAAAACAATAGTACTCTAAGGAAAGGTCCAGCAAAAGTGCTGCAAGGAAACATGGCAGTTCTTGAAAAGTTATGAATAGAAACCATCAACACAAATTTGTAAGAGTGCTATGGCTGGATAGGGACTTTCTTCCCAGTCCTTCATCAAACAGATTTAAGATGACAAAGTATTAGTTTGCAGTTGATGTGTAACAAAAGACCTCCGGAATTTTTGTCGCCGCTTGATCATTAGAATTAGTTAACGCCCGTGGTACATACATGATTGTATTTTTTACGTAATTTTAATTATATTTTTTTCTTATTTACTAGTTACCTAGTTATTAACTTGACTAGGTTTTTCTTTTCGCATTTCCCTCCATAACAGAACATGTAGCATCATTCAACTGTTTTCATATTTCCTTTTGTGACAGTCGTTGGAGATTTAGCTCATCTGGAAACCACTACTAGGTGGTAAAATAACAGAACATCTAATATCTCGGCCAATCTCCCATCATGTGTGGGTGTACAGCATTTTAGTATAAGTGTGTGAGTATGAATGTGCTCGTATGTGCCCGCATGCGTGTGTGTGCGCGTGTGCGTGTGCGTGCGTGCGTGTGTGTAATGCGAGAAGATAGAATACTCGTAATGAAGTGGAAGTAAACATCGCGCACGGTCCGTGATTCATTTGTTAAGGAACTGCTCTGGCATTCGCCTGGTGTTGATCGGAGAAAGCACGAAAAACTACCGATCAGAGCAGCCGGCCGCTATAAATCTCTATCAGAAAGCGATTAGCCTTGAATTGTGCCTAGCGTGGAATATCCACAAGCGTCGGGACTCGAATGTAGAACCTCCCGGCCAGAGGGAGTGCAGAGACAACGGAAATGCTGCCTGTGAGACAAATTAGGCGGCCGGAGTAGTGGCGGAGTGGCAAAGCTGGACTGCGGGAATGGCGTAGGGGCAGCGACAGCCAAGTTGGCAGCAGTGTTGGTCGAGGGCTCGCGACACGTCACTCGTCTCTGCGAGTAATGGAGAGCCGCCAGTGAGCTCCCCGAAGTGCTGACCTCAGGTAAAGAGACTACTCACATTCTGGAGTGGTTGTGTATGTGTGTGTGTGTGTATCTCTCTCTCCCTCTCTCTCCCCCACCCTCTCTCCCTCTCTTTATCTCTTTATCTCTCTCTTTCTCTCTCTCTCTCTCTCTCTCTCTCTCTGTGCTACCTACTTAGGCTGCTCTGTTTCACATTAGCCAGTCACAAGGGAGAATGGGTGCACTGTAGACTGAAGGTAGCGGAGGGGCTGATGTAGATCGGGATTGTTTTTGACTCAAATTGAGAAGGAGAAGAGGCAAACGCAGGAGAAGAAGAAGACTAAAACAAAGAAAGAGAAGAAAATAAGACCGAAATATCAAATTTTTTGTGACTTAAGTTTCCGTAGAATCTACATAAGTTAAGAAGTGCGAGGCACAAGATACGTGCTACATGTTAAATCGCCCTTGCGAAAATAGGGAGTGTGTACGACAAAGACAATGTCGAAGGAGTTGCTTACAATATTACGAATTCATGGAAACTTAAGCTTTATGCTTTCGAATCATTCTCAAAAACGGAGATGGCAGACATGTTGATTCATTGCGAACCAGTTTTGTTTACGTTGCATTAGATAGTGTCGAAAATCTTGCCACTGTGGAGACTCGCACCTAGCACCTCCCGGTCAGAGGTACTGCAGTGACATCAGCTGATGCTCCGAGACACCTCCCATGGTGAGGGCGTGGGCGACGGCGTCTGAATTCGACCTAGCTGTATAGCTAGTGTGTAAAATCCCGCCACCGTGGGGAGGGACCTCTGGGCCTGAGGCACTGCAGCGATATTCTGCTGATGCCCTGAGCCACCTGGGCGCGTGTGGTTATTTCGGCGGCGCGCAACCAGCAGCGCAGCGGCCGGGGGCGGAGCAGAGTGCGAGCGAGCGTCAGCTGTCAAGGCGCCACACCCTCAGGCGCGACGCGGCGCTGTCACCGCCGTCCACTCCGTCCAGTGGCCCCGTCCGCGCGCTGTCACCTCCCACGCCACCCCTGCCGCCGCCCCCGCCACACGCGCCTGGTGCCGCCTCCGACCGCCCGTCGAGGCCACCAGTTCGCCCCAATCGGCTGTCAATTAACGGACGCGTCAAACCTACGAACGTTGAAATAGCACAACTCTCTCATTAATGACAAACGACGTTTCTTATATGGAATATATATAGAGGAGATACTCTATGAATGGCCCACTTTGACTCGTCGGAAGCAAAAAAATGTAAATCAAGGTGATGACAATGCGAGGCATAGTAATGAATACATTTACAAATGTGCTTACTGTAAACGAACACACTGACAAAATGAGTGCATGGACTTAACTTGCAGTTATGTTGCCAAGCAGTAGCTGTCAATGCGTTCCCCTATTATAGTAGTCACCCTTTTCAGCATTAACTTGACGCAGAAAAAAAAGTTTATTGATTTGTGTTTTAGGGCATGTCGACCGCTGTAGTCATTAGTCCCTTTGGATTATTGAATGCTGTATCGCGGGATGTGTCGATCATCTTCCCACCTAGATTGTGAGATCTACTCAGACTCATACGTCTTACGTGCATTTACACGAACAACACGCATATCCTTTAGCGGTGCACCGTCGCAGCCGAGACGAGCTGAAACACCCGACTGGTCTCCGAAATGTGTGATACAGCAGGGTATGAAACGCATGTGTAAGTAAGGGGTGGGGTAGGACAAGGAATAGGAAAGAAACATTGCGAGCGGTCTAAGGGCCGCTTTGAGGATTTTACTCCGGCGTTTGTCCGGTGTTGATCGAAGGAAAATGAAAAACACTGGTCTCCGCTCCGAGCAACAACATTGCAGCAACATTGGTCTCCATTTGGCTGCTTCTTCTTCTTCTTCTTCTTCTTCTTCTTCTTCTTCTTCTTCTTCTTCGTAGTAGTAGTAGTAGTAGTAGTAGTAGTAGTAGTAGTAGTAGTAGTAGTACTAACACCTATCCGGCTGAAACACGACGCTTGCCACATCATCTTTACCCCACTTCTCAAGTCAGAATACGACCATCAAGAATGCCCGGTTACACTGTACAGAGGGTCATGGAAATAAATAGAAACCGGAGAAGGTTATATGAAAAAAAAATCCTAACATCCTCTAAACCCTGAGCAGGTCAAACCCGCAGTATTCTTAACACAAGGGTAAAAAAATTAATTCTTATTCCTGGTGGGCCACAGCAGCAAAAATGGCTGTTCTGAAATAACGCCTTAAGTTTCTTTCTTCTTCGGCAGACGCCGTCATCTGGGCCGCAAATAGTGAGAACGGGAATAGAATACACCTACCACAGCTGCATAATTTTCCGACATTTATTGGGGGGTATACTTGATATTTGTACTATAGAGTATAATAATAATAATAATAATAATAATAATAATAATAATAACAACAACAACAATAGTTGTTGTTATAAGGGGTATTCGTGATTATTTGTAGCAAAGGCAAGCCCGGAGCCCTGCCAGAGCGTCCATCACTGAGACAGGGCTAATAAAGCGACGCGGCCTGCAACTCTGGCCGGCGCCGCCAGGGGCGCTGTCCGCCGGCGAGGGCTGTCGCTGCGGGAGAGGGCTCGGATCCATAATACATGCGCGCGAGGCCTAAGTGCGGAATAACGGGCGGCGGGGGCGGCGCGGGCGGCAACGGGAGCGCGGAGGCGGCGGGGAGGGGCAGGGGCGGCGGGATCTGTCGAAGTGGCAACGTTGGCCTTGTACGATAAGGCTTTGTGGTTGTAGAGTAGTGTTACTAATTAGATCAACAATATGATTCCCAAAACTGGAAAACACAACAAAAAATTCACATAGTAGTACCGAAAATGTCATTTCACTGCATCATTGTAAGGTACCCGTACTTCACAGACTGCGTTCCTGCCCTCTCCTCAAACTACTCTGATAGACAACTTTTTTTATAAATCCAAATCTATTTCAAAACGCCCATTTCCCGTCAGCATTTCAGGACATCTTCTCGTCTGGTTGTTTATTTCTTTTTTTTGATTTCGCCTGGGTCGTCTCCATGACATCAAAACCACTGCCAACGTGTGTTCTCATTCCAAGTAGGCCGTGCATATACAACATCTTTATGTCCAAAAACGTTCGCAAAAAATTGAATTTTGACACGTTACAGAACCCGTACTCCACTGTCTGCCTGCGCACACTCTCTCCCCTGTCTTCCTTGCGAGCGCTCCAGCCCCGTCTACCTTCCAGCCACCGCTCCTCAGGAAGCAACCCTCGTCCAGCCGGCATTTCCGCCTCGATTGCATTACGCCAGGGGCTGGCAGGCGACGCACCGCCCGGCCCGTCACTTCGTTTTCCAAACGGAAGGAAAGGCGGGCTGGAGGACGGCAAAATAGAGAACGGAAATGATAAGCTAGGACAAGAAAAAATAAACGATGGAATTTATAAACTACAGAGGGCTGAGAACGTAGGATAAATAATAAATATAGAGGGCTGGCCACGCCACAATCGGTTACCACAAAAAGAAATGTGCCACCCAGCAGAACGATTTAATTATTACATTATTATACTATTTATAATTACAAAACATATTTATATATAAAATTATAATAACGAGAAATGAATATTATGAATATTTTATTTAATAATGATAATATGTATTTATTAAATCACTCTACATGATATCACATTCATTTTGTAGTAACAGATTGTGATGCTACCAGCTTACCATTGGGTTAATTCACCATTGATTATGCAAAAACCGAGGAGTATTTAAATTATTGTTGGTGTAATAAATTATCAGTTAAATAGTTCCAAAATGTGGCACATTTGTTTTTGTGGTAACCGATTACGATAGTGCCAAGTAGGTCGTCGAGAGTAAAAATGTATGAATTGCAAAAAATCTATGTTTCTAAATCATCGTCATGTTTCATCATATTTAAAAAACGATCAATATTTTAAGCGTGTTGTGTCAATGTTTTCATCGACATCGAAAACCTCTTGGTGATGTACAGTAGAGAATCGTATAATTGTATCGTATAATCGTATAATTATCGGACAATTCAACGTAGAATGCGATATGAGGAACTGGCAACGCAGCGTCGCGAGCGTATCATCAAGCAGATTCAGTTTATTTCGGCAAAAGAAAGATACCGATTTTGCAAGGTTCGCTAAGCTGGAAAGTTAGGCTACACAAACGGCCAGGATACACAACCGAAGTTATCAGTACAAATTAACGTTTCAGTTCGGACAAACATGTATTTTAATAAATTCGTGCTCCGTTTACAATAATTATTAAATCTTTTCTTTACCAGTATAACATGCGTTTTTTTTCTTCCATTCCGAAGTTTGTTCGGATTACCTAAATTTCGAATTGCAGAGGTTCGGATTGGCTGGTTGTACTGTATTGAACTATCAAAACGTGTCGAGTTTGGCAGACTTTGCCATTCACTCCCACTGCCACCCTTCCGCATCCGCCCCAGGTAAGTCTTGTGCACCGATGGTATTATCGCCTCGGCGCGCGAGGAACGGCACCACTCATGACGCGAAGGCGAGCGAGCGGGCGGGTGGCGTGCGGCGGTGGAGCCACGTGCGAGCGGGTGGGCGTGCGGGCCGGGTAGGGCGGCGGCGGCGGCGGGGCGGCGGAGAGCACGCGGGGTGGAACGTGTTGTCGTGTGTGGTGTGTGGGTTGGATTGGGCGGCGGCGCCGGGGCTTTCGGGGAGGGCGGGCGGAGGCGGCCCAAAGCTTTCGGCCAAAAGAGCGGACGGGGGAGGCGAAAGAGCGCGCGAAATTGAAAAGAAAAATACGTCCGTCAGCCGGAAAACAGCGCCTCGACGCCTCAGAGACCTTCCGCCTCTCTTTCTTTCAGCTGCTCCATCAGTGTCAGCCAGCACGCCTCTCCACCGCCCCCCATACACACGACACGCACGCTCCCACGAAAGTGACCACCCCGGCCCACGCTTTTACTCGGAAGTCGACCAAAGGCGTCGATTCATTGGTTATTTCCTGCTTCCAGGGCGCGTGTCATTGCTAGTTTATTAGTCAATTATTAGTCTTGGCTCGTAGTGTATGAGTGGTTTTTAATAAGGCAGAGGTGGCGGAATCTTCCTCCAATGGATAGCGAGATCCGGTGCCATCCTACACGTCTTCCCATCCAGGTCTCTCCCACCACCGGGAGAGGCTCTGGGCTGCCGACACGTCAAATATTGCACTACTCGTTAGTGGAAGTGCGCGTAAGGAAGGGGAGAGGAAAACGGAAAACTACCGATCAGAGCAGTCGACCGCTAGAATTCTCCTCCAGACAGCGACTGAATTCGATCTAGCAATGAACGTAGTGACGAAAACCTTGCGACCGTGGGGTCTCGAAGATTACGATCTCTCTGTTAGTCGTCATCGTCACAGTGGTCGACAGCTACCACCGCGTCCCTATTTGTGTAGCCTCATTTGCGTGCATGGTAGTACTGTCGGTCTGTTCTAAATCCTCTCCTTATCTTCTGATACAATTATTGCCATTAACATTATGCTCGTAATTCATATAGAGAATCGTCAACATCGTCAATTAAATTTGATCGCCGTTAATTTCGATCTCATATGAAGCTGTCGTTGCCTTCATCTACCTCTCCACAGGTAAATCCGTCGACCACCATTCGCCAAGGCTACCACAGAACGCACCACCATCCTCACAGGCAGACACACACACACACACACACACATATACAGATAAATCATCAGTCGACGGTCCACCCATGTGTCTTCCCGGGCCACGCTATCATAGCGCCGTCGCTTCCCCTCAGGACGAGATGACTCTCATATTCTCCTGTCGTGACCGCTATCGACATCGTCATAATCGAATCCAACATCGTAGCCATTCGTCTCCACCGTTGCCTCCAACGATGCATTGTCCTCTTGTGTCATCGCCGCTGATTATCGTCATCTGGCACCGCGATCTCGGTCTTCATCAACATCGTCCATCTGATTGATAATAGTCAATTCTTCAACGAGCGCGTAACGTTGGCTATTATTCACGAGTTGATGTAAACGACACAAGCGATGTAGAGGGGGTGTTGTAATTTATACGAGTTAATAATAGTCATCATTATGCGCGAGTAGAAATTTTGAACCTTGACATTTTCAGAATAGATTTGAACAGATGTTTTTTTCATACTAAAGTATAAGGATTACCTACATCAAACAATATATGAACAACGTGATTCTTAGCATTGGGTGAATCTTCCATAAACTGGAGAATTTATTCTGTTGAGAAAGTTTTGTAAAGTAAGCGGAGAAAACGTTATCACTTAAAGAATTCACCGTATTACGATTTCTTCACTCTCTACAAATACTCTATATGATTGTTCATAATACTTCTTTGATTATTCTGGCAACGTTGAACGTTGAACGGCTGGTTGAAGAGTTGTCTAATTAGCTATTTCCTGAATTTTAGGAGTACAATTTAAGTATCACTGTTGCTTGCTTCAAGATTCATTTTCTGTTGAATGATAAATGCGAAATGTAACGAGAAGCACAACAATGTCTATGTTTCGCATATGAAACAGCAAAATAATTAATTTGTCTTTCGCGATTCAAAAGAATCGCGAATTGCAAAGAGAACGCAATTTCTGCCCATGGATTCCGAAAATTCTAGGAATGCGATTGGTCGACAGGCCGTGGAATCCGAACTGCAGTCCACGGGGTGTGACATCGATATCATTCGTGGAATAAAAATATACAGCAGAAATACGTATATTATTAATTGATCGTAGAGAAACTTTATTTTAGTCAGGTTTCAGAAAGTAATATTACGAACACTCACCAAAACCGGTGACGTCTAGTAACAACGACTAATTATAACACTTTCTAAGGCAATCTTTGTTTCTGTGGCCAATACGATAAAGGATCTATTTGTTATTAAGCAAATGAGAATTTATTGGTAAGGTAATGTTTTCCTCTCTCCCCGTATTCGTCAGAGGAAATTGATAAGGCCTTTGTTTTAGTGTGGCCTCTGTTCGTGGTTGGAAATCGAAAGCGCGAGTTGCTTGGGTCGAAGGATGTAGTTTTCCGTGGTATCTACGATAAACACCAGGCAAATGCCCGAGTAGTACTTTAACAATCGGGAGACGGTCCACACGCGATCATTCCTTCCTCTTTTCTGTCATATTTGACCTCTGACACACACACATACACACACTTAATTCACTATGTACCATATATGCTGGGAGGTCGGTCGGGAGTTTGTACTTATCCCGGCTGGGGAGGTGTCCCGTTGGAAGGAGATACTTGGTTAAGAAAACAGCAAGCAGACATGTAGGTCGGTACCGAGTCTTGCCATTCCACGGAGGATGATCTCCGCTATCTCCCGCAATAAAAACATGCACTACACGTATAGAAATAATGACTTTGGTAGTTTATCCATCCGGAATCAGTAATCAATGAACAAAATTGGAAGATTACACGAAAACAAACAATTTCTACGAGATTTTTTTTCTTGTAGTTTCGTCATCTATTTGTTGGCAAGTTACAGTTTTCCTCGCTGCTTTCCTCAGAGGGAATCGAGCCCCAAAGCGCGAGTGACAGCAAATGCCGAGTCCGCGCCGTCACGTGTGACAGGCGGGGGGAGAGTTGGGAGGCGACGCGAGGGGTAGGAAGGGAAGGGAGGCGGCAAAAGAGGAGAGGGGACGGGAAGAGGCTGGGCAGGACAGGGCGGAGCTGGACGGCACTTGGCCGGAGGAGGGGGGG
>BOPP01000314.1:513599-588676 GCA_017312745.1 Gryllus bimaculatus
AGATTTTAACGGTAACGCCGCTCACCGTTTTTCCCATAACCAACCCTACGAACGTTGAAAATTTTAGCACAACTCTCTCATTTGAATGACAAACGCGTTTCTATATGAATTAACCTTCGAACATTAATTATAGGAAGCGAGGTAAACAAGACAGATACTCTTATATGCAATGATGCCCCACTTTGACTGTCCATCGAAAGCAAAAAAAAATGTAAATCAAGGTGATGACATTGCCGAGCATCAGAATGAATACATTTACAATGTTGATTACTGTAACGAACACACTGCAAATGAGTGAATGGACTTAACTTGCAGTTTATGTGGCCAAGCCAGTTAGCTGTCAATGCGGTCCCCGTATTATTTAGTAGTCACCCTTTTCAGCATTAAACTGACGCCAGAACAAAAAAAAAAAAAAAAAGTTTATTGATTTGGTTTGTTAGGGCATGTCGACCGTTATCATTAGTCCCTTTTGGATTATTGAATGCTGTTATCGCGGGATGCGTCGATCATCTTCCCACCTAGATTGTGAGATCTACTCAGACTCATACGTCTTTACGTGCATTTACTACGAACACACGCATTATCCTTTTAGCGGTGCACCGTCGCAGCCAGACGAGCCTGAAACACCGACTGGTCTTCCCCGAAATGTGTGAGTACAGCAGGTATGAAACGCTATGTGTAAGTAAGGGGTGGTTAGACAGAATAGGAAAGAAACATTTGCGAGCGGTCTAAGGCGCGCTTGAGATTTTACTCCGGCGTTTGTCCGTGTTGATCCGTAAGGACATGAAAAACCCACTGTCTCCGCTCCCGAAGCCAAACAACATTGCAGCAACATTTGGATCTCCATTTGGCTGCTTCTTCTTCTTCTCCTTCTTCTTCTTCTTCTTCTTCTCTTCTTCGTAGTAGTAGTTATAGTAGTAGTAGTAGTAGTAGTAGTTAGTAGTAGTAGTAGTAGTAGTAGTAGTAGTAGTATGTAAGTAGTAGTAGGTAGTAGTATAGTAGTTTTAGTAGTAGTAGTAGTAGAATAGTAGTGAGTTAGAGAGTAGTAGGCAGTAGTAGTTTAAGTTTAGGTTTTTAAAGTTAAGTGTAGTATAGAGTAGTAGTAGTTAGTAGTAGTTAAGTAGTATAGTAAGTTAGGTAGTAACTAACACCGTATCCGGCTGTTGAAACACGACGCTTTGCCAAACATATCTTTACCCCACTTCTCAAGTCAGTTAAATACGACCATCAGGAATGCCCGGTCACTGTACAGAGCGGTTCATGGAAATAAATAGAAAACCGGAGGAAGGTTATATGAAAAAAAAATCTTACATCCTCTAAACCCTTGACAGGTCAAAACCCGCAGTATTCTTAACACCAAGGTTTAAAAAATTAATTCTATTGCCTGGTGGGCCACAGCCAGCAAAAATGCGCCTGTTCTGAAATAACGCCTTAAGTTTCTTCTCTCTTCGGCAGACGCCGTCATCTGACGCGCCGCCAAATAGTGAGAACGGGAATAGATACACCTACCACAGCTGCATAAGTTTTCCGACATTTATGTGCGGGTATACTTGATATTTGTGTTACGTATAGAGTATAATAATAATAATAATAATAATAATAATAATTAATAATAACAACAACAACAATAGTTGTTTCGTTATAAGGGGTATTCGTGATATTTGTAGCAAAGGCAAGCCCGTAGCCTGCCAAGCGTCCATCACTGAACAGGGCTAATAAAGCGGACGCGCCTGCAACTCTGGCCGGCGCCGCCAGGGCGCTGTCCCCGGCGAGCGGCTGTCGCTGGCGGCGAGAGGGCTCGGATCCATAATACATTGCGCGCGAGGCCAAGTGCGGAATAACGCGCGCGGGGCGCGCGGCTCGGCAAACTGGAGCGCGAGGCGGCGGGGAGGGCAGGGGCGGCGGATCTGTCGAAGTGGCAACGTTGTGCCTTCTACGATAAGGCTGTGGTTGTAGAGTAGTGCTAACTAATTAGATCAACAATATGATTCCCAAAAACTGGAAAACACAAACAAAAAAATTCACATAGTAGTACCGAAAATGTCATTTTCACTTGCATCATTGTCCTGACTTCACAGACTGCGTTTCCTGCCCTCTCCTCAAACTACTCTGATAGACAACTTTTTATAAATCCAAATCATTTCAAAACGCCCATTTCCCGTCAGCATTTCAGGACATCTTCTGTCTGTTGTTATTTCTATTTTTTTGATTTCGCCGTGGTCGTCTCCATGACATCAAAAACCACTGCAAACGTGTGTTCTTCATTCCAAGTAGGGCCGTGCATATACAACATCTTTATGTCCAAAAATACGTCGCAAAAAATTGAATTGTGACACGTTACAGAAACCCGGTACTCCACTGTCTGCCTGCGCAACACTCCTACTCCCCTGTCTTCCTTGCGAGCGCCTTCCAAGCCGCCGTCGACCTTCATGCCACCGCTCCTCAGGAAGCAACCCTCGTCCAGCCGGCATTTCCGCCTCGATTGCATTACGCAGGGGCTGGGCAGGCGGCAAACGCACCGCCCGGCCCGTCACTTTCGTTTCCAAACGGAAGGAAAAGCGGGCTGGAGGACGGCAAAATAGGAGAACGGAAATGATAAGCTTAGGACAAGAAAAATAACGATGGAATTTATAAAAACTACAGAGGGGCTGAGAACGTAGGATAAAGAATAAATATAAGGGCTGGCCACCGCCACAATCGGTATACCACAAAAAGAATGGCAGCAGCAGAACGATTAAATTATTACATTATTTATTACTATTTATTAATTACAAAAACATATATATATAAAATATAATTAACGAGAAATGAATATTGATGAATATCTTATTTAATAATGATTAATATTGGATTTATTAAATCACTCTACATGATATTCACATTCATTTTGTAGCTAACAGATTGTGATTGCCTACCAGCTTACCATGTGGTTAATTCACCATTGATTATGCAAAGAATCCGAGGAGTATTTAAATTATGGTTGTGTAATAAAATTATCAGTTAAAATAAGTTCCAAATGTGGCACATTTGTTTTTGTGGTAAACGATTACGATATGCCAAGTAGGTCTCGAGAGTAAAAATGTATGAATTGCCAAAAAAATCTAATGTTTCTAAATCATCGTCAGTTCATCATATTAAAAACGATCAATATTTTAAGCGTTGTTGTCGTCAATTGTTTTCATCGACATCGAAAAACCTCTTGGTGATGTACAGTAGAGAATCGTATAATTGTATCGTATAATCGTATAAATATCGACAATTCAACGTAGAATGCGATATAGGAACTGGCAACGCAGCGTCGACGAGCGAATCATCAAGCAGATTCAGTTTATTTCGGCAAAAGAAAGATACCGATTTTGCAAGGTTCGCTAAGCTGGAAAGTTAGGCTACACAAACGGCCAGGATACACAACCGAAGTTATCAGTACAAATTAACGTTTCAGTTCGGACAAACATGTATTTTAATAAATTCGTGCTCCGTTTACAATAATTATTAAATCTTTTCTTTACCAGTATAACATGCGTTTTTTTTCTTCCATTCCGAAGTTTGTTCGGATTACCTAAATTTCGAATTGCAGAGGTTCGGATTGGCTGGTTGTACTGTATTGAACTATCAAAACGTGTCGAGTTTGGCAGACTTTGCCATTCACTCCCACTGCCACCCTTCCGCATCCGCCCCAGGTAAGTCTTGTGCACCGATGGTATTATCGCCTCGGCGCGCGAGGAACGGCACCACTCATGACGCGAAGGCGAGCGAGCGGGCGGGTGGCGTGCGGCGGTGGAGCCACGTGCGAGCGGGTGGGCGTGCGGGCCGGGTAGGGCGGCGGCGGCGGCGGGGCGGCGGAGAGCACGCGGGGTGGAACGTGTTGTCGTGTGTGGTGTGTGGGTTGGATTGGGCGGCGGCGCCGGGGCTTTCGGGGAGGGCGGGCGGAGGCGGCCCAAAGCTTTCGGCCAAAAGAGCGGACGGGGGAGGCGAAAGAGCGCGCGAAATTGAAAAGAAAAATACGTCCGTCAGCCGGAAAACAGCGCCTCGACGCCTCAGAGACCTTCCGCCTCTCTTTCTTTCAGCTGCTCCATCAGTGTCAGCCAGCACGCCTCTCCACCGCCCCCCATACACACGACACGCACGCTCCCACGAAAGTGACCACCCCGGCCCACGCTTTTACTCGGAAGTCGACCAAAGGCGTCGATTCATTGGTTATTTCCTGCTTCCAGGGCGCGTGTCATTGCTAGTTTATTAGTCAATTATTAGTCTTGGCTCGTAGTGTATGAGTGGTTTTTAATAAGGCAGAGGTGGCGGAATCTTCCCTTCCAATGGATAGCGAGCATCCGTTAGCCATCCTACACGTTCTTCCCATCCAGGTTCTCTCCCACCACCGGAGAGGCTCTGGGGCTGCCGGACACGTCAAAATATTGCAAACTACTCGTTAGTGGAAGTGCGCGTAAGGGAAGGGAGAGGAAACGGAAAACTACCCGATCAGAGGCAGTCGACGCGCTAGAATTTCTCCTCCCAGACAGCGACTGAATTCGAATCTAGCAATGAACGTAGTGACGAAAAACCTTGCGACCTTGGGGTCTCGAAGATTTACTGATCTCTCTTTAGTTTCGTCATCGTCACAGTGGTCGACAGCTTACCACCGCGTCCCTATTTGTGTAGCCTCATTTGCGTGCATGTAGTTAACTGTCGGTCTGTTCTAAATTCCTCTCCTTATCTTCTGATACAATTATTGCCATTAACATTTATGCTCGTAATCATATAGAGAATCGTCAACATCGATCACATGAAATTTGATCGCCGTTAATTTCGATCTCATATGAAAGCTGTCGTTGCCTTCAATCTATCCTCTCCCACAGGTAAATCCGTCGCACCACCATTAACGCCAAGGGGCTTACCACAGAACGCACCACCAATCCTCACAGGCAGACACACACTTAACACACACACACACCAATATACAGATAAAATCAATCAAGTCGTACGGCTCACCCATGATGTCTTCCCGGCCACAACTATCATAGCGCCAGTCGGCTTCCCCCTGCAGACGCAGATGACTCTCATATTCTCCTGTCGTGACCTATCGAACATTCGTCATATTCGAATCCAACATCGTAAGCCATTCGTCTCCACCGTTTGCTCAACGATGCATGTCCTCGTGTGTCATCGCCGCTTGATTATCGTCATCTGCACCGCGATCTCGCGTCTTCATCAACATCGTCCATCTGATTGATAATATGTTCAATTCTTCAACGATGCCGCTCTCGTAACGTGGCTATTATTCAGAGTTGATGTAAACGACACAAAGCGATGTAGAGGGTGTTGTAATTTGATACGAGTTAATAATAGTCATCATTTATGCGCGAGTAAAATTTTGAACCTTGATCATAAAATAATACAGAATAGGATTTGGAACGATGTTTTTTTCTATACTAACGTATTAAGGATTAGCCTACAATCAAACAATATATGAACAACGTGCATTCTTAGCATTGGGTGAATCTTCCATAAATGGAGAAATTTATTCTGTTGAGAAAGTTTTGTTAAAGTAAGCGGGAAGCAAAACGTTATCACTTAAAGAATTCCACCGTGATTACGATTTCTTCACTCTCTACAGAATACTCTATATGATTGTTCATAATACTTCTATTGATTATTCTGGGCAACGGTTAAGAACGTTTACACGCTGCGTTGAAGATTGGTTCCTTAATTAGTATTTCCTGAATTTTAGGAGTTTACAATTAAGTATCACTGTTGCTTGCTTCCATGATTCATTTCTGTTGAATGATAGTAATTTGCGAAATGTAACGAGAAGCCACAACAAATGTCTCTTTCGCATATGAAACCAGGCAAAAATAATTAATTTGTTCTTTCCGCATTCAAAAGAGATCGCGAAATTGCAAAGAGAACGCAAAATTATCTTGCCCATGGATTCCGAAAAATGTCTAGGGAATGGCGATTGTCGACAGCCGTGGAATCCGAACTCCAGTCCACGGGGTTGTGACACGATATCATTCGTGGATAAAAAATACTACAGCAGAAATACGTTATATTATTAATTGATCGTTAGAGAAACTGTATTTATCAGGCTTTCAGAAAAGTAATATACGAACCACTCACCAAAAACCGGTGACGAATCTTAGTAACAACGACTAGATTATAACACTTTCCTAAGGGCAATCTTTGTTTCTGTGGCCAATACGATAAAGGATCTATTGTTACTTAAGCATGAGAATTTTATTGGTTGTAATGGGTAATGCGTTTTCCTCTCTCCCCGTATTCGTTCAGAGGAATTGATAAGGCTTTGTTTTAGTGGCTCTGGTTCTGGTTGGAAATCGAAAAGCGCGAGTTGCTGTTCGAAAAGGATTGTAGTTTTCCGTGCGTATCTACGTAAACACCAGTCAAATGCACCGAGTAGTACTTTAACAATCGGGAGACGGGTCACACGCGGATTCATTCCTTCCTCTTTTCTGTCATATTTGACCAATCTGACACACACACCATACACACACTTAATTCCACGATGTACCAATATATGCTTGGCGAGGTCCGCGGGAGTTGTGTACTTATCCCGCTGGGGGTGGTCCCGTTTGGAAGGAAGAGATACTTGGTAAAGAAAACAGGACAAGCAGACCATGCTAGGATCAGGTACCGAGTCTTGGCCATTTCCACGGAGGATGACTCCGCTAAATCTCCGCAATAAAAACATCACTACACGTATAGAAATAATGACTTGGTAGTTTATCCATCGGAAAATCCAGTAATCAATGAACAAAATTGTAAAGATTACACGAAAACAAACAATTTCTACGAGATTTTTTTCTTTGTAGTTTCGTCATCTATTTGTTGGCAAGTTACAGTTTTCCTCGCTGCTTTCCTCAGCGAGGGAAATCGAGCCCCAAAAGCGCGAGTGACACCAATGCGGAGTCCGCGCGCCGTCACGTGGGCAGGCGGGGGGAGAGTTGGGGAGGCGACGCGAGGGGTAGGAAGGAAGGGAGGCGCAAATTAAAGCAGAGCAGGGGACGGAAGAGGTGGGCAGACAGGGCCGAGCTGCGACGGCACTTGGCCGTTGAGGAGGGGGGAGGCACGCGGCGGATCGCGGTACACAACGGGCGGGAGGAGCTGGATGAGACAGAAAACGAAGCCAAAGCGGCAGCCTGTTAAGGGCAAGGTGGAATGGGACAGGGTGGGTGGGACTGGACCTGGACTGACGTGACATGTTCGGGACGCAGAGCTGAACGGGACTGGAAGGGCGAGCGGGTTGGCGAGGGGAACGGGTGCGTCGACGGGGTGGGACGAGCGGCGATGGGGCACGGCTCTGGGCTGAGAGAGAAAGACGGGATACGACTGAGCAGGACGGCGATGGGCGCGTGCGAGGCAAGGACGGGCGGGCGGGGCGGGGCGGTGGGAGCGTGCTGGCCAGGGGAAAGACAGGCGAGCGCTGTAGCGGGCGCCGGGCGGCAAACGAGATGACGCGGGCGCTGTCTAGCGGCTGCCAACGGCCCTAACGCCTAATGCAATCGGCGCGGCAACGGGCCTGTGCGAGAGCGATGGCAGGGGAGATGGACCTTCTGCGCGTGGGCAGAAACTAAGCAACGGAAGGACTAAAGAGAAGCCTCACATCGTTCAGTGAACGTCACTCTGAAAAAAGGTAAGATATTCAACTCAAATATTCGCGCAATTTACGCCGTAGTTCTATTCAGGTCTAATTCGAAACAGTGAATGGTGGCTAAGGGAAGAAACTAATGTGTCTGCAACGCCTCAGACCGGAAGAAACTAGAGTAGCGTTCGTGAAGGGGTCAGGACTTTCTTTACTGGCTTCATAGCTAGGTCGAGTTTTATCGCTGTCTGGATGAGACTCCTACCGGCCGGCTGCTCTGATTGGTAGTTTTCCGTGGTTTCGCCGATTGATACCAGGCGAATGCCGGAGTAGTAACTTAACAAACGGGCCACAGACCCCCCGCGATCTTTCCTTCCTCTTCTTTGCCATACCCTACACATACCCTTTCATGCACTATACTACCACATATACCGGCCGCGTCTTATCTTACCATCCAGCTGAGGAAGATCACCGCCACATCTCAAAGAAAAACACTCACCACACTTGCGGGACTAATGACAATATTAGTCTCGCGCCCGGACCCATCAATCAATCAATCAATTCAGTTATGATGGGACAAAATACAGATGCTGACGTTTCAGAGACTTCAGTTAGGAAGTTTCTAATAATGTATGTCATTTAATCTATAAATGTTTTAAAACGTATTTTATTCTCTCAGGTCTCCACACTCACACGTCGTGCAGTGAAAGGCAGTAATGGCTCCAAGGCAGGCGTTAGCTGCGTGGAAAACGGGACAAGCAGCGGCGACGATTGCGGTGGTGAATACAGGTGGGAAAGCCATGGACCCATCTCCCAAAAAGGGCATAGAGATTTCGTTTGTTACCTTCCTTTAGGTGAAAAAATTGATTTAAATATTGTTTAAGTTCGAATTATGTAATTATTTTTTAAAACATACATTGTATAGTATCGTATATACACTACAAAAATACTATACAATATAATAACACATGTTTATAATTTGACAAATATCTATGATGGCACCCTGTAAAATGATCGGCCGGATCTGCCACTCGGCGGTGGCGGCGGCGGCAGAGGTGGAGGCCGAGGCGGAGAAGAAGGTGGAGGCGGAGGCAGAGGCGGAGATGAAGGGGAGGCGAAGGCGGAGGCGGGGGTGAAGACGGAGGCGGAGGTGGAGTAGGTGGCAGAGTTGGAGGGGGAGAAGGTGAAGGCGGAGGCGAAGGCGAAGGCAGAGGCGGAGGCGGAGAATAAGGCGGAGGCGGAGAAGAAGGCGGAGGCAGAGGCAGAGGCGGATCGGAGGGGGTGGCAGAGGTGGAGGCGGAGGCGGAAGCGGAAGCGCAAGCGAAGGTGGAGGCAGTAGCAGCAGCAGAGGCGGAGAAGAAGGCGGAGGCGGAGGGGTGGCAAGGGGGTGGTGAAGGTGGAGGCGGGTGTGCTAAGCGCGAGAGAAGTGGCCAAGACGCGGCGGCGTGCGAGGCGAGTGACACGAGGGCGTGGGTGCGGGGGGGCGGAGGTCGCGGGCGCTAAGCAAGACGGATGCGGGCGGCGGGCGGTGGGCGGCCAAGACGGATCGCGCCGCGCGCCCACATCCGTCTCTGTTACGCCCCGCGGGCGATGGGCGGGCGGGCGATCGAGCGAGATATAAACGTCCGCTGTCGTCCTTCCTCTTAGCACCACACACACACACACACACACACATGTGTCGCACGTTGCCATGCTACACACACGGGTGACGGCCCCTTTCATCATGTTCCAAATGCGAAGAAATGGAGGAGGAGAATTTTCAGAGCGATTAAACAATATTGAAATAAATGAAGCTCCACTATGCGCACTTTGAGTTGCTAACTGCATTATTGCATTATTGTTAGTAGAAGGAAGAGTAGGGTGGTGTGCACGTGTGTGTATGTGCATGTGTGTGCGTGTGTGTGTGTACGCGCGTGAGTGAAAAGGAGAGGGAGAGAAAACGAGACATAGAACGAGAAAGAAAGAGAGTGAGTAAGAAAGAAAGAGAGTAAGAGAGAGAAAGAGAGAGAAAGAACGAGTGAGATAAAGAAAGAGGTAGAGACACGCAGGCAGGCAGGCAGGCAGGCAGGCAGACAGACAGACAGAGGAGAGAGGGGAAGGGCTGGAATTGTATGTCAACAAAATAATAAAATCAATCAGTCATTCCTTTGCCCTTCAAAATGTATTGAACAATTAGTCAAGAAAGAAAAAGAAAGCTATGGTTTGATTACTTATCACTCACAATCAGAATTCACATGCAATCATGATAGTGAAGAGTGAAACGACGCGGTGGTATTGTGGTACGTACACACTATTATGGGGGAGGGGTTGTTCACTTCATTAGGTTCTGTATGTTGGATGTAACTGGAAAGTTTACGTATACTACAAAAACAAGTGCGTCATTTGAAGACAATTTTAACAGAATAATCATGAACAGTATCATTAGACATTTGTCCAGAAAAATGATAATTTTAGGTCAATTTCGGTTTTTGGTCACTCCTGATCGCAGTTTTGGATGTTGCACGACGAGTTCGGAATTAATTTTTAAATTAATTTTTTGATCAGATTGCAATTTATGAAGTTAATACAAATTCTTAAACTTTAATTAAATACAGGGGTCGGGGTTGTTTCTATTGTTAACTGTTTTGATAGGAATTTTAGGCGGCACTCGAAGATATCTGAAGATAGTTCTAATAACTCGTTTTTATCAGCTTCTAATTATTGATCATTAACTTTTCTTTTCTAATATCATAGGTTCTTTTGCAGAACTCTCTGAGGAAGATAGGCACGATAGAACTTTTCGAGCAGCATTCAGCTCTTTTTAATTCATGATGTTCACGAAGTTGCGGTGTCAACCTCACAGAAGTAGATGTTAGGTAAATTGTTCACTTTCATTTCTAACTTTATTCTTAAGTTCCCAATGGGTCAATGACACAGGATATTGGCAGTCTCCAATTTGCCGAGTGGGGAGAAAGTGCCATATATGCGTGGCTTCGCATTGAGTTATCTGCACTCGAGAAAGCAGTGATGCATACTATTTACATTAAGATGTCAATCGTAGGTTAGATTTTTCTGACAACTCATTAGTGTCAGTGTAGGTATAATGGACGTTTCCTGACAGACCCCCATTCAACATAACGTTACTGTCAAAACACATTTTAAGGATTATAATTCTACGTCCCATTTACCAAGTTTCCTGTTGAAAACGTCAGAAGAAATGTCCAGAAGAAATGTGCTGACGTCTACAGTTTTCTCGTGTTGTTTTCATTTGAATAACTATGGACGACAATTATTAAGGAGAGAAGGTTTATGTTTGTTACTATCTATTCCTATTTGAAGTCTACCTCCTTTTGGTGCTTCTAATATTCCCCCTCCTGAGTGACATAATTTTTCCTCCAGGTACGATAATTGTGGTACAAACGGTGGCAGCATTTCCGATAGTATTAAAACGAGAAGTGCTTCTAAAATAAATACCGTTTTGGGAAAAAAAGCCCTTAAACATTTCTTTTTGAAACCAAAGTTTATTTTTACATGAAAGACCCTTTCTTAAACGGTTTTTTAAAAATATTGTTTATTGTTCGGACATTTGCCACAGCGGGAAATCAACTTTTTTGTGCTCTCTTCATAGCAACATGCCGCCAGTGAAGATAGCCTTATCTGAACATCGTCTTTTGCGAAAACCATGCTGCGATTTTTGAAAAACACATCATCAAAAATAATTCTTATTGTGTACCATCTGTTCATACCAATTTTTTTCATTCATTTTTTCAATCAACCCACCATTGACAACAAAGGCAGCTCACGCTGTGGTTAGGAAAATTGGTTCCACTGTCATTAAATTGTGTAACCCGCATTCACATCATTTCATGATTCATTCCATTTTCACCATAAATCTCTACAAGTTAGCGGAGCAAGTTAGAGGCAGAACGGGGAGAGGAGAGAGAGGGGGTGGGGTGTGTGTCAGTGCTTAGAGAGGCCAGGACAGGGCAGAAAGAGCGAGGACAAGCTCAGGAGACGACAGGAGGAGAGCAGAGAAGGCAGACGGGGGGAACGTGCAGGACGTAGGCCAGGACACGGAGGGCGGGGCGGGACAGGGCGGAAAGGGAGGAAAAGGAGCGGGAATATGCGGTCAGACGCGGGACAGGACTGGTAACATGGGCGGGGACAGGACGGGGGAGGGCGAGACAGGCGCGGCACGGCGGGGGGCAGACAGGGATGGGCAGAGCAGGGCAGGGAGGGGCGGGGCTGAACAGGGAGGGGCGTGGGGTGGGGCGGGGCGGTTGTGGCGGAGTCTTGGCGGGATGCGGTGGCGTGGGAGGTGCCAAGAAGCGGGGCCCTTATATAAATTCCCTGCCAGCGCGCGTAATCAGCCGCAGCATTGTTATAGAGACGAGAGCGCCGCGCCTTCCATAGATTCCCACCTGCGGCAGGAGGCGGGGCGAGGGCGTCGGACGAAAGATTGGAAGCAGGCGGAGGGGCGGAGGCCGCGCGCGACACGCGGGTCGACGGCGCAATATCGATACCTGATCCACCCAGTTATCAGCAGATAAATCGCTCGGCGACGCGAGAACGCGCCAGAGCAGACAGTGGGGGGGGGAGGTTGCGCAAGGGGTTTTCCAGCAGGAGACCGCGAATGGCGCACGGCGCTGCGCGTCTGGAGCCGAAATTTCTGAAAATGAAACTTCCAAACGCTCACCGGCTTAGGTGGCTTAGAGCATCAATTGATGCCACTGCAGCGCCTCTTATCGGCAGGGTTCCAAATCCCGACAGTGCCAGGATTTTCGATATTTGCTCATTAGTTCCGTCCTGTTTGGCCGGCTGCTCTGATCGGTTGTTTCTCGTCACATCTATGTTCAACCCAGCAGAGTGACGGAGCAGTACCCTAATAAACGGGCCACGGACCGGGCGCGGTCTTTCCTACCTCTTCCTTGCCCCATCCTCAGTCCCTCGTTACACACACACTAACACGCGCTACACTTCAACACACGCCGGGAGACCGGTCGGGAGCTTAGAGCGTGTCCCGACTGAGGCTGTGCCCCGCTGGTGTGAGATACCTGGTTGGGAAAAACTCTGCCAGCTGGCGGAAGGTCGGCGCCGGTTCTCGCCATCTATCGGGGAAAGATCCCCTACACTTATAGGACTAATGACCCTAGCAGTTGACAAGATCACTAGTAATCAATCAATGATAATACGCATTAAAAAGTAAACTTTTTGATGAAATACATACATATGTTAAAGTTTATTACTAAATGACAAGGAAAATTGATATAAAGACAAGAGTAAATCACAGGAATGTCAAATACAACAGTCTCCACGACATCAAAACATTGCCAAACTGTGATTTTCTATTCCAGTAGACTATGTCTGCACATGCTGTTTCGACGTCAAATATGGACGAAATATAACACCTAATTTTATCTCTTTACAGTTTTTTTTCCTTTCTCGCCACCGCTTACGCACTAGAGATAAAGTTATTCAATGCTGCGCGAAAACACGGCGAATTTTCGGTAGACAACTCTTAGTGTGGTAACGAAAAAGTGGGTAACTCCTGTAGCTAAATTCGGAAAAAATCCTCTAACACGTAGTGTAAGGATAATACATGTTTTGTCAGTCCTTAATACCAAAAAAATCGAACGACGGCAAAACATTTGTCTGTGTGTTCGTACGCCTGTGAACAACGCTCGTGACTAAACCTTTCATCCGATTTTCTCCAAAATTGATATTACCCAATCGATCTGGCTAACGTCGCAGCCTCTTGAATTTTAAACCCATATTTTAATTCTGGGAGCTACTTTACTTGAAGCCCCTGACAATTTTTCAAAAGTAAAAAGAAAATGTTTCTTCGTTTTTGAAGAATTTTTTCGACAATCTCAAGGACATTTAAGAGGCTGGTGCAGGTTTTATTTTCGTTGAAAACTCTGATTTTTAGATAATTGCAAAAGTTTATATTTTTTTCGGCGTCTTCCTACAACAAAAATATTAAAGATAGATTTTTTATCTGAATAAAATCTGTTCTTTGAAGATAGATTTTGAAATAAGGTCTTGTACAATTTCTTGAAAATATGAACACTTTTCGCGTAAATTTTGCGAGAAACTACGGGCAAGAAAGTACGCGCGCGCGCGCGCGCGTGTGTGTGTGCGTGCGTTCGTGCGTGCGCGTGCGTGTGTATGCACAGAGAGTCTGAGTTCCACATGTGTACTCGTGAAATGGAGGCTTTCTTGCTATGCTGGGGTATACACGCTTCTATGTAATACATTACATTTACTATTACTTCATTGTTCGTTTTCATTGTATTTATTATGAAATATTTAATGTCACTTCATTTTCATTTGTATAGTGTAATTAATTGGCTACCACCTGAGGAAGACGCCAATTGTGGCCAAAATAAATATATTATTATTATTATTATTATTATTATTATTATTATTATAACCCCACTAGTTCATAATGGCGCCGGCTGTCAGCGCTCCTGGCGCTCTGCTGGAGAGCGCAGGCGGGCTGTAGCGCTCAGGGGGCCTTGGGCCGCAGAAGTCAGAGGCGGGGGCGTGGGCCCGCCCGGAATCCGGAGTGACAGAGGCGGCGGGAGCGATCCAGCAGTAAGGGATGGTGATTAAATTTAATCTCCGGCGATTCAGGGGGCGGGGAAAAAGAACGGAATTTATATGGATCTCCGGAACGAGAGATGACTTTCCCCGTAATGGAAAACCGATAGGGCGAAAGGAACCCGCGCTTCTCCCGGTGATTGCCTACTGTGACGCGCGAGTGTGTGATTGAGTGATTGCTTTCGAGAGCGAGATATATCGTCGGAGCTGGACGGCCGGGGACGAGAAAGCACTTTGGCGCGGACTTTCGCCCGGCGACAGGGACACGCAGGTCCAGTCAGCTGAAGAACGTCAGGCGTCGTTCCGACAGCTGATTCGTTCATTTGTATCACAACCCTTCTTTAAATAATCACCTATGTCTACTATCTTAGCCTGGAGCCTCCTTCCTTTTTTTCAATTTATTTATTTTCTTGCGACCGGGTCTTTTGATTTTACATGCTGACTTTTTTTGGTTTTGGGCGTTCCATGAGAACTTGAATACTCTGACTCATTTTCTTAATTAATTTTGTTTTAGATGCTATTGAATGTTAATCTTGATTTTGGGGGATAAAGTGTTAGGATTGCCCTGTCGAGCAATAGCACGGGAAAAGGGAAAGATTCTACACGAAATTATTAGTTTAGGGGGATTTTAACATGTCTTTATAGAAATTTGGAACTGGAGGGGGGTTTAAACATGTCGTTAGGATATTTGTTGTTCGGCATAGATGGAATTTCGAAGCGGGATCAGATAAGAAGAAGAAAAAAAATATTTGCTACATTTTTTGTTCTAGAGCGGTATCGATTTGGAGTTGTCTATGAATTTGATGGTTAGGTATAAACATGGAGCTTTAATTAACTTCCTAATGACTTTATTTTGGACTATTTGCATTTTTTGTAAGGTGATTGGATCTGCGTTTCTTCACACCGGGCAAACGTAAGTTACAGCGAAGGGGATAATACATCAGGAATCAGGCACTTGATATTTGATATTAAGCGTTGAGTGTAGGGGCCTCTAATGGGTGTATTGATGGTTAAAGCAACGAGAGAATTCGAGAATTTTGAAAAATTCAAAAGTCGCGCAGAGACAAATGAATTTACGTGTTAAAATGTTTGCTGTGGTTGTTCCCACATTGTCTTTCTGATATCCGAATCAAGTGTTCAACCACACACTTACTCGACAAGAAGTATTGGAGCCACAGCATGTCTCCCAGTTTTTAGAACCGCAGAAAATCGCCACCTATAACCACAAAAATGTCGCTCATTACTACACGGGGCTTTTGTTTCGGACGATGTATAAGAAAGTTGTTCCTAACTCACAATCAAGATATTTAAGATTTATGTATTTTAACACGCCGTGCGCGGAATAAATTTCTCGTTTTTTATTGAATGTGAAAGAGCAATTTTTTAAAATTCTAACCAATTGTATGCGAAACATTATTTCAAAACTTGCACGAAACATTGGGAAGCATATGCGAAACATTTTTCGCTCAAGGCTTGTGAAAAATAGTATTCGCAACTCTTGCGTAGGTGGGGGGGGGGTCGCGCACTTGCTTTTACGTAACTTACAATTCATTTACTCCAGATTTTACTCTTTAGTACCCTTTTCGTACTTTCGACTATCAATAACCACACACATTTCGGAAGATTCAAAAGAAGAAATATAATTCATTTCTGAATAACAACGACGAATTCAGTTTCAATTGCCGGAGAAAATTGAAATTGAGGGAAAGAGATAAAAAAAACCGGAAAGAGAAAAGGATGGGGAGTGGGAGAAAGAACAGGATAAGTAAAGGGAGAATGTTAGAGAAGAAAAGAGAATAGGTGTGTGAGGAGTGTGCAGGTTAGAGGGGGGGAGAGACGAAAAAGAGGGACAGACATAAGAAGATGATGAACATAAAGATATGAAGGAAGCGAGAGGAGTAGGGAGGGAGAGAGAGGACTAGAAGGGTTGAAACAAGAGAGGGATGAGAAGAAGGAAAAGGAAATCGCATAAATTCAAGACATTGGGATCAGTTACGAAAAATGGAAGATGAAAATTTGCTTGTCCGATTACGTCTTTCCAAGGCAAATTCAAACCACCTTAAAATAATTATAAAAAAATAACATACTGTACATTAACATCACCACTAATGAATGTATTCTTGAATAAACTTCTTTCGACCCCCTCCCCCAAACAATTACTGATATTATTATATTGCAATACATTCTAAATGTTCTAGAAAAGTTTAAGAACCGTGAAAAGCGTGAGAAAACAGGAAGAAGAGTACACATTATGAGCTACTCGATTTGTATTTTGAGGTTTCACTCCAATTATACTCTCCATAAGAGAACACGTAGCAACATTCCACTGTTTTCATATTTCCCTTTAACCACGATCCTCTCAATCCAGGTCAGTTATGCAGTGAAGTATATGGAGCTCCATATCGAAGGCAATAACGTATTAGTAACAAATAAACTCACTTTCTTGCCTAATGGTAAAACAGATGGCTGTGTGTAAAAACATTTAATATGTCACCTAAACACGGTTTTAAATGAAGATTTATCTAAAAGACGCAAGTCATGAATACGCCTAGCCCAGAAGCGTACAATGCTTTCGCGATATTACTTAAATCGAGTGTAGCAATCAGGAATGCCAAAATATGCTTATATGTTTCATTAGGTTATCTTCGTCTAAGAGAAAAAAATTCACAATAGAAGTTTTGAGATACGAAAGAAAACAACTTTTAAATTGAGCATTGCATTTTTGTAAAACTGGGCTCTAATGTAGCGGCTGGAATCAGTATCTACGGTACTGGATGGGAGACGTCGCGTATCAGTTAGTGATGGCAAATTTTAACAAAACATCGATACTTTGATACATCACTACAAGGTTTCGATGTCGATAAGAATATCGATGTTTTAAAGATTATGAAACATTTCGAAGTTAAATGTCCTGGTTGTATTGTGAAACACAATACGTCAATATTAGTTTAAAGTGTATTGGGCCTTAAATTTGACAGTCATATGAATTTTCTAATCAATATTCTGTGCAGTCAAGGTTCAAATTGCAATGTAACGAAATTACAACGTAAAAACAAAAACAAAATGGCAACAACTCTGGAGAAAAGTCGCGATAGCAAACGGTTTCTTGCCGTTTGGGGAGCGATAGTTCACAGTGACAGTTCTCAATGGTTGTTGATTTGAACAATCCACTAATAAAATAATAGATACTGCAAATTTTATTTAAATCCTGAGAATTTTTTCGAAAACATTGATGTTTCTGAACAAATACATCGATATTAAGAAAAAATCGATGTTATAACATCGATGTTTCCGCTAAAAAATATCTATGTTCATAAAGCGATGTTTTTGCCATACCTAGTCCAAATCACAGTGCATTTTGCCCTGAGGAAGGTCGCAGAATGGCGGGCAAAACGTCCCCTGAGCCTAGGACGCGGCGTCTCCAAGACAGACAAGTAGATACTGTCTCTAGACGTTCTCATTTGCCCAACCTTTGAGGGGAGGAAACTTTTAGACTCAAAAGCATGTCGCCCTGAGGAAGGACGCAGAAAGGCGGCCTGTGCCTCGGGCGCGGCGCCTCCAGGACAGACAAGCAGTTACGGGCTCTAACGGGTCAAAGGGAGGCGACGCTCACCTGCCGGCCTCGTCCCACGCCGCGGCGCCGCCGCCGCCTCGCCGCTGCCGTTGGCGGCGTCGCTGCTTGTCGTCGGAGGGCGCGCGCAGCCTGGCGACGAACGCACGCAGCTTCAGCCACACGCCGCCCCCGCGCCCACGCATCGCCCGCACACCCACACGCACACGCGCGCTCAGCTTCACGGCCAGGGAGTGCGAGTGGTCAGATTAGTAACGACTGATGACGATGGTAATGTTGGCGATGGTAAGATTGTTGACGACGGTCAGAATGTTTATGATGGTCAAAATGTTGACGATAGCCAAATGGTTGACGATGATACAATTGATGACTCAGAGTTGATGACGATGGTAATGTTGACGACGGCAATGTTGTTGCCGATGATAGTTTTGAAGATAACAATATTCACGACGATAATATTGTTGACGACGGCAAAGGTGTTGAAGACAGTAAAGTTGTTGACGATGGTAAAGCTGTTGACGATGGTATAAATTTGTGGACTATGGGATACAGTTGTTGACGATGGTAAAATTCTTGAGAAGGTTCTTATTATTCACGTTGATCGTGCAATTGACGTCAAAAGTTCCGTTGTGAAATGTCGTCTCGTCGATATAGTTAGCGGATATACAATGGAGGGATAAATAACAAGATCAGATAATAAATATGCAACCAAAATCGTTTCAACAAAATTTGTTTTTACATCCGATGAAATTTTTTCGAGGAATATTCACATGAAAAAGATAATGTTTTTCTTCTCGAAAACGAGTCATTTTTAGCTGTGATATTCGTCTTAATAAGACCGATTCAAATGAGTCAAATGAGTCAAAACAGCTTATTAATCTCTTCTCCGATGAATTAACGACTCGGTTGATTCATTGAGAATGATTCCATCGAGCTCTTGATGCAAGTTATTGATCATCTAGATAAATTCTCTCATCAAAATTTCAGACAAAATTATTAAAATGAAAAAAAAAAAAAAAATCATAGAGAGAGTTCAGATGAAAAATTATCAGAAAGTCTACATTTGCTTGATACAAATATCATGTAGTGAATTATCGTATATTCACAAATGTTATATTTGAAGAAAGGAACTCGAACATCATGTCTAATTATGAGATATCAGTTCGTAAAACTGAAGAATCTTTAAAGGTACTTGAATTATAATTCTTGGGGTCGTTCACAGTTCATTCACGTCAAATGTTTATAAAGTATTATTATAAAGACAATATACAAGTAAACTATTTGCGCACATTAACAGAATAAACGTGTTAAAGTGTCAACTGCCGCTGATTTGTCAATTATTATGGGTTTTATTTCCATTTTTAATATCTGCTAACCCGGCAGTCAATGTGACAAGAAATTTGTCTCTCTTTCCTCCACTTCAGAAGTCCGATCAACTCTCATCAACGATTACTGTCATGCAGATTCACGGAATGCCGAACACCACTTATCTTGTGCACCAGCAACCACACACACTGCGTAGCCATCTCCCAGACATTTTCCACTCGATGTTCTTGCAACCACATAGATAACATAACTATTATCATTTAACATACCGAGTATTTTCTCAATCTTGTCGCACTTTCAGTACTTCGTTTGCCATTGTTCTGCTTTCCAGTTTACGAAGAGACCAATCATTATTTTCAGAACACAGGTTAAGCCCGTTCCAGGTGTAATGTGGAGACATCTATCGAACATGAAGGAAAACATCAATATTTTATTCACGATTTACAGCTAAAATACTGATGTATTAGAACAATACAATCACCAAATTAGAAAATTATATGATTGTAAGCAAATTGTATTTTTTTAAGAAATAAAAGAAGAGGTGAAATGAAGAAAGTGGTCACGTGAGCGTTTAGAAAAATATCATTTTATTTTAGTTACATACATTAATTTAAGTATATAGATTTTTGGACGATGTAGCGATTTCTGATCAATTTTTAGAACAAAAAATACTTTTTTTGCCTTTGCCTTTGTACTAATTTCACGTACTCAGCAGGTTTCTCTTATCAGCATCTAGCGCATTTTAAAGACCATGCGAAATTTGAACACGACGTCATACTAAATTCCCCCCATAAATATCCAACAACACTGAAACACAACCTTCGTTCAACACGATTGTCCAGAAATTCGCGTCTTCCAATAGGAATAGCTAACTTCTTCCAATCCAATTTGCTACAGCATTTTCCGTTTTATCGTGGTGGCTATCTAAAGCGTCAGTTTACTCACATTGTCGTAGGGGGATGGCTGTCACTTTTATTTAAACCACATGACCAGGAGAAGTCTCAATGTGTCTTTCAATATACTCGCAAAACAACTACAGCGGTTACGGTGAAATGTTTACCATATGGCATCAGGCGGAAGCAAAGATCAAACATTGCGTTTAGCAAACACTCTTGCTCTTACAGTTTACATTTGCCGCTGATAATACTTTTCATCTCTAACCGCCATACGAAAAGTGGGTTAGAACACTGACTTATCACAACATGAAAGAAGAATTTCGTGATAGTAATGAAATAGTTTTAGAAAACGTCCTTCAATGAGATGTGTTAGTAGGTTATGCTTTTAAAATGATACGCACATTGATAAATGTAATGTATAGATAGATTTTGGACTCAAAAACATATCAGTTACACCAAACATAGCTATCAGAGATATCAACAACATTCCTTATTCGAGATTCTTTGGAATTCTTATGTAACAAATACGCCAAATTGAGATTAGTAACATTAACGCCTTTCCTTCCCTCTGAGCAAATTTACAAGCATGCAGTTCGGATCAGTGTTGTATCGAAGTTTATAACTTTACAGATCACATGAGATTTATATACGGTCTACACGACTCTTTTTTGTAGTCTACGTGGACAAAGGTAATCCATGGAGACTGTTTAATATTTAATACGAAATATTCGAAACATGCTATAACGAGTAACAATAGTAGAATGAACTTTTATATTTGAAATTTCATTTTTAATTCAGGAAGTTAAACCAAGTACTTGAAAGTATCACAGACTTCTCTCAGCCAGATTTGCAGATCTCTTAAAGAGTTGAAAAACAACGGAGAAACGATGTAATAATTAATACACTTTACGAAACTTTAAAAAATATTATATAAAAATTACCTTTGAAAATGAAAACTCAAAAAACAAATATACGATATCACCATCTAACGTAAGTCATGACATGTAACTTGAAAACATATTAACAGAAATTCTGAATCACCATCTATCTTTTGTCCGATAAAATTGAACCAAAAATCCATTAGTACATTACATTAAAATGATGTACCTTACTCATAAAGTTTTGGTTGATTTTATCAACTACGCAAGGATTTTTTGGTTTCTGTGCAATTATATTATATCTTTCAAAATTTTGAAAATATCCCTGGGTGAAGAAGTACTGCTTAAACCCCTGATCTCAAGTGCACAAATTGTCAAATTATTCAGCCGAAAAACTATAGATTAAATTCGCCTACATTGTTTACGCAGTATATATTCCCCACTATTGTTTACGAATAGACATAGACTACGGAAATCTGTATCATTAAAGACGCACATCACTGGTTTTAATACAGTGTACTCGCGATCTCTTCACAAATCGGCAACACCGCCACAAAAAAATGATTACCTTTGTCTGCATTGATTACGTATGCCTACGATTGTTCACCTGTAGACGTAGACTATGAAACTGCATGTGTAGACGCACATCACTGATTCAAACACACGCAAACATCACGATTGAAGATAATCAAATGCATCTGACAACCGGAGCTCAACGCAGGTGCAACTGGCTGAACGTGTTCCTTCAACACTGCCCACCGCACGACTGTCGAATCGCTTTCACCAGCCAGGGCCCCCCTTCGTACCCCGTGCGCGTCTCGGGTTTCAGCCCCCAACCAATCTCGGCCGCTGCTTCGCCGAAAGAAACACGCGGATTTGTGTCGGGTGCAACTGCTGCTGTGTTGGTTATAACAAGGGGTTCGAATTGTGATAACATTCGAGTCTTTTCATCCGTGCATTGTAGACGTAGCTTACATATAAATGAATATTTATCGTGATATATGTGTGATAGAAATTTATAGTTATTTTTTCTACTTTTTTCCATTTTTGGTCATTTTTTTACCTTTGCGTAATTTTTGTCCGCTTTGACATTTTGTTTCCTTTTCAGTTTTTTGTAAGTGAATGTTTCATGAATTTACAATGGGACACTAAAACAAAGTTTTTGTTATATTACCAGTCAATGACGAAATTCACTACTGCAGTGGATTCTGTTTTTCGAACTCTCAAAACTACACGGATGATCGATAACTTCCTCGGCTAATCAAACCAAAAATATATTCTGTGTAAATTGACACAAAAATACCTTTATAGGTTTTTATCGCATACATTTTATTTGACATCAAACTTTTGCCTTACGGCAAAATATAAAATAAGCTATGTTCAGGGCAGTAGACGTTTTTTTGGCAGATTAGTTGGGGAGTTGACCTTTCAGAAGTTGAGTATAGTTAAGCTGCAAACTTTGCAGTTCGGTCGTGTTATTTCATGGCCAGCTTCAGTTCAACCCAAAGCAACACACGAGTCCATTTCACACATCGCCCGAAGTTTGGGAGCAGGTTTTAGAGACGGCTCCCTCCCCATAAAAGCAAATCTGGGGAAAAGTTGCAGAAAGTATTAAACTTGTAATAAATCCACTCGTTTAATTTGAGAAAACTACCGGCGCAATTTTTGATGACGAATGTTTTAAGTGCCCGGTTATGCGAAAGATAAATCTTTTTGGAATGGGTAGCATTGGGTACTAACGGAAGTCCGTAGCTGGTGCATGCGAGGCAATGGAAGCTTGAGGAAGAGTGTGGGTGCTGGGAGTTAGGTTGGGCCATCGAGCTCCTATTGGACGATTAGGGTTTTGTTCAACAGAGTCCGCGGGTATAACCTAAGCTAAGAATATCGACCCTTTTATCTGATTTCATAAATTACCGTTTTGTTTGCTGGAAATATTTTAAAAAAAAAATATTTTCACGCGAACACAATTGTATCTTCCGTTATCAACGTTAAAATTGTCTTAGACTGATTAAAATCCCGATAGGCGCACGTCGGTTGTCCTCTTCATGCCATAGTTTTCCTCGTTCAACAAGTACTTTGAAGAGGTACAATGTATGTGATAGTTTGGGCGTAGGTGCCGCCCATACGCCGGGCGCCACTGTTTGGGAGGCAGGTTACGTCACGTCGCCCGGACCGCGGCAGTCGCCGGACACCGTTAGGGCAACCTTGTTCAAGGTCACACGAAACAGCTTCGGGGGACCGCAGATTGCAGCCGACTGGCTAAGATCGCTTGCCAAGGGGATATGCCAATTCAAGTTTTTTACGATGATAATTTTTTTTTCTAGAGAGGAATAAAGGTAGAATGAGACAGAATAGAAGAGTTCGGTGTCGTTTGCCATCCACTATCGTCAATTTTATCGCTTGTTGCTTTAGTTCGACTTCTACTGTTAAATTTTTAATATATATATAGCTTCAGTCTGATAATAAATCAATCAACTCAAATCTATTTCAAGATCAATCAACGGTCAGTTCGGTTTCACCAATTGCAAAGTTTATAACTTCTTGCTTTAGTTCGGCATTTCCTTTTGTCAATTTTATAATGTTTTGCTTAACTTTGACAATACTATTTGTCAACATAATTCTATATTACTTTAGTTTGGCTTCTGAATTTCGTATTCTTAGATAAAGTCAGACCAATATGATTATAGAGACTTTGAAGTTACGAATTTATTAGTTGACATGGCAATCTCTAAACAATTCAGTTGTCATGGAAAAGAAAACAATGAAAAAAAGTCGAATATTATGTATTTTGAGTTTGAGTTGTAATATTTGTCAAAAGAAAATTTAATTTGCAACTTTTTAAAAGAATCGAAGTTGGAAATAACTAATTTGCACATGTAAGATGATCAATTTCGATAAATTACTAAATTTCAGTCAAAACAATATAGATCAATTACTTAATGTTAAATAATTACTAAGTGTGGACTAATTACTAAATTTTGACTAAGCCCTAAATTTCTATCAGTTGTTGAATGTCTGCCCTAACAATGTAAATAAAACTACTTACATTTTATAATAAAGATAAAATTCATTAATCTTTCCATCGAATTAATGTATGCGACCATTCCACTCCTTAAGTTCAGACCAATAGTGTTTAAATATACCTATGGTATTAACAAATCAAAGCAGAAATCCGCAAAAAAATCAGTTTTCTTCATCAGTTTTAATTTTGCACCTTCTCCTTACTGCCCAATCAACTGCTGCGATTCACCTATCTTCGGAGGTGGTAGGTATGAATCCCTGTGTCGATCTGTAATAAAGCTCGCTTTTCCATTGTCTCATTCAAACAGTTGCTAACTGTAGGAAATGGCGAAAAGATTTGGTGATGCATCAGAGAAAGAAACATACAATATTATTCGACACGCCACTCCAGAGAACATCGATAAAAGTACCTGTGTATATTATAAGAACCTTAACGGTAAAGAACCTATGTATGTTATGAAAAAATATATCAGTTCATGAAACTGCGAATCGTTTGAAGAAAATAAAATCAAATAAAACCTTATATTTAATATTTTTGTTGCGAGCATTTTCTGCTTATTCATATTGTAACCGTTTCAATCCTTATTTGTATAGTATAATGAAGCAGATTATACGTAAGTACGTGTAACATAACCTTTATTTTAACACTGCAGCGGCCATACATACGTAAACAGAGAATGGATATTGATTGCAAATAGAAATTAAAATAATTGAAAATACATAAACAATCCAGTTTGACTTACATAACGATGAAACGGATTTTTATATTCCAATTTCATTCGACCTGTTAAATTCCACTCGTGCTTTGGAAATTTTCGGATAAATCTCCTTCTCGCTCTGTGAATCGGGGATTTATCTTCAATTTCCAAAGCGCGAGTGGTTTGTAATAGGACTATTCCACGAATGCAATTACGTCCAACAGTCTTCTAAAATGCGTCAAATATTGAAAATAACTTAAAGATGTGTTAAAATTAAAAAAGGTTATGTTTCAGTACATAAGCGGTTTATTGAACGTCAACACAATGATCGATAGATACCACCTCCTAAGATTGACGAGTCGCGGCTTATTATTGGCCAGTAGGGAGAAGCAGTAAGAAAAACCGATAGAAAACGCAATAAACTTTCTGAGATACACCACCCTGATTGAGGCATTTTGTACATATAGTTAAACATAATTGATTTGAATTTTAAGAATGGAATCGCCTACGAAAATAAATGGCCAGAAAACACTGGGTTACTTCTGTTGGAATTAAATCTAATAGTTGGCGTACAAATCAACTTTGGTTTGGGTATCAGAGGATGACCCCTGCGAATCGCCCCACACAAAGCGAACTCAGCCAGGAGGTCGTTGTTGATTGTTCAGTGAGCATCCCGTCTGCAGCGAATCACGTAAGCGGTGTTGCGTCGCCTCATTGTGTTGATTCTGTGCTGAGCAACCGCTGTTTTGTCATGATGTGTTGTTATTGAACTCACCGTCCTTTTGGAAACGAAATGGTGAGTCACTACCGATGTATCAAATTTCAACGTTTATAGCCCGAAAATAGATTTACGAAGAGGGATATCTTAACTAGTGGCCGGAAGCAGCTGCTGAACAAAACTACTCAAAATGTAGCACGCACATTGGTCGAGAACAACAAATAAAGTGACTTCGAATAACATGAGGAAGAGAAAGGAAAGATCATGATCGATTCATGGCTCATTGGGGAATGTGGAATTCAATAGTGCACGGTGATGGTTACCTTACAAGTTATCGTTTTTTCTAGCGCTGGACAGCAAAATATGCCATGCCCTCCCCGGCCAAGCTGTGAAAAAATTCGAAAAAATGAGATGTGGTCGGACATTTCTGAAAGCTAGTATTCCGATATTCGTGAAACAAAACTTTCCGGATTTTTTCAGGGATGAAAATATTGACATTCGCTGTGTTTGTCGTTCGCGTTTGCCGTTTTCGTGTCCGTATTAATTAATAACATTACTTATCTATCACGAAATTTAAGATACATCTCCGGCATTCGCCTGGTATTAATAGAAGAAACTAAACAAATCTACCGATGAGAGCAGCAGACCGCTAGACTTGTCCTCCAGCTGACAGCAGAGAACAGTGGAGTTTTCACAAAATGAGTACGCATGGCAGCGGTTTGATATTGTTTTGAAAACATCCGAACAGCGTTGAAAGAACAAAATATAATGTATAGTTAAGAAGAGTTCTAATGGTAAAAACCCTAAACAATGAAACACTAAGTCCGCACCTAAACAAACGGGGAGGGGAACTACGCTGGTCTCCACCCTCAATCTTCTTTCTTCCATTGATACGAGACTTATCACATCCATTTGCTTAGAGACGGCATATAACATTACGTGACATATTTTCACTGTTTGGTGCTTTCTTGTAAAATAACTCTTGATTATCTAATTCACTCTTTAAAACACTCTCACACACTGTCTTCCGCAGAACGTTGTTTTAAATTCTTACGAAAAAAAAAAAGCTGAATTTTTCGTTCGTCACTCGCCGCACTAGCCACAACACTCTTTTAAGGTTATTTCAGGTGCACGAGGCGAAACACATTACACAACTGGATTGGAAACACGTTGCGACCAGTCCACAAAAGTAACCTTCTCGGCACATGTTCCGGGTAACTAACCACATTTCACCCACACGGCTGCGAGTGTGTTGCCCGACTCCGAGTAGCAAATGTCAACCGACTTTCGCGTTGAGCAGCACCCACAAACACTGCGCGCTCGCCCTGAAGGATGCCTCGCACCAACTGGTGGGGATCCTGAATGAGCGCCCCCTCTGATTAGCAGGCAACCAATAGAAAGTCGCGTCTGGTAACACGCGTTTTGCATCACTGAACGCGCGCCAAGTTTAAACTAGTGAAGTGAGCTTCGTGAAAAGTTCCAAAGTCTATGTTCACACGTAAACAATGTATTGACAGTGAACATGACGTAGTCTAGTAGTATATTTTGTAAGGGGGAGGTTAGTAATTTTTGAATTTGTGGTCAGGTTTCTACGCAATACTTTTGGGGACAAAGGTATTTTCAAAATACAGAAAGGTGAAACAGAATTCCTCAAAAAACTGAAATCCCTAGTGTTTTATACTATATAAAATTTGATGTAAAATTTATTAGTAAATAATATCATGGTTAATTTAATGATAATTGTATTTAAGATTTTTGATTGATTTTTACTGACTTTTTTTTGATTTTTCTTTTTCTAAATTTCTTTTCTTTCTGCAGTTGTTAAACAGCGTAAATAGGTTTTCAAAATGTCATGTTACGTGATGATACTATTTCCTTCTTATTATATTTTTTGAAATATTGTCATCGTTTTGCCTTCCTTTTTTAGCAATAAAGCTATTTGAAGACCAGGGTAATTAAAAGTCTGTATTATTTGTATACACTTCTTTTAACCTTCTGACTCGAAAATAAAATTTCTACTATAAAAGTACTAATAATATTACTCATTATAGTATTATTTCAATTATTTGATATGAAATACTAATCTACACGTAAAACGTCATGTAGTTTACACGTGGAAAACATGCGTAAACGCAACAGTGTAGTCAACGGTACAACTGGTGTTTAATCATGATTCAAACCATTTAATTGTGATTCAGATAGTTGTACAATAACACGTTTACAAAGTTCGTTTCGTATTACATTAGCCAAAAGTTATTTTACGATACTTTTTACTTCGTAGGGGTAATTGTTACAAATTTAATTTATGTTCAATTTACAAAGGTTTGAATACAGGTATTTACGTCCCAAATATTTTCAGAAAAATTTTACCGAAAATATTACGTATCTTGACTGATCAGTCTGTTTATCTTATTTGGATCAGTTATCTAATTATCTTTTATGTGAATGACAGTAAATTCTAAATAAAAATAAATAAATGCTGTTAACAATTCCGGCTTCTTTTTGAATTAAAAAAATGTTTAATTCAAGACTTTCTTGTATTATTTTTGTTACATTTTTATTCAATAACATTTCACGTCGAATCGAAACGAGTTGGAAACAAAATGAACAGAAAGTAAAATTAACGTGGATTTGTATAACCTTCTTTTCGCGTTGGCATAGTGCCATAATTCCTCCTCAAATTCGTAAGAAACGAAGGCGAACAAAATGTAGCGGTAAGTTTCCTTCAACCCGACAGAAGTTGTTTTGCAACGTCTAGAACACTATCAACGGTGGGCTTGCCTTCAGCTTACTTCACACATCGTAATCCTATATCAGCAAAGCAGCCAACATTGACGCACTAACTTCACCCTAGTAATACCAACGTATGAAAAACCTTGTGTACTCGTATTATCAAGTGGAGAAGGATTTCGTAGGTTACTGCTACAATTCTCAATTCAATTTTATTAATGGTTTCGACGATTATGATAAAGTAATACATTATTATAGGTAATCATTTTTGACGTTAAATTGATAAGTATTTCCGGGCACGTCAACTGCTAAGGTCACTAGTCCCGTAAGTGTAGTGCATATTTTGACGCGGGAGGTAGCGGCGATCTTCTCTGCTATATGGCTGGATGCGGTGTCGACCTGCTTGCGGGGTTTTCCCCGACCAGTTATCTCCCACCAGCAAGGTACCGCCCCAGCCGGAACAAGCTCTAAGCTCCCAACAAATGTGTTAATGTAGTGCATGAAAGTGTAAATTTATGTGAGTGTAGGTTGAAGTTAGGACAAAGAACAGGAAGGAAAGATCGTGCGCGGTCCGTGGCCCGTTGGTTCGGGTACTTCTCCGGCATACGATTGGTGTTTATCGAAGAAACCATTGAAAACTACCGATCAGAGTAGGTGGCCACTTCTATTCTTCTTCAAACAGCGGCTGAATGCGACCTAACTGTGTGACTGGAGTAGAAAATCCTACCAGTATCGTGATTGAACTGAAGGCCCTCCAGGTCAGAGACAGTGTAGTGATATTGATTGATACAGTGACCCTAAGCCTTTATTGACACGTAATCCTTCACCCCAATTGATGTTTTTTACCGAGTTTAACAAATTTCTAACTATCGTAATAATGTTTGATGTCGTTTACACGTTCACAAAACCTGATCTTAGTTTACGCATTCGCGGAGAAGTCTTCAGCCGACAGCCACTGGGCACAAAACCAATCTGAGACAGTGGCCCGCCCGTCACGCCGCCTGCAGCGGAGCGTGGGCAGCAGAGCGTGGCAACGCCCCGACAGGCCTCGACATGTCCACTCCCTCCGCAACACTCCCGATTGCAATGCTACTCTCCACCAGTGAAGGCCCACGAAAATTGAATGTTTATACATACAGGGATATCAACAAAACATCGGATACTCAAAATTAAAACATCAACCCAAAACCGTCGATATTATTAAACTACGATGTTTTTCAAAATAGATTAGAAACCATTGAATATCACGCTGAGGGGAAAGATCGATTATAATGTGGAACCATTTATTATTTGTTAAATTAGATTTAACTAAAAAAAAGTCGAAGAACCTTCAGTACAATAATTAACTAAACTTGCACTATCTGATTCGTTAATATTGACGAAAAACCAATTTTATTTATTTTATTTACCTTGGACACTTTGGTGTGAAAAATATTCATTTTTTGGATATCTGAAAACGATTATAAAATTTTTGATGAACGTTTTAATTTTCAAAATACAGACCACGTAAAATCATCGAACACAAAACATCGACTTAAACAAATTTGGGCAGGTTATACTTCTTCATATGTCACATACAGCTTTTACTGGTTTTGGTAAATAATTAAATTAAAAAACTCTCTTACAGCTCAATTTACTGTCTTGAACTGTTGGAAATTAACATTTCGATATTCATGAGAATTTTATTTGTAGAGGTTTTAAAAAGTTGCTGTTGTGTACATAACACATATTTACCTAAGTATGATCTTTTGTTTTACATATTGAGTTTTGAGATATCCAGAAAATCGCCAAGTCTTATGACGGAAGATCTTATTAGCGCAAATAACTGAAGTTGAAGATAAGGCCTCACACAGTACAACTGAATTTTGATTTTTAATTACCACACATTTGAGTGGCTGCACTTCTCTTTTGCTTTCAGAATAATTGCGTATGGGCAGAGAATTAATGGTAAAGTCAAATTTCTTTATTTTTCAGGGCATGCCTTTTAACGCCTCGTTACTAATACCAGCAATTACATCAACCTTGTATGGGTGAAAAGTTACTAACATAGGGTCATATTTAACTATTTTTTCGATTTACTAAAAGAACCTAACAATTTACACATTTGTGCGAACTTTAAAAATTACCTTTATCAGTTTTCCTCTGCGCACACAGACGTAATGAGTGTAGTTTCTAAACAAATGTTTATACAATTACATACTGGCTTTTTTTAAGAACAGATCTCTTTAAAAATTTTAGAAAGAAGTTTTATAATTTATTCATTCCACATCAAGTAAATATTAACATTAAAAATATTTTTGACAGTCTTTAAACAACGTTTGAATGAAACGAATGAAAATATCATTGTCTACGTCGTGTATTTTTCTTTGAGACGCCCAACACGCGGGTCTGCCCCTGACTGCATTTCACACAGCACACAACGATAACTGCTTGTCGCACGAACACGCTAGCCATATGAGACGACACTTTGGCACTTCAAACCGTGTACGAAGTCCACACACTTGCACACACATGAGGCTCACATGAGACACGACCGCCACCGCAGACACTGCTCCGTGTGAATAACAAATGCGCTGCTACTTTGGTGATAAACACGGGTCAACTACACAAGGTCACAATTAGCAGATGTACTTACTGCCCGGTAACGCAATCGAACGAGAACTGATAAACGAAAACTACCAGGACAAAGTCGGTTGAAAAATAATAACGATAATAATAATAGTAATAATAATAATAATAATAATAATAATAATAATAATAATAATAATAATAATAATTAGAGAGCGTATTTGGATGATTTTATGTATTTTTGTCTGTTGCTTCATGCCATAGCTAAGTGAAATTTCTTTACATTTGGTTAGAATTGGATGCTATGTATAATAATATGTTCCAGCATATTTGTTCATTATTGGCCGATTTTTCATGTTGCTGTGTATTCGTGTAATTAATGCAGCATAACTTGCATATTTCGTTAAAACAGAGATGTATCTCTAAAATATTTCATATTTTCATAGAATCTATTTTTTTTTTTTTTGTGAACGTTCATTAATTCGAAAGAGCTTGTCACAGTTTGCGGCTTTTTTTTCTTAATTTTAATTTCATATTAGAAAGCATATTTAAGAATTTTAGTGCATAAAAATCGCTCTCCCTAATAATAATAATAATAATAATAATAATAATAATAATAATAATAATAATAATAATGATACAAATGGATGGTGATAGAGATATACTCGGCAACAATACATTGAACCTTAGTCACAGGTGCACCCTGGATTTTTATGGCGTAAAATACGTAAAGCATAAAACATGGACGTTACAAACTCATACACATCGGCGGCAATTTATCGATGTTTACAAAGATCGGCCTGTGTGTCTCAGACGCAAGGCAGTGGTTCGCTGGGGCCGATGAGAGCCGCTCCAGGCGACCGTGCAACCGGCTGCCCGGCGGCCGGGCAAGCAGTCGTTATCAGGGGGCCTTGCGCAGCTCGGGCAGATAGCGAACCTGCACGCCGCAGTGGGAGGCTACAAAGATCCGCGCGGACCAAAATTCGCTTTTCACTTCACTTCACCTCACGTCACTTCACGTCACTTCACTTCATCTCAATTCCCTTTACTTCACCTCACTTTACTTCACTTCACCTCACTTCACCTCACCTCACCTCACTTCACCTCACTTCACCTCACTTCACCTCACTTCACCTCACTTCACCTCACTTCCCTTCACCTCACCTCACTTCCCTTCACCTCACCTCACTTCCCTTCACCTCACCTCACTTCCCTTCACCTCACCTTACTTCCCTTCACCTTACCTCACTTCCCTTCACCTCACCTCGCCTCACTTCACTTCACTTCACCTCACTTCACTTCACCTCACTTCACTTCACCTCACCTCACTTCACTTCACCTCATTTCACCTCACTTCACTTCACCTCACTTCACCTCACTTCACTTCACCACACTTCACTTCACCTCACTTCACTTCACCTCACTTCATTTCACCTCACTTCATTTCACCTCACTTCACTTCATCTCACTTTACTTCACTTCACCTCACTTCACTTCATCTCACTTTACTTCACTTCACCTCACTTCACTTCACCTCACTTCACCTCACTTCACCTCACTTCACCTCACTTCAATTCAATTTTACGTGGCGAGGCTCAGGCCATTAGGCTCTTCTCCGTGAGCATCTAAATTTTGCTTCGCTCCTTTCACCAACTAGTGGAGAAAAAATATATGAATCGGACGGCGAAACAGGAAATTTAAATATAGCTCAGAGACTTCTGTTAGGCTTGAGGCACTGCGTATGATCTTTTACAGGAATGATGGTGTAAATCTACAACATGGGTCAGCCGGATTTACTTGCCTTCCGAAGGAAGAAGTACGAAGGATATTTTCGCTCTTAAAAATCCAGAGCTTCGACCTGGTTTGAACCCGCCAACTTAGGTAGAACAGGGAGAGTTGGATCAGGGCATCTACTGATGTCAATGCAATGTCTCTGGCCAGGGGGTCCTACATCCGAGTCCTGACGGTGGCAGGATTTTTGACCCTTGCTGATCAGCCACTGACTGGAGGGGAATTCTAGCGGCCAGCTGCTCTGAGTTTTCCGTTGTTTCTCCGATTAATGCCAGGCGAATGCTGGAGCAATGCTCCATGAAATGGGCCACGGACAGCGAGCGATCTTTTCTTTCTCCCCCTTGTCCTATCTCACTCCTTATACACACTCACACACACTCTCATTCATACACACACATACATACACACAGGCATTACACTGCCACACTTGTCGGGAGAATGGTCGGGAGCTTAGAACTTGTCTCGGCTTGGGAAATTCGTCCCTGGGGCGATACCTCAAGGTGGGAAACCCTGCCTGTCTTGATGTATACCGGTGGAAGATCTCACGAACCTGCAGGTGAGAAACTCCGCCATATCACACAATAAAATATGCACTACCGTTACGGGAAGAATGATCCCTACTAAGCATGCACTACGCTTATGGGACTAATAGCGGTTGCCGTGTCCAGAAATATCAATCTAATGAAAACTCAGCGTCTCGTTAATTTGCCTTTCAGTGAACTGGCGCGGTCCCGAGAAAACAGGTTATATACGTTTTTACGATATTCCAAGAGACAGTGTTACTGGTATCATGCTCTTTCCAATACCTTCCAAGTGAGTCTTGAGATGTCGACTGTTGCCCCCCAAGAAGGGGTGAGGACAGAACAAGGAAGAGCGAAGAAAGATCGGGCCCTACACACACACACACACACACACACACACACACACACACACACACACACACACACACACACACACTAACATGCACTCCTCTACTACACATGCCCGGAGACGGATGGGGAGCTAACAGCGTGTCCCAGCTGGCGCGGTGCCCTGCAGATGGGAGATACCTGGACGAGGAAAACCCCGCTAGCCGACGGCAGATCGGCCCCGGAACTCGCCATACAGCGGGGGAAAAACCCCCGCCACGTCCCGAGCACTACACTTACAGGACTAACGACCCTGGTAGTTGTCGTGTCCGGAATCACTAAACAATCAATCAATCAATCAAACCGTCACCCGTTTGTTAGAGTAGTGCTCCGGCATTCGCCTGACGTTTGTTTGGAGAAACCATGGAAAACTACCGATCAGAGCAGCTGGCCGCTAGAATCCTCCTCCCGACAGCGACTAAATTCGACCCAGCAATCTACCATCTTCGAGACTCGAATTCTCGGATCTCCCGGTCAGTGACGTTGCAGTGACAATGCTACCTCTGAACTAACTCACCCTAACCGAGATTTATTGAAACATCCACTTATCGAATACAGATGTAGACTGCAGTTTCTGGAATGTAGACTGCAGTTTCTGACCTGTCTCAAGCCCCTCATACAGTTTCTGGTGACAGCGAATTCCGAACCGATCATAACTCGCGCGAACCGTGCCAACAGAACGAGTCGCAGTCCTGACGTAATGGGTTTGACGGGCCCCAATTTCCTCTTAAGGGAACGAATTCCGCAAACATGCCACTTATGTCATAAAATGGTTGACGCGCCCTAATTGGCTTGTCTCCATTAGGAACGCACGTCTTGGCTCCCCTGCATTTAGCTCCGAATGCGACTGGTATCTTGCCAACGCTGTAGGTTGACAACCGAGAGAAGGGGCTCAGTGCGTGGCGCGCACACTTCGCAATCGGGAGGTCTGGGTTCGAATCCCGGACCGGCCATCCTGACCGGGTTTTTTCCGTGGGTTTCCTCTGTCATAAGGCAAAGGATGGGACGGTTCAAAATGCCACAATCACCTCCAACCATCCCACTTAGCACCTCCCACCATCTTCCGAGTCCTGCCATCCCTCATCGTCACTCTATCGCTTCATTCAAGATTCCCTGCAATAGGCAGGAAGCCCTTGCCCTTGCAAAAAAGTGGTGAAAGCCAGTGACAGCGCAATCGAACTGAACACCGGCTGAATTAGTTCGGAGTCAGAAGTGCTGCTATCTCTGCATTCACACTACTAACGGGGAGGTCGCAGAGTGCGAGTACCGATTGTGACAAATATTTGAATTATTTGAATTTAAGCCTTATTTTAGGTGGCGAGACTCTGGCCACCAGGCCCGCTCTTCCTTATGACCACGTAAATCTCGCTACGCTCTTTTCGCCAACTAGCGGAGAAAGGGGATATTTCTTGGGCGACGAACAGGTGATTTGATTTTAGCTCAGAGGCGACATTTAGGCTTGAGGATTTTTTACATGCAAGTAAATCTACTAACATGGTACAGCCGGCTTTAGTTCCCCTCCGAAGGAAGGCGTACGCAGGATTTTTTCGCCTCTTCGATCGAGTTTGAACTCGCCAGCTTGGGTATAACAGTCCGATACGCTAACCATTACACCATCGCCGCCAATATTCAACATTACCTACCGACATTACCTAGCTTCAATTCAGCCGCAGTCTGGAGGAGAATTGTAGTTACCAGCTGCTCCGATCGGTAGTTCTCCGAGCTTTCTCCGACCAGAACCAGACGAAATCGGATCAGTACCCTAACAAACGGGCCACAGACCGCGCGCGATCTTTTTTTCCTCTTCCTAGCACTATCCTCACCCCGTACTCACAGACACATGCACTGCACTACCAGATACGTGGGGAGTTCAAAGATTGTCCGGTGTATGGCAATTCCTTGCTGTGGGAGTTATCTGAAGAGGGAAATATTCTGTAAGCCGACTACAAGCCGCCTCCGGATCTCACCAACCAGCGGATGAGCAAAACCGCCTCCTGCCGAGATATTACATGCGCTATACTTACGGGATTGATGACCATAACAATGGCCGCGGCCGTGAGCACTAATCAATCAATCAATTAGAGTGGAGGGGAGAGGTAAAGGGCGGCGAGGTACAGGCGAGGGGCGGGATGGGGCACCGGGATTTGAAGCGGTGAACAGAGATAAGATAGTAGGTCTACGGAAAGGGCGGGAAGGGTGGGTTGAGGCGGGTGGGATACTGGTGGGAGGATGGGAGCTGGGCCATGTTTAACGCAGGAGAGTGTGAAGTGGGAAGACTTGGGGTGTGGGCGGAAGAGCAAGTTTGTGAAGGAAGAGAACGGCAGGATGAAGCTGGCCAGAGCGGGGCGGGACATGAAGTAATGAAATCGGGTTGGAAACGGGTGGGCTCGCCGGATAGAGTCGGGACCGGATTCGGGTCGGGTCCCGGGTCGGGTCCGGGTCGGGTCGGGTCGAGTCGGGTTCGAGTCACAGCCGGGTCGCGATCGCGGTCAGAGTCGGGTCGGCCCGGGAACGGCCTCTGGTCGGGTTCTTGGTCGGGGTCGGGTCGGACTCAGGTTGGGATCGAGTCGGGCTCGGACGGAGCTGGTCAGCAGCGCGGCGGGAGCAGGTAAGGAGCGGGGCCCGGTGGGTCAGCGTGAACCGGCGGCGCCGGGCTAACCTGTCCTGCTCCAGAGCCGGCGGCGATGGGCGGAAGCGGGGCGGGGGGAGGCGGGCCGGGGCGGACCGGATCTTCAGGTTGCTGAGCTCGAGGCCGCGCCCGGCGCCGTCGCCGTCTTTATCTCCCCCCTCCCCCACCACCTCTCCCCCACCACTTCGCACACACTGTGCGAGATCTGCCCGCACACGGGCGCGGCAAGTTGCACCTCCGCGCGACAGAGGGCAGCACACGAGTGGCCGCTCTTGCCGTCTGAACATGGCGCACTCGAAATTCGAACTGAGTTAGAATTGAAAATCAGAACTTGGTAAGTGACATTTTATAAATTCTTTGAAAAACGTGTTTATTTTAGGCTTTACATCAGAACCAGTAGAAATTCGTTATTTTAACAAATATGTGAAATGCTGTGTTTTCAATAAAGAAACAAGGTGACACGATTTTACAATGATATTGAATTAAATGAAAAATGTTCTCAAAAATTTATAAAATGTTACTTTTAACCTACTGGTTTTCTCCCATTCCATTAAAGATTCAAATATATTTAACAGGAAAGAGGAGCCACAAGAATGTTTAATGGGATGTTAAGGAGTCAGAAAATTCACATAAAAAAAGGATTATTGCAAGGACTATTGCAAAAGGATTATTGCAAGGACTATTATCCTAACCTAAGGTGCTGGACCCTGGCGGACAGTGGGACCCTGACGGAGTTGGAGTCAGAGCCAGAAATCTTGTGCAGAAGAAATAGTCTATGAAGGGGCTGCTGAATTTCTAGAGTGCAGAAATTTAGAAACATAGGGATTAGGACACGGATGCAGCAAACGGAATCTGTTAGAAAGTAAAACGCTGAAATGGAATGGCCATCTGAGAAGAATGTCAGATCCAAGATGGCCTAACAATGTTCTCGACTGGTGTCCTCCGGGGAGAGCGAGAAGAAGAGGACCTCGTAAAACCTGCAATTCAGGAATAATTGAAACCATGCGTGAAAGAAGAATTGATAACTACCTATGGTGAGAAAGAGAAGGTTGGAAAAGCAAAATAAGAGTCACCCGCTGACAAGTGTTAACGCCGATACAACTGTAATACTGTACTACATCACTGTAATACAACGGTCATTACTGTAATACAACGGGAGGAGAAAGAAATGATCTTCCACAAACAATTTATTAACTATTAGACAGTTACAGCATAAAATAAACAGATTTCGAGGTATTTTTCTTCACTGGATATTAAGAAAAACTTGAAAACCAAGTAACATGGCCATCATGATTCGTGGTGTGTTTCATAATGCTATTTTGTGCTTTGTTACAACGCCATTTTGTGCAACGTGTGAGAAACACATTACAAACCATGATGACTGTACTACTTGGTTTTCATGTTTTCCTTAATATCCTGTGGAGACAGTGAAGATGAAGTAACATGTTTGTTTAATACTGTAACTGCCCAATAGTTCATAAATTCTGTTTGTGGGATCTCATTTCTTTTTCCTCCCGTTGTATTACAATTATGGAGATCCACAATATTTCTGCGGAAATCACCGAGTTTAAATTCATTACTGTGTAACAATTATGTGGAGGAGACGTGTGTGTGTGTGTGTGTGTGTGTGTGTGTGTGTGTGTGTGTGCGTGTGCGTGCGCGATGGGTATAGGGTGGGTCAAAAAAGTGCCTGGGTTGTTTCCGGCCTATGCGTACTCTGTCTGGGGTTTGTTTCCCTAAATGGAAGAGGCGGGCTTGTGGGATTGAAAGACGTCTGTAGTACAACTTAAGGCTGATTGCTTGATGTTAGTTGTAATGGTGAGGGACGTGGGATTTGGCTCTTGAGCCCCAGATAGGACGTTCGTTACCCTTCTGATCATATATCTGTAAAGATGAGTACCGGTATGGATGTTGAATATTTGCTAATCATATGTTTTGTTATTGAACATACATTTTTTGGACATTCTTTGTAAATTTAGAACTGTCGTGATGTGTGTCCACTGCACTATGTTATTACAGTATTCAAGAAGACTGTTTTGATTAAAATACTAAAACATTGCAATGTTATACGAAAATGTTTATTTGCTCTTCCTGCGCAGTATGTTGTTGCTGCTGTTTAGAAAATCGTTTTGTGTAATTCGTCCAGCAGTCTTTTTGCTGCTGCAGGCCCCTAGTTGCCTACTAATTGAAGAAAATAAAAAACCTTAGTGAGATTGCGATACAGAAATTCCACCGACGGTTAGACTTGACAGAACAGGCCGGCTGACATATGTGTGTCTCGGGCCTTAACGCTTGCATTAATTTGCATATCTGCATAAACGACCAAGTCATCAGATTAGATCAGACGCGCACAAAAAATGTGACACATACAGTTATGTCGTGCAAACTAGTATAAAACAGCAATTTAGATTTAAATAATGCCAAATTAGGATAACAGAACCATCATTCAGGTACGAGAAAAAAAATGATACTCAATACGGGGACGTGATTTTCGATAGTACGACTTTTAAAAGTAGCATTTCTTGGAAAACAGCCACATGCTACAAAATGCAAATATTACGATTTTGAAAAACTTTAATTACAAATCATTAAAAGTCGCTATTTTACGTCGCCAATAAAAAAATAATTATATTCATTTTTCAATATTGAACAATACCGTGAATTTTCTCGCAAATTAACATTGTTGAAGCAATGATAGTGGAGTAGCTAAATGTCAGTGACTGGTGGAGAATTCAGGAGGTCGTTTACTCTCGTCGTTCGTTACAGAGGCTACTTTCAAGCATTTCCAGGTGAATAATTATAAGATTTTAAATGAGAAGGGCTCAGACAAAAACCTGGTAACTTACTCCCGCGGAAAAAAATAAAACTAATAAATGCTTGAATGAATAGAATATCAATGCGTTTCAAAGAATATTGATAGCTCTATCGCCTCTCAAAAAATGACGCATTTAACATAAAAAATACACGTTTAAAATACAAAACCTGTTGTTTGTCCAGAGCTTCGGTGTGAAGTCTTTGAATATGGTGATAACATCGGAATGAAAGATCACGGAGAGGAAACGTGTTCTAGTGAAACAAAATGGGATTTAATCGCGAACGGTAGTGTAAATGATATAGATTATGATACGGATTTACTTTACAACGAAGGGGATTAAGCCTGGTTTCAGAAAATTTGCGCTGTTTCTTAGCTAGGCTAGACTTAGTTAGGCGTGTATTTCATTTACAAATTTAATTAACAGAACTGTGTGTAAATAATATTTGTTAAATAGAATTTTATTTAGAGTGTACAGGTGGTGTTAATTTACTTCTAAATATTGAGTTATCATTTTCTTGATTGTTTTTTTCAGGCACTAATTAATATTTCACGAAGAACTAAATGAAGCCCCGCAAAATGTCGACCAAGTCGGGAAAGAAAGCATAATTTTGAAATTCGGCCCCACGTGCCTGGTCGCCCGCGCCCAAGATGTGTCGATGAGCACGTTAGTAGGCTGAACTATCAGAGGCTCGTACCCTTATCGCACAGCAACACGCGTTCAGGTCACAATGGTCTTCCTTCTCGAAACCGTTGCAATAGTGTTGACGCAAGATTAATTTAACAAAAGATGACAGAAATTAGTTCTTAAACAGAGAATTATTAACTTTAGCGTTAGGATCCCGACAACAGCAGAGCTCACACTGCAAACCAATGAGAATCATCCTAACACACGTGCATTTGTTTGCATCAGGATTTTTCTTAAGGTGAACGGATAATAGGTTCGGTGTAGTTGCGTTGTGTTGGGTGGAGTTGCGTTCAGTTAGGTGTAGTTACGTTGAGTTGGGTAGAGTTACGTTGAGTTAGGTGTAGTTACGTTGAGTTGGATAGAGTTGCGTTGAGTTAAATGAAGTCCTGCTGAGTTGAATAAAGTTGCGCTGAGTTGAATAAAGTTGCGTTGAGTTCGACAGAGATGGGTAGAGGTGCGTTGAGTTGGGTAGGGTTGCTTTGAGGTGGGTGAAGTTGCGTTGAGTTGGGTGGAGTGGCGTTGAGTTGGGTAGAGTTGCGTTGAGTTGGGTAGAGTATCGTTGAGTTGGATAGAGTTCCGCTGAGTTGGGTAGAGTAGCTTTGAGTTTGGTAGTGTTGGTTGAGTTCGGATGAGTTGCGTTGAGTTCGTATGAGTTGCGTTGAGTTCGGATGAGTTGCAGTTGAGTTCGGATAATTGCGTTTGAGTTCGGATGAGGTGCGTTGAGTTCTATGATTCGGATGGAGGACGTTGAGTTCGGATGGAGTTGCGTTGGTTCGGGATAGTTGCGTTGAGTTCGAAATGGTTGCGTTGAGTTCGGCATGAGTTGCGTTGAGTCGAATGAGTTGCGGTGGTTCGAATAAGTTGCGTTGAGTTCGGATGAGTTGCGTTGAGTTCGGATGAGTTGATTTGGATTGAGTTGAGTTTGGTGTGCATGTGTGGGTTGTTCAGTGTGTGTGGTTGAGGGGCCGCGCCGCGCCGGCCTCCGCGGGTCGCCGACCCCCTCCGCCTGGCGCTCTGCCCGTCCCCCTCCCCCCCTCCACCATGGTTGGCGCTCTCCCGCGCAGCCCTATCTGCTCAGAGGGCCGCGGTTCGCTCCCGTCCCGCCTCTTCGCGTCTCGACACGCATCCATCACGCACACACACACACGGACCTCACGCCGAGAGGCTGGCAGGCGGCGCTAGCACAGGGTGAGGAACAAGTGGCTTTCCCAAAAAATACCGCCCACACTACTCAGCAACAACAATAAAACTACTAACTGATGACAAATACCAAAGTAATGTAATACATTTTTTGGATAATAGCATTATGAACGACCTTTTCTACTGCAAGAAATCGGTCATAATCGGACGTTCTACGGCACAAGTGATGACGTAGTAGCATTTTACGGCACAAAAGATTGCATTATCACACGTTCAGCCAATCGCAGCCAGTGAATCTTGGGGAGGTAGCGGTAACAGTGGACCACCATACTCTCGCATACCGGTTTCTCGTTGTCTTGCGCAGATATCAAACACACGGGATGTTAAAACGTTACGTGTTTGCAGAATTAAGTGTGATCCTCTCATAAATTTATATTGCTGTTAGACAAAAAAACGTACTCTCGCTTTGTTACATTCGTACAAATTTGAAAACTCGCTTCTAGCCTCCCTCGTTTTCAAAAAAATTTAACAACGCATTGCAACAAAGTTAAACATTATAAAATAATTGCATAAATTACTAAGGTCGTGAAAGGTGTTTCGGACAATATTTAACCATATTACAATAATATTATCTCCTACTCCAATTATTAGTAATGTAGTTTTAATATTAATGTTCAGTTTGTGTTGTAACCAAAGTCATAGAACCAGACAATTGTAAAAACAACATTGTTAATGAAATATGCAATATACTGTATTTATTTTATCGCTAACAACCAAGATATTGATCCGACTGAAGAAAATAAAATTACAAATACGTTAAGAGCTTTCATAAATCTAACTCAATATTTCATTAATTATTCTTTCTCCTTTACCTCCCCTTCCTATTCATTATTTTCCTCATTCCATTGACTTATCCACATTACATTTACCGATCATCTAGTTTCAAATATCTTTTTTTTGTTTCTGATACAATTTGTGAATTTCCTCTCTGTGACTACAATCTTCGCTCCTCATCTCGCACTGACAGACATTGCTCAGTGACAACAACTTTCGGCGGCGCAGTGTCTCGGAAGGTTCAACGGGGGCAGGATTTTCGACACTGGCTCGTCAGCTAGGTCGTATTCGGCTGCTGTCTGGAGGGGAATTCTAGCGGCCGGCTGCTCTGATCGGTAGTTTTACGCGATTTCTATCAACAACACCAGACGAATGTCGGAGCAGTATCATAACAAACGGGCCACGGATCGCGCGCGATCTTTCATTCCTCTTTATTGTCCTATCCGGCCCCCTTACTTTCACACACTAACATGCTAACTAACATGCGCTAGACTACCACACATGCTGGGAGACCGGTCCGGAGAAAGAGCTTGTCCCAGCTGGGACTGTATCCTGCAGGTGGGAGATACCTGATTAGGGAAATCTCAAAATCCAATGTGTACGTCGGCGCCGGATTTCATATTGATTGGCTCATAATACCACCTTTAGGTTTGTAATATACTCACACGACACGTAAATAATATAGTTGACACATTCAGAAACTCTAAATACCCAAACTTTCACTCATCCACTATCTCATACACTCACTCACTAATACACTCACTCACCAATACACTCACTCACCAATACACTCACTCACCAATACACTCACTCACCAATACACTCAGTCGCTCACTAATGCACTCATTCATTCATCCACTCACTTATCACTCATTTATCACACACTTATCACTCACTCATTCGCTCACTTATCACTCACTCATTCGCTCACTTATCACTCACTCATTCGCTCACTTATCACTCACCCATTCGCTCAGTTATCACTCACTCATTCACTCCCTCCGAGTCTTCCGTTTCGCCTTCCCTCCCCGTGGCGAGGGGCCCGGCTTCGTTCCTCTCGCGGGGCTCCGGAGCACTTGGCAGGCGTCCCCCACCGCGGCTCACTCAGGAATCTCTCCGGCAGGCGCCCTCTCGGCGTCCCTCACCTCCCCGACACCTCACTGCTCCACTCGGGAGGAGCAAGGTTATCTGGGATTCATTCTAATGAACAGAGTGGGTACTGGTTGTTCGAGAAGGAAACGGCAAGACATCGAAAAATTAAGACAATTTTAAACATATTTTATCTAATAAACTACGTGGATATTCCTAATGACTGAGCCGCAATAATCATTCAAAATATACTTGCTATGCCAAAATTTGATTTTCAGAAACATATATACACTCCAGAAACAGGTCGATTGTTTATTATCTACAAAAGATATGAATATGTATGTCCAAAAAGAAACATTAACACAGAAAGTAAAAAATACACTCAATTTATAGAATTCAAATTTATTTCCGGTGACTTTTTTTGTTAGCAAAGACATTCCACACATTCTGACACTTAGTGACTATTCCACTAATGAGTTGTTTTTTTCAATTCAGCCAATAGAGTTTTATAATAGGATAGTTAAAAGCCAATTGCGGGCGCCTAAAATCGAAAGTTCACATGTGTATTTTTCGCTATCGTCTTACCGCAGATGACGTTCAACTTTTTCGGAAATTAAATAATTTTTTCTTTCATGTCGGAAAGCTAAGTAAATAAATATAGTGTTTAAAACAACCACCAATTTTTTTGTCTATTTTAAACATTATGTTCATAATATTTAATCGATTTATGACTTGTTTGAAATAGTTAAACCGAATTCCACTCGTAGTTTGAATCTTCTCTGATAGTCTTGCTCGTCGGTGCACAACACAACTCGTGAGCGTGTTTCAAATCACTAGTGAAATTACTTATGAACCTAACGTAACTACAAATCTTAAAATTTTGAAGCAAGAAATTAACCATTTTATCAAAAACAAAAACGTATGAATTATAATTTATATTTTTGTACTTAGTTGTTAAACACTGTTTTATTGTCAATCAGGTAATTCAACATAAGAAATAGCAATCCAAATCGAAACTAATATAATAATGAATTATTTTTCGTAAAAACTATATTATTTTTTGCAAGGTACTGAATGGTATTTATGAAGTGAAATCATCTAAGCCCAACCATGTATTGCAATGGATTTGTAACGTTCTCTTAAATTGTAATATGCGTTGCTAATGAATTCAGCTGTCGATGCGACACGAAATAAATAAATTTAATAAAACAACAGAAAACATCTGAAAGTCTATATACGAAGGAAATCAAATGAAATTAATACATTTTATTATTTCTTTAACAACCAAAAGATCAGTTACAAAGGCTGGTAAAACTAATTTCTACCAAGTCCTGTCTTGTTTTCAAATAATCAAAATCCATTCTTTCAAAAATGGGCTATTGAGCTGTATCAACTATGTCAGTCATCGAGTCATCGCGTTGTAGGCACAAATTCTGCTGCTTCGCAGAACCACGTTCGCTGACCTTGAGCATATCTGCCATCTACCGAAAATTGCTTCCGTGAACTACTAGTAGCTTGCGATCAACGGTATGGCAATCACTGTCCTAGAATTCTAACCACCAATCACAGCTGCCGTAAGCTAGAACTCTCTTAACAGAGGCCGTGTAGCTGATGGGGGAAAAAAAAGATAACCGCCGCCATCGAGACCCTAACCCTAGGACTTTCCGGCCAACGAGACGATGTAGCAGCCGAGCCACCGCAGGCGCTGGGGGTATTTTTGGCCCAGAATAACCGCCCGGCACGATAAGCCGCCCGTGGCTCGCCGCCGCAGTATCTCCCGGGCGACACAATGGGCGATAGGCAACTGTTCGGCGGCGGGGTTTATGCGAGTTATAAAGTGCGCGTTATGAGGGCGACGCCAGCGGCCTCTGGCGGCCGGACGCTCCATCACGCGTAATCGCGGAGGACGCCGGAGAGAGCGCTGCAGGCGGGGCTGGAAATCGCAGAGGCGGGGAGTGAGGTTAGGTCATCGCACTGCTCTCCGCGCCTTACCACCCGGCTGCAGCCATTCACGCGAACACCAAGTTTAGCGGGGGAGAATTAAATTAGATGTGAATTAATATCTAGAGAATTCAGTCTGTGTCTGGAGGAGAATTCTTGCGGTCCGTTGCTCTGATCGATAGTTTTCCACAGAGTCTCCGAGCAATACCAGGCGAATGCCAGAGCAGTACCCTAACAAACGGGCCACGGACCGCGTGCGATGTTTCCTTCCTCTTCCTTGTCCTATCCTCATTCCTTACACCAGTGTAAGTGTGTCCTCCATTCCACACACACTTACATGCATTGCACTTCTACACATGACGACGGACGGGTCGTGAGCTTAGAGCTTGTCCTGGCTGGGGCGGTGCCTCTTTAGTGGGAGGAAATTGATTGAAGGAAATCACGTTAGCTGAAGGTAGGTCGCAGCCGGATCTCACCATCCAGCCGGGGAATATCACCGCCACCGTCCGTGATAGAACATGCATTACACGGGACTAATAACCTTAGCAGTTGACGCGCCTGGATTCACTAATCAATCAATCAAAACAAGTGTATTAAGGTCAATACCAGATTTTTACACTTGGAAGACCTAACACGTCTTCTGATTTAAACATTTATCTAATTAGTGGTTTGAACTAAGCTAATTGTAAATCGTTAACTCATATAGTGATTTGCGTGTGGTATGTCGTTGAATGAAGAATCTGACATCTTGCTTTCCTCGAACCTTCCGTTTGAAAAAGTTACTAACAATCGTCAGAGATGTATCCAGTGGCGATGTCACTGGGAGAGGTGGCTCAGGGCATCAACTGATGTCACTGGAATCAGTGCCTCTGACCGGGAGGTTCTGGGCTTTGAGTCTTGACGGTGGCAGAATTTTCGACACTAGCACAAGCACATTCCGACACTAGCACAGTAACTTGATGTAGTTCAGACCCTGTCAGGAGGACAATTGTAGCGGCCAGCTGCTCTGATCGGTAGTTTTCGGTAGAAATTGTGGTATGGTGCGCTAATTTTTAGTTAGCTGACGGGCCACTGTAGTGCATCCAAATAATATATTATATTTATATAATCGCCTGTAAGGTCAGTGATATTCGCACTGATCTGGCTAGATAAAAAAATGAAAGTGAGTGAGATAGAGAGAATGAATGGGAGCGAAAATAACAATGCCTGAGTGAGTGAGTGAGTGAGTGAGTGGGGGTGGGGGAGCCGCCGGGCAGCTGCGCAGCTGGCCGCTCCCAGGGCGGAGGGCAGGGAGGTCATTTGCGAGAAATTAGCGCACCGCCGCCGCGGCTCCGTCCAAGTTCCAAACCGCGACGCCGGCGGTCGCCCAAAGGGCGGGGGCGGAGGCCGAGGCGGGGCGAAGCGGGGGAGGCATTGCAGAATGGGGAGGGGCGAGTCGTGGCCGGGCGACGAGGAGCTTGGCCTGACGGAGAGGGTGGGCAGCGCTGGTAGGACGAGCCGAGGGGAGCGAGGTGGGGAAGGGTCTGCAGGGATAACGTGGAACAATGTGGGCAGGCGGGGCGTGGTGCGGCGAAGCGAGGCTGGGAGATGCGGGAAGGGGCGGGTAGAAGCAGGAACAGCAGGGAGGACGAAGGGAGCTGTATTGCGAAGGGAAATGTAAGGGGAATGTATATGAAGGGGAAGTGAAACGTGACGTGTCATGACAGAGCGACGAGCGACGAGTGAGTGAGGCGGAATGGCGAAGAAGTGCATGGCAGGGAGAATTGGTGCTAAGAGGGAAGAGGCGGACTTCTATGAAGCGAATGAAGGATGGTGAGATCCGCAGCCGACCTACCGTGGGCAAGCGGGGTTTCCCTAACTAGGTATCTCCCACCAGGAGGGCACCGACCCACCCGGGACAAGTTCTAAGCTCCCGACCGGTCTCCACGCATGTGTGGTAGTATGTAAGTGTGTGTGTGTAAATAAGGGATGAGGTTGGGACAAGGAAGGGGAAGGAAAGATCGCACGCGGTCCGTGTCCCGTTTGTTAGGGTACTACTCCAGCATTCGCCTGGAGTTGATCGGAGAAACCACGGAAAACTACGGATCAGCAGCCGGTAGTATGAATTCTCCTTCAGACAGCGGCTGAAACCGCCCCCTGACAAGCTACTGTTGAAAATTGTGCCAGTGTCGGAGTGTAACCCTAGAACCTCTCTGTCAGATGCACTGAAGTGGCATCAGCCTGAGCCACCTGTCCCGGTGGGGCGTGGCGGAATGGGTCGGTGCAACAGGCGGGGCGAGGTGAGGAGACGTTGTGAGGAGGTCCGAGGCTGGCGTGGCGGAGCGTGGGCAGGCGGGGCAAGGCGGAGGGAGACTAGGCAGGGAGGGACTAGGCTAGGCGTGGCGAGGCGGAGCAGGCGGGCCGGGCGAGGCGGGGGGCTGGCCGGCCCTTCGCAGAGCGGTGGGTGGCGGGCAGAAGGGGTCGTGGCGAAGGCGTGCGGTCCCTGTGGTCGCGGCCGGAGGTGGTGCGCGCGAGGGCAAGGAGATGGAAGCGCTCCTTGCGGTCTGCGATGTCCACGGGCGGCCAGGGGGCCTTGACGGAGGGGCCTCGCCCGTAACGAGGCGGTCTGCGATTTATTTGCCCAGCGTAACGCACACCGGCGCCTAATAGCGCGTCTTTCGCGCGACCCTTAATCACAGCCAGGAGGGAATCTGTTACCGCGGTCACCCGCTGTGGACATTTCCCTTGTACTTTCGTTACAACCTCTGCACATTTCTGCAAATCTTCCATTTTCTTACTTTCTCGCCCTTATTGAAGAATAGAAAGTACTGTAATTTCGGAAAATGGCAAATTTTTGCCAGAAAAACTTTTATTTCCGGGCCCTGATAGCGAAAAATTGGATAAATCTTGTTTCTTTAGTAAATGACTTTCTCTAACACGTTGTGCAGTCAGAATCCATGTTTAATGGGTCCTTCTTATCGAAAAATCAATTAACGGGAAAATGTCTGTCTGTCCGTCCATCTTTGGTCAAAATTAGCACATATTCTTTTTTTAAACTGAAACACAGCCACTTTTCTCAAAAATTATTTAATAATAATGACCAAATTTGTAAAAACCAATAGTTTTCCATAATTTGTGTTTAAATTACGGCAATTTATGAAAAAAATCTGAAGAACCGCTCCTATTTTTTCCCCCTATCAATAGAACAAGTAAAGGTTTAAAATAATCGCGCATGTCTCATTTTCGTTGAACTTTCGGAATTGCATATTTAGAAACAATACGAGAAAGTATGTTCTATTGTACCACCACTAGTTTTCTTTTTTGTATGCTTATAAAGAACTCGAAATTACCTAATAATTTGCTTCCAAAAGCAGCTTCTTGAAAAATGCATATAACAGAACAAAAGTTTGCTGAATACAAAAATTATGTCCATGGCTAAATTTTGAAAGCAGGTGCCTAAAATGTTTGCCATTTAGCAATAATTTTGTCACCAAAAAGATAAGATAAGAATAAGATAAGACCAAAAAGATAAGAATCGGCACCGACCTACCGTCGGCTAGTGGAGTTTTCCTAAACTAGGTATCTCCCACCAGCGGGACACCCCCTGCTGGGAAACGTTCTAAGCTCCCGGCATGTGTGGCAGTGTAGTGCATGTAAGGGTATGTCAATGTAAGAGTCAACGAAAGAAACGAAAGATCGCGCGTAGCCAATTTGTTATGGTACTGCTCCGGCATTCACCTGGTGTTGTTATCCCATCAACACTTTCGTTCATCCTAGGAAGAGTAACATTACCCTACATAATGATGAATATCCTCGTGACTCACCCCATGCAGGCGACGAGCCCATTCTGGTAGAGCGGGGGCGCGCTGTCCCAGAGGTCTGACAACCGGAAGTCCAGGTCCGACGCCAGGTTGGTCAGCAGCTGCAACAGGAGGCGAACGTCACATCACCCACGTTTTATCAATCACTACAAACAATTACGAACTCCATCACTTGGGTGCCAATGGGAAAATAAATATACAGTTCTCAATTAGAAAACAATGTTAATTCAAACGCCATCAAGGGAATAATTATATGAGTCATTGACAACAATATTATTTATTACAATAGCAGATTTCTATGGCCATCATCATCAGTTTTCTAGTACAAGAACAAATTTAAAAAAGCATTAAAATATTAAAAAAGTTCTTTGTAAATGCCAACGAAAACCCACCACAACCATCAAGAAGTTGTGACTGACTGATTGATTCTAGGTATGTCAACTGCTATTTATGGTCATTAGTTAGTGTAGTGTTTTATCTAGGGAAGTGGCGGTGTTCGTCTCTCGCTGGAAAAGGATAAAAAGGGGCGAACTACACTTCGTCTTGCAAGGAATCTCCTCTCCAAGTATTTCTCCCCAGCCTGGCACCGCCTCAGCTCTAAGCTCCCGACTCACTTTCAACAAGCTCTAAGCTCCCGACCGTTCTTACGGTGTGTGTGGAAGTGTAGTGCATGTTAGTGTAAGTGTGTGTAAGGGAAAATGATAGGACAAGGAAGAGGTAGGAAAGAATGCCCGCGGTCTGTGGCCCGTTTGTTAGGGTGCTACTCCAGCATTCGCCTGGTGTTGATGGGAGAAATCACGGAAAACTGCCGATCAGAGCAGCCGGCCGCTACAATTCTCCTCTAGACATTTAACTGAATTCGATCTAGCCATCTATCTAGCGCCGCAATCCCCACCATGGTCCGGACTCGAACCCTAGAAGCTCGTGATTAGAGTCATTGTTTTGACAACAATCGTTACTCTGAGTACTGTAGCTAGGTATTATGTTTCGCCCCTTCCATCGCGGCTCCCCGGTTCGATTCCCGGTGGACCGCGTGGCTTTTGCGGGGCGCAAAGCAGTTCCCTTACGAATCACTCTCCCCTACTCAATGCGCTCATTACCACTCTGCCACGCCATCGCAGTCACCGCCGGTGACGCCTCACGGACGCCGGGGCGGGAAAAGCACGCACTCCCCCCCCCCACGCTATTTAGAGAACAGTTTTTTTTAAATATGTATTTTCTACCTGCTCAATCGTACAATGTTTCGTTTTAATTTCGTTTCGCAATAATTGTATTACAAGAAGGATACAATCTGCAGGTAAATAACATTACCCATATCGTAGGCGTTCAAGGGCAAATATAGCATCGTAGGAGGCAAAATCAGAAACAGTTTCCGGGCAGGTAGGCCGTGGTCCAGTTGGCGATGAAAGACCAAACGTTTCGTCCACGACTGCGGTGGACATCCTCAGACCCCGAACACTGCGCCCGTGTTCCTACCACCACTCAAGATGCCCACAGCAGTCGTGGACGAAAGGTTTGATCCTCATCGCCAACTGGACCACGGCCTACCAGCCTGGAATATTTCTCTGAATATTACCCATAAATGATAAGAATAACATATGTTATTTATATTTGAATAAATAGCATACAACTTAAAAAGAAGTGAATTGCAAAGATGGGAATTTATTATAAAAGTTAGGGAAGATGAAAAAACTTCTTTGAAAACGTGAACATATTCGAGGATTCGGAAAATACATTTGTCCTAAAGCAAAATGTTTAGACTCAGTTAAAGTTGGTACTCTATTATAAACGTTTTTCGTGAAATGGAAAATAATGGAATTTAAAACAATCAATTTGCAGTATTCGACAAGGATCATAGTGCATTTAACATTTTCCGAAGAAATTAATTTTGAGCAAATTGTAGCTGATTTATATTAGAAGTAGAAGCACTGCACTCAATAATACTTGCGTATATGTATTTCGAGGTAATGCACGAGATTTACTCATTTAAATGTTCATTCACAAAAAAATTACAACTTCACCCCCTTCCTCACCCCTGTCCTCAAGTCTTTCTCCTAAGATATGGAATTCAGGCTCTCATTCCGTTCCTCAAACCCTCACTCCTCACCTGCTTCCCTCTGTCTCCTATCTCCATTCAGTCTTTATTTTTCACTTTCGCGCCCTTACTTTGTAAGAAGAGAAAAATATTGTATTCGACCGCCGGAAAACGGACAATTTTCGACACCAAAACTCTTATTGTCAAGCCCTTTTCAAATGCTAGAGCTAAAACTATTCAACCAATTGTCTCCAAAACTGGTATTCTCCGATTGACTTAAATGAACTCGATGCCTTCTAAGTTTGAAGCAAATAGTGAGAATTTTGGGGTGTTCTTTTCATCACGTCGCAACAACATTGTCAATTGTTTTAATAGCTTCAAATGTTTTGATTGAACTTTGACCTCGGATAGCGTAAAGGTTAGAGAAGCTCAAGGGAATGGTGCAGGTCTAATTTTCTTTGAAACTTCTGATTTTTCCTAAATTGCAAAAGTTCAAATTTTTCCGCCTTCTTTCTACAAATACAATAGAGATTTTTCCTTATTAAAGTCAGCTCTTTAAAGACATATCTTGAAATAAGCTCATGTACAAGTTCTCGCGTAATTTTGTGTGAAATATAGACCATTAAAACGTTAGAAGTATTTTATTAAAAAAATATTCAAATTTTAAAAACAATAAAAATTTCTCCTTGTATCTATCAAAAGACGGTAAAAATATTGGTGTTAGTGTCATTTTCGATGAACTCTCCACATTTTCAAAAATTTCAAAATTAGAGCCAATGCGAGAGTGTATGTGCCGTTGTAGGACCACTAGTTACAATTCTTTCCAGCTCCCTTTCCTTTTGTATCTTTCACAGTCCCTTGTTGTTCTTCTTCCTCTTCTTTTCGTCTCTTGCTCCCTCCGTGTACCCAGGCAATGAGTACGTCCCTCGCTGCACATGTAACAATGAGAGCCGCAGGCACCTGCCCAGCCCTTGCTCTGCCTTGCTCGGCCGGCCAGCGCTCCCTCCCTCGCACATGGTGCATCGTTCGCCCTCCACTCGGCAGATTGCTCCGCTCCCCCCGCCCCAGCCACCCCGCCCCGCGCTTTTCATTTGCGGAAATGAGCTTCCGGCACCACTCGCTAGGGGGTGTGGACGTGGTAACGGCACGAACAGCCTCCTACGACGGTGCGCATCATTGAGGATCGGAGAGGATCAAGGTGTGCTCTCTCGCATGTCCAACAGAAAGGTTCTTATCTTGAAGTAAGTTGCCAAATTCATTTTTAGACAAGCAAATTTCTAAAATTCGTTTTATTTGTTACATAGTACGTTTCGGAGCCAAAATATGACTCCATCATCAGGTACAGTATACCAAAATAAAGGTATTTGATTTTCCAGGAACAACAAACATCTTTTTATTAGACCCAGCCACCTGCCCAAAATGTGAAGGAATGTTTTAAACCTCTCACATTATCCTTGAATTCTTAAGCCTCCAAACTCTAAGAAAATCTCTTGGGATCAATGGCGATATAAATAAAATATTTAATTCAATTCAAGATTGCAAATCAAATTTAAACTATCTTAATATTGGTGGTCCCGATAAAATTTCCTGAATTAATGTAAAACAATACTGTATTCAATAATTCTGTTTGTTACAATTTATCTCTGACGTAAATTAAGAGTGGTAGCTAATGACCAGAGATGTTTCTAAATGGCGACTTAAAATAAATAATTAAAAAATGTTTTAATTTGATTCGTTCCTATAATATCGCAGACATTGATAGTATTTATTACTAATTTTGCCAAAACAGTAAAATAGGTCTCTACCTAAAAATTGGATGTTTACTTTCGTGTACGTGTCGTTCTCTATTAGCAGGTTTGACTTTAGCGCACAAGATAAAATAAACATTAACAAACGAAAACAATAACAGAAAACAACGCCGTTTAATTTCCATTGTTATTTAACGAATATGTCCCCGTTTTACAATTGTGAATGGGAATTACTGTAAACCAATCACATTTCACAAAAAATCGAGTTCTAACGAAGCGAGTTCATTTTCGAAACAGGATTTAGACCAGATTCTTCCAAACGAGTATTTGAACCAAACTATAGGTTTTTCACATTACTCACACAGGCATTGTGAAAAAAAACACAAGAGAGACGAAAATCTGCATTTTGCTCTCCGTTTAACGCGATTTCAATCCGCAAACAGACAAAACAATTGACCCACTTTTTCCCCAACCACCCGAATTTAAACTCTGGCAAAACCAGCTCTTCCACGAACGAAATTAAACACATTTGCTGCAATAAATGAGAAAACGAGCGCGCACGTAGTGCATTTAAAATTTTCAATTGCTTATTTTCCCAGAATTCAAATTAAACGCGGTTTTTCGAAACGGCGAGCTGTAAAAACGCGATAAGTTGCGGCCGCCGTATGCGCCCCGCTGCATTCATTTGTCTGCCGGTCGCGCGGTCCGCCGGAGTGGCCTGTTGTGTATTAGCGCTCGCAATTTCGCGAAATCCATTCCGGATAATTATCTGGCACCGCACCGCAGACTGCCCCGTGCAGTGTGTGCCCGCTGCCAACCGAGTGGGGATGTGGAATGTGCAGAGGGCCAGTGCAGCGTGTGCGAGCTCTGTGGCTGGTGAACGGCGAGGCAAGTATTCTGAGGATTGCATGGCCATCGTTGGGATTTTGGGCCACCTCCGGCCGGGAGGTCCTAGGGTTCGAATCTCGACGGCGGAGGGCTACAAAGCTGGTGTCGAAAATGCTGCCACCGTTAGGAGGGTAACCCTAGGACCTGTATGTCAGAGGCACTGCAGTGACATTATGTTACCCTGGGACACCTACGAACGCTTTTTTTTCTTGAGGAGAGCACATATACAGGGTGTCCGGGGAGGAAACGTCAATATTTTGAATGGCTTAGCCGCAATATGTAGTCAAGAGATTGTTTGAAAAAATGCTTTCTAGGCAAACATTTGCATCGCAGAAGTACAGAAACACTCCAGAAAAGTAAATTGTTTATTATTTAAAAAAGAAATTAATATATTTGTTCAGAAAGAAAAATTATCCCAGAAATAATGAAAAGCAGTCGAGATGTGTAAACTGGATGTATTTCCGTGTTCTACACAGCAGAATTCTTTAGAGCACATTTACCTCCACACAGCGACTGAATTCGATCCTGCTATGTAGCTAGTGTCGAAAATCTTGGCACCATCGGGAATCGAACCTAGGACTTCCCGGTCAGAGGGACGGCAGTGACATCAGTGATGTCCTGAGCCACCTCACCCGATGCGAGGAACGAGCGTGTGTGTATATATATTATCGTTTCGTAAAGAACTATTTTAATCCCGTGCGTTTGCAGTGGGTGGCTACCCCCTCTATCCCTCTCCCCCTCCTACCTCTCGGAATGCTGCAACGCTGCACCGACGCGACCCCACCCAGGCTGCCGCTGCCGCGGGGCAGGCCAAGATTAAAAAGGCGGCGCGCGTCGCTGCGCGCACGGCCGCCAGGGGCGCCACGGGTGCCGCGCGCAATCCGCGCCCCGGCCTTCATCTGTTTCCAAAGCCCCCTCGCGGGACTCGCAGGAGCGTGCACGTGGAAGAGAAGGGGAGGGGGAGAGGGGGTTGTGGAAAGACGACAAGGGTGGAGGCGGAGAAGACTTCACGTCCGGGAAGTGGAAGAGAAGAGAAAGAAGGGAAGAGGCGATTGCAAAATGACGATAAAGGAGGGGAAGACTTGACGTCAGGGAAGTACAGAGAAGAGAAAGAAGAGAAGAGGCGATTGGACGATGACGACAAAGGAAGACAAGACTTGACGTCAGGGAAGTAGAAGAGAAGAGAAAGAAGGGAAGAGGCGATTGCAAAATGACGACAAAGGAGGAGAACACTTGACGTCAGGGTAATAGAATATACATTACATTGTTCCAGAATTTTTGAACCTCATTTGGAATATTGTTTGAAAGAAAGTACCGAATGACATGAAACTATATTTTTGGAGTTTACGATTTTCTATATATTTGTAGTATTTTTTCTAACTTTTCTTCTGCTTTTGTGCAATATTACACCAATGGTTAATCTAATACGATTAATACTTCTCAATTTGCACTATACAGGTCAAATCTTTGCAACACCAAAAATATTTGTATTTGTAAGTATTTTGACTCTTCGAGAATGTCAAAAATCAGTGACACTGTAAGAATATGTGGTATTGCCTTCATTTCTGCATAGAAACTGGTGAAAAATATTGGTAGCCGGCGTCGGTATCAGAACTGCATAACTGCACTCCCGAGCGTCACGAAGGTTGAGAATTTCGAGACACCTCGGGTTCCTAGACGGGTGACCGCCCGGGAACTCCGGTTACTAACCGCGCCGAGCCCCTCACCGAAGGGATAAAAGGAATCGACTGCCTGGGACGCTATGCGATAAGACAAAATTAAACGGATTACTCCAAATCCCTACTCTCAATGTTCCAAAGATGACTACGATATGTAGTTACAATAAAGGCGCAACAAATTAAAAAGCAACAATAAAAATTCATATTTACACATACATTCAAAGCACTATGACATGGAACTCTGAAGGCTTTATGACGTTTCGATGACAGTTCGTGTAATGTTGCCGAATTTAATTTCAATTTATCAGCTTTGGTATTTTGCTTCATTTTAAAGCTCTTTAAAAGTCTTTTCTAAAAATATTTCTATTAATATTAGTCGCAAGTTAATAGACTATTAAATTCAGTGTACAAGGAAAAAGGGAAAATATCCAACTTCGGTGAAAATTCACTACCAACTCGAGGGAAAAGTGAGTTTTAAACTGATTAAAAATCGAACTTCAATGCAACGTAATCCAAACTTTTTGAAAAAGCCAACAAAACGTTGATAACATTTCATCCTTTTCATTTATGGTTCCGAATTTCTTTGCCATAAGTTTACAAATTTTGCTATGAAGAAGGCATGACGGAAAATGAAAGTGCTGGGTACAAGAATATTCTTGAAAAACTGAATGAAAGAAAAATTGTGGAGGGGCGGCAGAAATCGTCACAAGTTTGAGAATCATTACGTATGAACAGGAAATAAATGTATATCAGAGAAAGAAATAATGAATTGGTTTACGAATTCCAGAAAAGTTATACCAAGTATGAACTGAAAAAGAAAATAAGCAATGTACTGAAACTTTTAGAATAACCACATAATACTGAATTAATATAATAAAAACGTAATTCTTAACGTAATCCTCTCTCTCCTAAAAAAATATTTCTGGATACAAACGTAAACAAGAAAAGAACTCATGTGGTATAGTTTTCATAACGCAGAAAATGCGATCAGAATTTTTGCTTAATGTCCTTACAACTACCCCTTTAACTCTACACAACAAACAACCAAACCATCCAATTTGCTACTCAGACAGCAAAAATCTCGAACGCGTTTAGGTCGCCACCCATATCCCCGTACTATTTATGATACAAGCCGCTCCCTCCCCCACCCCAAACGCCGGGCCTTCCATCAAGAGCCCACGTGACCGCAGCCATTGTGCCGGCCAGCGTCATTACGGGCGCTGCATTCCGAATCGCCCGCGGCCACAGCGAATTCCACCGCAGTCGTAACTCAACAGCAGGCGTACACTCCGCGCACGCCAATTTTCGAAAATAACACAGGCACGCAAAATGAAAAAAATCAAAAGGAAAGTTCTCAGGTCCTAAGACCTGACACATTTTCCCTATTAATGTTGACGTTCTGAATCCAAATCTGAAGCGATGCACCACTACTTTACAAGGTTTTTTTTTGTTATTTAAGTTCGCATCAACTTCTAGGTTATTATCGACCACTATTGCGTGTAACGGTATGGTAACTGTGAGGATGACACGATGTGATAATGATAGGAGGTGAAAGGACGAACACAATACAACCATGCCCGAGCCAAGACTCGAACCCGCGATCCTTCGGTCCGAGATCGCTAGGCCTTAACGGCCATCAGCCCGGCTCTATAGTTTCTTTGTCTAATCTCGGAAAACAGGAGGTTGGTGGCGCAATTGTGGCTTCGGATTTGGATTGACCGCGTCGAAATGCATACAGAAACATGTGTCAAGTCTCGGGATTTGAAACTTTTTTTTGATGTTATTTGTGAAAATTGACTTCGGATTCGGCTTTGTATTCGGATTCAGCGCGTCGACATACTTAGAAAAACACATGTCGAGCCTTAGATCTGGCAACAACACACGAAATAAAAACAACAACAACAACAAAATCAAATTCACTGGCGGTTTTTGCAATTAAAAAACTAGAGGGTGATAGCGCAATTGTAGTTTCAGATTGGGACTCATAACATTGAAATTTAGAGAAACATATGTCAAGTTTTTGAACATGACGATTATTTTTTGGGATGACGTTTAACGAATACATTACATCACTTGGTATTTTTGACAAATTATTTTACGTTAGATACATAAATAAATTAATATACAGTGATGCCCGTTTAAGGTACCTGTCTACCTAAAATGCTGGAAATCGTAAAATTTCATGTTTTTCAATTTTTTTATTGCGTCCTATGCTATGTTTTATTCTCTTTTTAATTCTTCAACCCGTTTCCTGCTACGTTGATTAGTTTTAGAGAAAATATTTTTTTCGAAGCAAGTCTCAACAGCCAAGCCCTTAGCGAGTGTACTTCAAATGCATTTTCCCGCACTGGGAATTTTCAGCACATTAATGCTCCTCAAACACCATATATCATTAATGGTAAAAACTAATAATATAAATGTTTTTGAATCCTGTAGCACATGATTTGCTCTACTGAATGAACTAGGATTGTTAATGGGGCAGTAAACGTTTCAGTTATATGTATTGAAATGTCCAGTATAAATTTATAAAAAAAGACTTTCTTCTTAAATACCCAAATCCTGACTCTACTTCCCACAGGATCGTTACCATTTCACTTAATTCAGTAGAATATACAATTATTCTGATGAATCTAAATATACCAAAATTAATACATATGTTGTAGTGTTATGATGTCTGAAATAACTAAGTATTTTCGCCAAATACTTATAAACAAATAAGAAAAATTAAAAAGAACTGATTTCGAAAAACAAAAAATAATTTTTACAAGAGGAATAAAATTGAGACAAAATTCTTGATTTTTTTCCCGTCAGACAGCTACCTTTTAGTAAGCGACTGAAAAGCGTTGCCCACGTCTGCGCCGCGCATCACGTGCAGTGCGGTCACGTGAGGCCGAACTGCAGTTTCGGGTGAACGGCCCCGCAAGTCCGAAGCCACCCGCGCCGCGTACACATGTCACGCAGTGGGCGCTGCACTTCGCGCGGGCAGTGGAGCGGAGCGGAGAGGGGCGAGGCGCGAATAAATGCATTTCCTCCCGCCAGGCGCGCCACCTCCGCGCTCGCCATCGCATCGCGGCGGAGCTGAAAGGGGGCGGGGGCAGCGGGGGCCGGTGGGGGTGGGGGGGAGGGGGCAGGAGGGGCGGAGGGCCGGTGCGGCGGAGGGTGGGTGGTGGGTGGCGGGTGTGGCGGGTGGGCGGCGGCGGGCGGCAGGTGGGGGGGCGGAGGCAGTGGTAAGATTTCCGAAAAGAGTGATCCAAAATATAAGGAGGGCTACGTTAATTTGGGATTTTTTTGTTCTCTAATACAACGATCCGAAAAAAAGAAAGATCTGGGCTTTGATTTGGAATTCTGGGGTGATTAAAGGTAAGAACGTCAATTGGCATACAAACAAAAATGTGAACGCATTTCTGTTATTTTTATGAGCAGTGTGTAGGCCTACAGATTTCTAGTAGAAATTAGCACTGTATTTCCGTACCGGTTTGTAAGAAAATAGTACATTGCGAACACAATGATTAATGATCGGCTCCTCAGCTGCTCCTTGGGGCCGGTAGACATCGAGATTCAACGAGCGCCGTAGGGTGCTGCGTTGGCCCAGGGGGGAGAAAAATGTCGCTGCCCGTTATTCAGGTATTTCTGCTCTGTGAAATTTTGCCGCCCCCAATATGCTACGCATTGTGTTCAACGACTGGATGATAAGTTGGGACTCTCACATTTCGCACAGTCGTGCGCCGTGCCCACTGAAATCGGAGTCTGTAGGGTGAGGGTGAGGTGGGTGGGGGTGGGGTTGGAGGCGCCGCAACGACATAATCGTACAGTGGCGCCCTCCGCGCGGGATGGCGCGGGACGGCGTGCCAACGCAGCGCGGGCGGCCGGAATGAAACAATTAATACGCCGCGAAGAATTGCGCCGCCGCCGTGGTTAAATGGCGAAACATTTAATCATCGCGAGGCGCCTCCGCCGCCTGTTTTGGCATAAGAAAGAGAGGGAGGGGGGAAGGGGGGGTGGGAGGGGAAGAGGAAAATGCGACGGTAACGTGAATTGCGAAGAAAATAGGAGGAGGTATCGCGCAAAGAAAGACGTCTTGTGGGTGCGAAAAGGACAGAGAAGAGAGAGTGGGAGGAAAGAGAAACGGGCGAAGGAGTGAGAGGGGAAAGGAGAGAGAGGGGAAAGGAGAGAGAGGGGGAAGGAGAGAGAGGGGGAAGGAGAGAGTGACGCAGAAGAAGAAGAAGAAGAAGAAGAAGAAGAAGAAGAAGAAGAAGAAGAAGAGTAGAACGAAAATGGCTTCTCGGTCCGTATGGCGATAATGACCAGAGATATTGATTTGTATGAAATTATATATCTGGTCCTTGATTAGTGACAATATATTTTTTGTAAGACGTTTACGAGTTAGGTTTTGGAAGTGATTTGAACTCTATTTGATTATGCGGATTTGTTTCCCAGTGCTACACGTTTTTACACACATATGAAAAAAATTCCTTCGCTTATTTCAATATTTTATGCACTATGTGTTCAATAAAGGAGTTTTTTTTACCTTTTAGTTACATTTAAAGTGGTGAACCGGTTTTTAGAAGTAGAAGTACACTTTTCTCTGCAATAAGTACAACGGTTCAAGAATGACAACATAAATACTTCTGACATCGAGCATAATTTAAACAATATTCACAATAAAAAAAGAAAGATGAACATTTGAACAAACAAAACAGTGCGTTGTAACACACGTCTTTCTAAATGATGAATTATCACAAAAGGATTCAGGTACTTGATTAAATATTGTTCTACAGATAATACAAATGAGCTCTTTGAGAGTTTGATTAATGCTTTTACTTCACCATTGCGCATAAAGCATTATTAATGCATGCACACTATGCATTTAATCTATACTTTGATGTATTTGGTGACCCTTTAAATAATGCATTATATTCACTACTTTAATATTTTTATTAAATTTCTATTGATATTTTATCCCTGGAATACACAGATGTGTGGCACGGCACCCGAGTTCTTTGAATTGATACTAGTCGCGCTGCGCTAGATATTATTGTTGTATTTTCGTCTGAGGACATTTTCTTTGCGCCTGTACAGGTTTTGCACATGTCTTTTTACTACTTAATATGTTTTTCATTATTTGGGGTAATGTAGCAAGCCTAAGTATTAGGAAGTGTGAAATTTGGAATTAAAATATCTCCTGATATCACTACAGATCTGAGAAAAGGTCGGCCAAAACATGCCAAGTGCGGAATATAACCAAGAATAAAGAATAGGAAAACAAAATCTTTTTGTGGCAAATGTACAATATCTACTTGTGCTGAACATAAAAACGATGTGTGCCCGTCATGTATTGAGTTAACCAGTCGATATTCTGTATTTCGATTTTATAATGAGTAAGCAAACAAAACTGATTTTACAATTATATTTTCCGTTCTTATTTAAAGAAACTAACCAATAGAAGTATGTTTTTTTTTAAATGCGGCGCTGTGATACCCCATGTGCAGTATTTTAGGGTTACATATTTTAGTCCAGATGTTGGATCGTATTTAGGCGTACAAATCGAAACGCCCGACAATGATGGTCGAGGCTGAGCTGAAGACGGAGCCGCGTCGTCCGCCCTCGAGCCGTCGGATGATTAATGATTGGAGGCCGCGCCAACAATTCGCAGATCATTAGTCGGACGTCGTATCGCTTGCCTGCCCCCTCCCCCTCCCTCCTTCCCTTTGTGCAGGACGCATCGCCGGCAAGTGAACATCCCAGGCATATTTGCCCTCCTCTATTGCGGGAGTTTGTCATCCGATAACAATATTCTCTATTCAGTCTGCCCGCCCGGACCTCCAAGTCCATCCATTCATCTACGTTACTGCTCCTGGCGTGGGCGGACGCGGTTGTGCCCTCTGGAATGCACAGAGTCCTTGGGAGGGTTCTCGAGAAGACGAGAGTAGTCTAATTGTACTGATAGTTGTACTTGTAAGTGGTTAATGGCGGCTTAGGTGGCTCAGGGCATCAATTGATCTCATTGCCGTGCCATTGATCGGGAGGTCCTGAGTTCCACTCCGAAAGGTGGCAGGATTTTCGACACTAGTTCGTCAGCTAGGTCGAATTCAGATGCTGCCTGGAGGAGAATCCTAGCCGCTGGCTGCTCTGATCGGTAGTTTTCCGTGGTTTCTCCGTTCAACACCAGGCGAATATCGGATCAGTACCTTTACAGACAGAGCAAGATGTGTCTTCCTGACTTCTTGGCTGTTCGAATGACGCCGCGTCGTTGGCAGAGAGGCCGACGTTCTGCCTGTCATGTTGTAGGCTTCCTCAGGACAGTGACAGCGCGGTACTGCGCGTCCGGTATTACATTACAGGCGAAACGTCGGCCTCTCAGCCAACGACGCGGCGTCACCCGGACAATTAGGATGTCATGAATTCCAGTCGCGGAAGCTTACGTTGACCCCTTTTTCACGTCCTACCTCATCCGTTAGGTTCCAACACAGTAACATGCACTACTCTTTTACATATGTTGCAAGACGAAATGGGAGCTTAGAGATTCTCCTGGATGGGGCGGTGGCTCCTTGACGGGAGACACCTGATTGGAGGAAGCCCTCGCAAGTCAACAGGTAGTTCAGCGTTGGATATCGCCATCCAGTTGAGACCACCGCCACTTCCCACGTTGAAAACATGCACTACACTTACGAGACTATTGGCTACAATAGTTGAGCGCCTAGAATCACAAATCAATCATACACACGCACGTACGCACACACACACACAAACACACACTTACGTTTCTGTTTCTCTCTCTCCTCCACTTTTTTTCTGTCTTCCTTTTTCTCATTTTTCTTTTTCTCTTTCTCTCGATCTCTCCTCTACCTCTTTTCCTCCCCTCTCTCTTTCTTTGTTCTCATTTCTCTCTCTCTTTCTCTTTCTTTCTTTCTCCCTTTCTCAGTCTTTCTCTCATTCTCGTTGCCTCTCGCTCTTTACATATCCACCACACTGTCTCTATCCCTTTACCTATTCATTTCTCAGTTCGAGCTTCCGGCTTTCTACGATTGTAGCAAACAAACTTCGCACCGCCATCCAGCTACCAGTAGCAACCGCTCATCCTCGCCCCGAGGCTGCGGACACCTCTCTCTCTCCCTGTCCCTGTCTCTCTCCCTGTCACGTGGGCTGCCACCGCGCGCGCGAGCGCTCGTCCGTCTCTCGCGTGGATGAACCCGCGCCGCCCCCGCCGCCGCCCTCCCGCCCTTCGAGGCGATAAATTTCATTGCGGAGAGCTCGCGCCCCATGCAGCGCAGGCCGCGTCCTCCGCCCCCGCACCCACCGCCGTCCCCTCCGCTCCCACCGCCCACGCCGTCCCCGCCGCTGCCCCGCCGCCGGTCACACCACCCCCACCGCCCCAGCCGCCACCCGCTCACAGCGCCCGCGCGCACGGCCGTTTGTGCAGGAGCCACTCTTCGCCGAGGCGAAGCGAATCATACTCAACAGAGATTCTACGGGCCGGAGGTACTAGGGTTACACTCCGTCCAATTCAGACGCCGTCGCCCACGCACAAACCATGGGAGGTGGCTCAGGGCATCAGTTGATGTCACTGCACGAAAAAAAGGACAGTTGCAGCATACCAGATCCATGACACTGTAACAAGTTCCATTGTTACAGTATCATTGATCTGGTTTACTGCAACTGTTCTTCCTTCTCCGTGTGCAGTTCCTCTGACCGGGAAGTCCTAGGGTTACACTCCCGACAGTAGTAGGATTTTCCTCTACAGCTACATAGCTAGGTAGAGTTCAGCTGCTGTCTGGAGAACTCTAGAAACCTGTGCGATCTTTCGTATCCGTTCCTTTTTCTACTCTCATACACACGAACATGCGCAACACTGACACACATGCTGGGGCGTCGGTTGGGAACCTAGAGCTTGTCCCGGCTGGGGTAGAGCCCCTCTCATCCTCGCAGAAACCCTGTAAGTCGGCGCCGGATACCGGCGCCCAGCGAGGAATGATCATACACTATACTTATGGGACTAATGACCTTAGCAGTTGACGCGCCCCGGAATAATCAATCATTCATAAAAAGGCAAATCATTCGATGTTTCAAATACTGATAATAGTCGTTATTGTTAATAATACAAACTAATCTTGCTCTTTCTCTTTCTCTCTCTCACTCTCTCTCACGCTCTCTCACTCACTCTCTCACGCTCTCTCTCACTCACTCTCTCACGCTCTCTCTCACTCACTCTCTCACGCTCTCTCTCACTCACTCTCTCTCACGCTCTCTCTCACTCACTCTCTCTCACGCTCTCTCTCTCACTCTCTCTCACTCACTCTCTCTCACGCTCTCTCTCACTCTGTTACTTTACCGTCGTACTACTTTCCAATCCTTCTTTCTCATATATCACCGCCTCTTCCATTGCCACACCACCCTTACGCAGGTCAGCTCCTGGCGGAGACAAACATATGTTTCCCTGCCAAACCCTGATGTTCGACGGGTTGCCTATTAACGAGGCAAATGTCATATGTAAATCTTTGTAAAACGATATTTCCCGCCGTGTGTTGCTGAGCAAAAAGTGATCATCTTTGACCTTGCTGCATGATCTAAAACTTCGCAATTTTTATTCCAAGACACTTGTGTGTATTTGTTTGTTGGCTTTTATTTATTTTCTCGCTGAAATCACTATTAGTCGAGAAACAGCAACACATTGACTAAAATTATAAAATAAAGCTTCACGCTTTCAGCCACTTTCAAGATTATAAGAAGGCAACGGTCAACCTGCAATACGCACACCTATTAACACTATGTATGTATGAATGTATGTATGTATGAATGTGTGAATGAATGTATGTATCTATGTATGTACACAATAGAAGTATTTATTGTACTCTTAACAAGTTCATTAAGCAGCAAGTCCATGGGCGTTGCTCCAACCTGTGTGCCTAAGTCGCTTACAATACCCTAATGTTCATTCAACGCAATTCGTTACATATCACTCAAAAAAAAAGGAAATTTTTAGAAGTCGGTTTATATTCATTGCCTCTCATGAATATATAAAACAATACTAATTTTAATAATTAACAACAACTATTTGAGTACTCACATTAATTTATCAAAAATTATATTAACGAACAGGAGTTATAATATTATGATGTAATATGAAGTAGGGATCAAAATGATTGTCCATTAACGTCCACTATTGATACAAAATAACTATTAGCTGCCATGAAGCACTCCCCATTCAGGACCAGCACGTGCGTCGTTTGCTGCTGCCCTCGCTTCCGTTGGGGCCGTAGAAGTACCGGCGCCCGCCGCAGCGCGCGCGCAGGTCGTTTCGGCACACACGAGCGACGCGGAAGGGAATTTATGAGGCGGGCGCCCACGTGTGCCGCTACGAGCGCCGGGCGCTGCTAGCGATTCTCTCACCCTCCGTTTGGACCGCGATTTTCGCAGATCTGCCCCTGGCAGGTATCAGCTGTTGACGGTTTCGTCACTCTAGTGACGTTTGAGCACCCGATTGGATGCAACCTACCAGGAGCACTGTTGCATAAATCACAAGTAAGTACCGATTGGCGTGTTGGCGGAGAATTGAAATATTCGAGGCACGTCTAATGATTGATTGTTAGTGATTGTGGGTGCGCCAACTACTAAGGTCATTAGTCCCGTAAATATAGTGCATATTTGAATCGCAAGAGGTGGTGCCCGGCGGTACGGCAAGATCCGGTGACACGGTACACATCGATCACAGGGGTTTCCCAAAGCCAGGTATTTCCCCCCAGACGAACACCGCCCCAGCCGGGACAAGCACTATCCTCACGACAGCCAATGAGCTTCAGGTATCAGTTTGCGTCACAATATTAGCGGGAATTTAAAATGTAGCCATATACCAAATCATCGCGTTACAAGACATTGAAATAAATTTAAGAAGTATTTCTTTTAAATATTGCATCTTGAACACATTTATCGTGTTATTTTTGAGCGGTCACAGTTAAAAATTCTCTCTTTATGCCACTTTCAAAATGTTTTTCATCACTTCTCGTTCTCCATACATGGCAGCCAGCGTCTGGTCTGGCTTTTCAAACGAAATGCCCGTGCTGTGGTCACGTGGTTCTTGACGCAAACTGTGCAAAAATCGGAGCCACTGAGTAACTCAACCATATCTTTCCACCATTTGCGGGTTTGGTGGTATTACGATTAGCGTACAAGACTGTTATAACGTGTTGGAACTCGCCTGAAGCCGTTGAATTTTAAGGGCGAAAACATCTTTTGTTCGCCATCCTTCAGAGGGGAAGTAAAGCTTGCTGTCCCATGTTATAGATTTACTGAATTTAGATAATCCTGAAGCCTAAATGAAGCCTCTGAGCTAAATTCTAGTCGCCTGTTTCGTCGCCCGAGTAATATCCCCTTTCTCCGCTGGATGGTGAAAGAGCTTAGCGAAATTCGCGTGGTCACATGGAAGAGCTAACCTAATGACCCGAGTTTTGGAATGTAACTCGAAGCTTCGCTGGCCGTTCGAAGGCTGGGCGGGCGAATATCGCCTCGTCGCGGGCCGCTGGGCAGAGAGACGCATGTTCGTTTCCAGTCGCGTCCAACACGTGGCGTGTCGATTCTGCTCGATGGCTCCAAATCGCCGCGATCCGCGTTTGAAACACGGCTTCAGTTGCTCGCCCCGCGAGCGGCGGGGGCAGCGCTTTTTCTGCGGAACTCCGCTCTGTCGAACGGAAAGTGACCGGTGGGGTTGGCGAGTAGAACGGACGGCGGGTGGCACGTGCAAACGGCTGCATGCGGTTGCAGTTTGGAGGGTTAACGGCGCGTGAAAGGGGGTTCCTTTCAGGTAATTATTCTGTCGCTGCTAAAACACGTTCACTTTGCAAACGTATTTGCTCAAATTCTTTTTTAGTGTTGGTATTTTATTTTTTGTAAATAAAATTGCCACAGAGCGAAATTTTATTTGCATAAATAAAAATAATAATAATAATTGTTGTTATTATCGTTATTTATGCCTTAATTCATTCATGTTTGCTTACAATTTACTCTATCCATCTGTGTTATTTAAAGTTTTTGACTACATTTCGAAAACACATATATTACTATTTTACTGTGTTAGTTACATTAGTGATGCTTATTAAAAAAAATTAAACAAAACTATAAATAATAACCTTTATTATGGAGTATAATTTTCGTACTTGGATTTTTGGGACATGAAGTGAAGTTGGCATGAGTATTAGTTTAATGTAAACAATTATTAATAGTTACTTGTAAGATAATTCATTATAAGATATTTTGCATGTCTTACATACGTTTTAAATATTTTATATTCCTAAAGTATGATGTGTGTTTACATTTATAATGAGATGTCAAGGACGACATAGTAAGGGTGTAACTGTAATATGTATCGATGGGTTGCCCGATAGTGTGAAACAAAGAGTAACCATTGAAAACGTTCGTCAAAATAAAGACTATCATTAACTAAATCTGTACATGTTTGGTTTCTGACTTTAATAACCATCACAAATAGCTATATTAAAATTTCAAAATGTATCTTTATGATATTAGTAATCTATTGTGGAAATTATGGTATGAATTATTATCGAAAAAATTTCTGTAATAAAAATCTGCCTTGTTTCTAAGATCAATAATATTAAAATGTATTGAACACATTAACTCAATCTCCATATTACAAATAATTTAATGAATGTGTTAATTAGTAAATTTGTAAATAAAAATATAAATTTATACCCGTTTTTAATATTGATAATAATAAAAATAATAAATATAATTATAACAAACAGAATAGTAATATATATTGAATATTTAGTATTAAATATCTTTTTACTTGCTAATAAATAAAATAGTCAATCATTAACTCGAAATTCTTATTCTGAAAGTATCAAATAGAGCTGTTTATATCTAAACTATTTTAACATAAATGCGCATTCATTTGACAATTATATAATTTTCCCTGCCAACACTCATCAAAATTTAATACATACGTTATGACCGTGTCACAGTTTTACATTTCTGTATAGCAAAAAAAGAAATTTATTCACCCATTGACCTGAAAAATCTTTTATTCGTTTTTTACGTCCCTGTTCTGGTTTACGAGAACTTGGGAGTAAAACATCGGCCATTTCATTCGTCATATTATTCTCGATAGTTTTTAACCTACTTTGAGTTATTGTCTACAATCTAGAGCATGGAGCCAATTCTTTCAAAGAATGGTTGGCGTTATCATTGACCGTCTTAGTTAGTTAATAAAATTCAATATAATATGTCAAAATCAGAATACAAATTTCACATAAATATCTTAAATATAAAAATTAGTTAAGAAATATACACGTTTTAAAAAACAGTTTAGAAAGGATTGATTATTTTTTATATTTATCATTTTTATTTTATGAAAATAAACAAGTTTTCAGGTTCACTGACTTCATTTGCTAAAATGATCGAATTTAAATTATGGCTAAGAAATGAAATCATAAAAAATGACAGAATTTGTACTTTATTACTACACTTTCGACGTTTTATGTAAGAAAACAATCAGCTAAGAAACATTATTCGCATAATTTTGTAATTGACAAATTACAAAAATCAGTTGCCGGTGCTTATTCGGTTACCAAGTTCCAAACGATTCCTCACCCAATCAATCAATCATTAGCCCTTTTTAAAATTTCGTCGATCGCAGAGTTTAAATGTAGTGCAATGCTTGACCATATTGATGGAATAGTCGAATGATATTAAAGGTTCTCGAAGTTCTGTATTATGTAATGCAGGTGATGTCAGAATCAATCGTAATATAAATCAGCCCTTAAAACTGGATCTGTTATACCAGAAGTGTAACCTGCACACCTTTCCTTGGGCTCTGGAATTTCATACTTTATCCTTGTACTATAATACGACTTGAATAACGAATAGAAGTACCAATGAAGAGAGGTTAGCAACATTTGAAAATTATTTTCGCCACAAACTAAAAATTTTGCATCGCTAATAGAACTACAGATTTGATTTCCACAACCCCGACGACTCCACTCCCACCACACCTTGGAAAAGGAGAGCTCATAAAAACGTGGGCATGGTGAAGCTGCATTTACGTCCAGATGTAAAGCAAGGGGCCATCTCAACTGTTGTGTAAATAACTAATCTTAAATACATTTAGGGACTTCATTTCGCCTTGGAACACGCACGCTCGCAGGGGAGGGCCGGGTCGCGAGCGCTTTATTCTGCCGCGGGGACCCCTAACGCTGGGCGAGTTGCGGAGTTGGGGCAGCGGCCAGGTCCTTGGGGCACACCCGGCGCGCGGTCGGGCCTCGGGGGGCGGGGGGGGGGGGCGGACGCCTCACTTCGATGAGATGTGCCGCGCGGGCGCTCCGCAGTGACCCCGCACCCACCTTTCCCCTCCTCTTCGTACCACTTCTACGTCTCTCCCCACCCCTCTCTCTATACTATCCCTACCACCTCTTGCACATTTCTCACCCACCCACGACCACCCACATCCCGCTCCCTCCTACAGCCTTCACTCACGCCGCCATCTCCACCACTGCCTTCACCTACCCCTTCTCTCGCCTCTCCAACAGACTCCCACAACCCTCACCCCCACACACTCTCTCCACCACTCCCCACGACCAGCCAACCATACCACACCCTTCGCTTCATCTACCCTCACCATTCCCCCTCCAGTACACTTCCCCACCCACCGCACCTCTCCACATCCTCCCACCATCCCATAATCACCTACATCCCGCCCCACACCCCTGCTCGCATTCCACCCCATCCCCTCCACACCCCTTCCAACATCCCTCCCCCACCACAACACACCAAGTCCCCCTCGCCACTACCACCCATATCCCTGCCCACAGCTGTGGGATGGGACAGGAGGGAACAGTCCCTCACAAGTCGTCAGAGCGCGCTATATACGTGTTGACAGGTACAAACAATAGGATAATTATCATTACAAAATTTCATACGCTAAGGATAGATGGCTGTTTTGGCATAGCATCAGCTCATGCCAATGCAGTGCCTCTGACCGGAAGGTTCTGGTGTGCGAGCCCCTACGATGGCAGGCGTTGCGGCGCTAGCTACAAAGCTAGGTCGAATTAATACGATGTGTGCAGGAGAATTCTTGCGGCCGACGTCTCTTATCGGCAGTTTTTCGTTGTTTCCGATCAACACCAGGCGAAGTCTGGAACAGCGTCCTAAGGAATGAGACATGGAGCGCGCGCGATTTTTCCTTCCTCTTCCTTGTCCTTTCCTCACTACACAAGCACACATGCCGGGACACAGGTCGGGAACCACGCTCAGTATAATAATATTAATAATATTTATTATTATTATTACTATTATTATAATTCGATCACATACATGGCTGCCTCGCCCTTGCTTGGTTCATCAGACGCCATTAGACTTCATTCCCCATATTCGTTGCTAACCACCAGCTCGCTCTCTCCTCCTCTCCCCATCCCCTCCCGCACCGAACCTGCCCCTCCCTTCTCCAGGACTCTGACCGTCCCCCACCGTGTCCTCCGGGCCGGAGCCGGCAGGCCCACCCCGCCCCGGAACAAGCGGATTCAATTACTGGCGCCTCATTAATACTGGCGGAGTTGGCGAGCGGCGGTCGTGGTCGCGGCCGCGGCCGGAGCTCCTCCGGGGTTCCAACTTCCTCCAGACGCCCCCCCCCTCTCCCCTACCCCCTCCGACCGCCAACCACTCCGGGCGGCGCGTTAGCCTAAGCCCCGCCGGCGGGCGGTGGGGACGCGACATCGACAGCGGGACATCGATGCTCAAAATTAAAACATCCATGTTCAAAATACATCGTACCAAAACCATCGATGTTTTAAAGTTGCTTTCGTACCCTCCAATCTTACATTTCTCCGGACAAAATATAATTTAACAGTTGCCATGTACGTTAATTGATAATTAAAATTATTTGAAAACAAAGTTAAAAACGCCTAATTGAGTGCGATATACTTGAAAAAATAATCAAGAAAATACTACGGCATTATAATGATTTTGGGTAACGGAAAGAAGTGTGCTCGAAAGTAATACAAACAGGGAACACAAACACTGTGGTACCATCAGTTACTATTTCGTATTTTAAGTTTTACAAATTTGTGATTATGAGCATTGTTCACAAGCAAAACATCGAAAACATGAAAACATCGATCCCAAAACATCGATGTTTAAATAACATCGGTTTCAATACACCGATGTTTAAAACTTGGATAATCTTATAAAAACTTCGATGTTTTTAAATATCGACATCACTAGTTTGAAGTAGTTTTATTGTAACTGCATTTTTATTTTCTAGGCGTACTTCGTAAGAAGATGATTGTATGATTTGATTGAATGTATTGATTTTTATCATCTTAATAAAAACAGACTCAGCGTTTTTTATATCCCGTATTTCTTATTCCGATCCTATTTCAGGCCCTTTTCAAAAATCTAAAAAAATATAATAAAAGGTTTATTAAAATGGAGACCTACATGAATATAATAGTGAAACATATACTGTAAAACGATGAATTAGGAAGTATTGATCCATAATAATAAAAACGGGCTGATAATAAAGATCCATCTCCGGCCCCTTCCTTAAAAGCAGAAGAAGAAGAAGAAGAAGAAGAAGAAGAAGAAGAAGAAGAAGAAGAAGAAGAAAAACAAACTGTGACACACCAATTTTCCTTATTTGTCATATCATAAAGAAAAAAGTAATCTTTTGATAAAATAAATTGTCAAAGGTATGAAAAACAATCAAATTGTAAACATCATCTGGTCGACTAGTATTCCAATTCTGTTTTTTTACAATTTGTTACAGGTTTTAAGAGTTTACATGGAATTACGGAAGAAACGACCTGGCTCATTGCCGCCCCCGGAATTATCAACGTTCCTATTACTGTTGTGGGAGAGGTTGGGTTTCTGCACGCGGGATTTCTCCCGCCGCCCCGTGAGTGCATTGAAAAGCAGTGGCTTTGCGTCGGCCTGTCGCCCGCTCCGGCCGCCGCGCAGCGCTGCGACAGCGACAAGTGGCCGCCAATGTTTGCGATTAGCTCGCAGCGTTGCGGGCGCCATAGCGCATTCTGGCGGGCGGAAAGCGAGACGCGCGTGTCAAACGGACGCACAAGTCGCGGGTACTAGTAATGTTTCAAAGGGGAAAAGTGCTATGGTTCTTATTTTTCCATTAAATGCATTAGATTCATGAAGAAGAAACATCGAAATATCGATTTTTTTATAGGGGCTGATGATGGTACGGAATACATCGTAGATTTGAACAATGGCAACTTACTGGTTTATTAAATTTAAAAACACTTTCAATTTCAAAACCACTATGACACATTTATAATAGTAATAATAATAATAATAATAATAATAATAATAATAATAATAATAATAACAAGAAGAGCAACAACAATAACAACAACAATAGGACGTTATACAGATGATAACAAAAAGCAAAACAAAGACAAAACTAAAGTCCTTTTATTATGTCCACATTCCGGTCATGCTTCAAGGCTTCCTCCTTGCTTATTACTCAATCTCATCGCAATAACTACGCCCTGATGGTCGCAGAAGGGCGACCGCGACTTCGGCCGCGGATGTCTACGCTTTCCTTGCTTATATTCCCAAGACGTCGAAAATCGTCTGTACTCGGAGACATTCAACTCTCTCCCACATTTCAACACATCTGTCTCTCCTCTGTAGTCACAGACCTTTAATTTCCTTCTATATTCCAAAACGTAACCTATTTTTCAAGACAAACTTTCGACCGTTTAGTGAGACATCTACCTCTATTCTAGTTATTGATTTCGCTCTTCAGTTTATCTCGTCCGTCTTTTTTAATAGTAATTCCTTTTGAATGTGATTTTTATTTGTACACACGCCTTTTTGCAGCTTTACTTTACCTATAATATGTGCCTTTTTTCGTGCCCAATTTAGCAAAAATAAATGCCTCTTTCCTGTCTATTTTACTACAAATAAATGCCTCTTTGCCTGTGTATTTTAGGAAATATAAATAACTTTTTGCCGGTATATTTTAGATAAAATAAATGCTCTTTTGTCTCTCTATTGTAGGTAAAATAAATACCTTTTTGCCAGCCTATTTTAGGTAGAATAAATACCTTTTTGCCTGTCTATTTTAGTGAAAATAAATGCGTTTTTGTCACCCTATTTAAGGTAGAATAAATGCCTTTTTTGCCTGCCTATTTTAGATAAAACAAGAGGCTGAACGTGCGGGCTCTAGCCACCCGAAGCAGCAGATGCGATTTTTCTCGAGGAGGAGCAAGAATCGTGGCGGGAGGGGCGCGGGGAAGGGCCAGTGCTAGTGGTGGGGTGGGGGTGGCAGTGGGGTGGATGAGCGATGGCCCCCGTGGGAGCAGCGGTGTGCTGTCCGCCGCCCCCGCACCGCCACGCGAGACTCCCTAGCGGGGGGGGGGCAGCGGTGCTCCTCATGGAACACGATGCCGCCGGGCTGCACGCGCCCTTCACGCCCAGGTGCAGGCTCCGAGCGCTGTGGCCTGGCCGACGTTTCCCCAACCATTGATTCGTTGATTGTTGACTAGTGATACCGGGGCGTGTCCGCCATTAGTCCCGTAAGTGTAGTGCGTTTTTTTCTCTCGGGAGGGAGCGGTTGTCTTCGTCCACTGGTTGGAGAGATCCGGTACCAACCTACCGTCGGGGGGGGGTCCCCAACTAGGTATCTTCCAACACCTGGGCACTCCTATATGCGTGGTAATGCACTGCATGTAAGTCTGTGTGTATGTGTGTGTAAAAGGTGTGGATAGGATAAGGAAGAGAAAGGAAAGATCGCGCATGGTCCGTGGCCCGTTTGTTAGGTTACTGCTCCGGCATTCGCCTGGCGTTGAGCGTAGAACTTACTAACAACTACTGATGAGAGCAACCGGCCGCTGGAATTCTCCACCAGACAGCGACTGAATTCCACCTAGCCATGTAGCTAGTGTGGAAAATGTAAGGAGTGTAATCCTAGAACCTCCCGGTCAGAGGCACTGCAGTGACATCAGTTGATGCCCTGAGCCACCTCTCGCGGCTTTTCCCAACGTGGAATGAAGTGCTGCCTCCGTTCGGGTGCACGGTGTACCGTCTCAATCGTCAGAACTTCACAGTTACGTCATCAACGGGGCTCGGATTCTGATGACTGTCATCTTTTCATTGGTGCATGCAACACTAACATGTAAATGTACATTTATCACAACATTCAGGTGATATAACAATATAATTATTGGGTGTTTTCGCCATTTTCAATTTTAGATAGTGTTTGCGTCATTTTTGTCATTTTATGGATTTTCTTTTCTTTCAATTGTTTTTGTTAGTGAATGTTTCATGAATTTACAATGATACACTAAAAACAAAGTGTTTATTGTATCATCAGTTTATGACGAAATTCACTACTGCATTGACTGTTTTTTGAACACTCCAAATTACACGGATTTTCGCTTATCACCTCGACATTCCAAATCTAAGCTAAGATTGCAAATTAAAACAAGCCATTACTTTTGTTAGAAACTATATTAGCCATATTTGAATATGAGGAAATGTTATCCTTCCTTAAACGGGAATACATTGCGTTTAAAAGTGTAAACAGTTATTTTTAAATGTGTCTGGCGGGCATTTAAGGTAGTTCTAAATCTCAAAAATGTAAAGAATTTTGTGTCCGTTTTGTTTTCCTTTGAATATTTGAATTCTGTGTGCATTTAGAGATAAACTATTTTTCTATTTGTTTCTAAGGTTCATCTATTTCTTTACAAATAATTGGCCAAAATGCATATTTTAACAATTCTAGATCATTCTCTAGAAGAAATGTGTGTTACATGCTGCATAAAGAATTATTATTTTTTATAGTTTACGATTTACGATGTTCGACGTGCATTCATGTGCTGAAAATTCCCAATTCTGGAAAACGCATTAAAAGTTCACTCACTAAACGCTTGATATTTGACACTCGCTTCCAGGAAAGTTTTTTTCTAAAAACTAAGAAATGTAGCAAGAAACGGTTTGAGGCATTTACAGATAATAAAACAGCGCATACTGTCCAATACAATATTGAAAAGAACATGAAATTTCACGACTTTTATCATTTTGAAGTAGACAGCTACGTTCAACATAAATTCCCCGACCCCGGGACCGGCCGTCGGCGGACCGCACCGCCTCCCGCCCTCGCCGTCCTCGCTCCGTCCACGCCGCCTCCGCCCTCGGCGACGCAGCGCCGGGGGCCACGCGCAGTTGGAGTTGGAGGCCGGGCGAGGACGGGCAAGTTGGCTCTCCCGCTCTGAGTAATGAGGGCCAGCCACCGACCCCCCACCCCACCCCCTCTCACCCCTCCCTGCAAAACTCAAACTAAATTCTACAGACACCCACTCAACTACAAGCTTATCAACAGTATTGTCCGTTTAAACTGACTATTCCACTCGTGAAATTAAAACCAATAGAGCTTAACTATGCATACAAAATGCACCAATTAAGGTGGTGTATCTCAAATAGTTTATTGCTTTTGTATCTGATTTTTCTTACCGCTTCTACCTACTGGCCAATCACAAACTGTGACTCATCTCTCTTAGGAGGCGTTATACATTGATTGCTATGTCGGTAAATAAACAGCGCATGTACTATTACATAACCTCTGATTTTAACATACCCTTTCAGTTATTTTCAATATTTGGCGCCTTTTGGAATTCTGTTGGACATAATTTCACTCGTGGAATAGTCCTATTGAAAACCACTCGTGCTTTGGAAACTCTCAGATAAATCTCGTCCTGTCTACGTCAGTCGGGGATTTATCGACACTTTCCACAGCAATTGTGGTATTACCTATGACAATATTGTTGATAGGCTTGTAGTCGAGTGGCTGTCCGAAGAATTTAGTTTTAGTTGAATTCGCTTGGCAAGTCTTCAATATTACCCGGCCAGGAGTGTACTATGCTTAAGCGATCTCGGCCGAATCGACATCTAGCAATCAAGAATGAGGAAACCTTTTCTTATATGTTTCATTTAGAATGACTCTGTCTACTGAAGAAATAAAATTTTCAAATTGGTGCAAAAGGTGCAAATATAAGTTCACCAGAAATGTGGTTACATATGCGAAACACTTGGCATTAGAAAGTTAACTTAAATATTTACCACATACACAACTTAAATTGTGTTTTTACACAGTTGTGTTCTACGATTCGCATGTTTTCTGTAAGAAATTGGTAAACAAATTATGTCGCTTTAGGTGAAACAAAATTAAGTATAGGTTAGTTTTAATGCTACAAATTAATTATTGGCTCTTTGGCATACCTAGTTTAAAGTACAAAGTCCGATTCTAAAGTAGTAGTTCACACTACTATTAATGTTTCTACTATAAATGTTCTTTTCGATAGATTTTCCTTACACACAATTTTCTTTATTTAATTCTCCCTTCCTAATACAATTTTCTTTATTTAATTCTCCTTTCCTCATACAATTTTCATTATTTGATTACACTATTGTATTTTACGAAGCATTCAGCAGACCATTCATTTGCGCTGCGCTGCAAGAACCAAGGCCTCTCTCAGGATCCCCCCTCCTTC